>JAQQZT010000009.1:5051226-5082543 GCA_030068275.1 Clarias platycephalus | reverse complement strand
AGTGCCACTGTCACCTCCATTTTGTGAGACCAATCAAACCTGGGTTAATACTAGTCCGGTCAATGTAAGCCAATATAGTCCAGTAATTATTCTCTAATTTATTAGGAAATGGGGTTAACACCTAATCATGCATGGAAAAAAAAAAAGATACCGTTAAATACCGTGACACCGATATAATTTTGAAAAATACCGTGATATACATTTTTGGTCATACCGCCCAGCTCTAGGAGTGTGTAAAAAAAAAAAAAGTCACAGTTTTCCCCTTCTTGTGAAAGTTCCTGCGTTACCTCATAATTTTCCAATGACTTGGATCCCCATGCTTTGGATACCTTCTTAGCTGTCTTAGGAACATCCTTCTTATTAACATTTAACTGCAGCTGGTGCGAAATTTCACGCTATCTACACTAATCTAACATTTAATGTCTGATTTGTTATTGAAGTTTAAAAAACTACTAAAAGTATTGAGTAAACACCTTGAAGTTTCTTGGTGGCTAAGTGGTTAGCACTGTTTTTTTTTTTGTTTTTTGTTTTGTTTTTTTGTGTGTGTGTACATTTTAGAACATTTATTATTTAAAAATTTACATGATTTAAAAAGCATGAAATGATTCTGAATTGAAAACTGTATCAATCATCATCTTTACATTTTTAATTACAGAAATTTGGCTTATTTTTTGGACTCTTGAAGCCATTACACATAAAGCATGTACGAATTCCCAAAGAATTCACTGCCACAATGTTGTTGTTTTTTTTATTTTTTATTTTTTATTTTGTTGATTACATTTAAAATTTTCAAGCATGCAATTTGTATTTTAACCAAACTCTTACTATAATCTGTCTATTTATTATAATTTTTTTAATTTTTTTATGAATGAAGTAAAATGTATTTGGAGTTCTGTCCAAGTATTTACTGATGCTTTTTGATTAAAACAGACCACGATCACGCAGCATTGTAAAAACTGAGAAGGAAGTACAATACGTTTTTAAGGTTATAATTCCATCCATGTATTTATTTAATTCATTTAAATGTTTTCTTTTCTTCTTTTTTTTTTTTTTTTGCTACAGTTGGAAAGACTTCACTCATCACCAGATTCATGTATGACAGCTTTGATAATACCTACCAGGTGAGCCAGTATGAACACGTCACATGTTTCCACTTTGCGCTTTTGAATGAGCTCCTTTTCTTGACACGCCCCTGTCTTTGGATTTCCAGGCCACAATAGGAATCGATTTCTTGTCAAAAACGATGTACCTCGAGGACAGAACGGTGAGTGTTGTGTTCTCCTGGCGTTTATTTTGCACACGTGACACAATCATTGCAAATATTAATGATATTGTTTATAACAGACTCCAATATCATGGAAAAGTGCTTTTTAAAAAATGTTTGTAGTTGAATGCATTGGACATAACTCTGTTCCCCAGAAGTGTTCCATATGAATGTGTTTCATAACATTTCGAGCCATAATCATTGACAGACAACATTTACCGGACTGTGCAAAGTCTAAGACAGCCTGTGTATTTTGTGTACAAACCTTGTTATACGTGTTTATTTTATGTCATTAATAAGTAAGCAAAAACGTATTCTTACAGGAAAATATCTGTAGGCCAGAAATTATGGTGTATAATGTAAAAGACAAAAAGTTTTGCTGCATGAAAAAAAGAAGCAGATGTGCAACAAAGTCCTCAGACAGACTGTGGCTGGTTCTCCATGATATTCTGTAAAAAACAAACAGCTAATTTTCTTTATAAAACTGCACAAATTGGATCTGAGACAAAATTTTAAGCAAAGGCTTGTCACACCAAGACAAAGGTGCTTTAAAGCAGTTATTAGCATGTGCCTAAGACTTTTGTACAGTACTGTATAGTTGATTAATTGACTTACGATACCCTGGAAACAGCTGACTCGCCGGGTAGACACGTGCCTTTCCAGAGCTGAGACGGCATCTCCCTTCATGTCTTTCTTTCCAAATCTCCTACACTCCCGTCTCTTCCTGGCCAGATCGCTCCATCTTTCCTTAATTTTTTTTCCCTAAGCACATTCTGTTTAGTTCCATATCATTTAACTGAGGAAATTTTTTTTTTTTTGTTATACTAAAAAAAACTCCTCAGAATTCCCATTTGTTCCATTATTTTGTTTTAGTGTCATATCATTTTATTTATTGATTTATTTTATTGATTTATTTTCATGCTTGTTTATTTATTCTTCACCGTCTTATTTTACTGCATTACGTATTTTGTTTTCTTTCTTTCTTTTTTGTTTACTCGATTTGTCCCGTCCATCACACACAGATCAGGTTGCAGCTCTGGGACACGGCGGGCCAAGAGCGATTCCGTAGCCTTATTCCCAGCTACATCCGCGACTCGGCCGCCGCTGTCGTGGTATACGACATCACAAGTATGTATCTCGGAAACCCCGCGACCCCCTTCCGCCTTCTCTCGTCTCCGTCCGTCCGTCCTAAGACTGTTCGCTTCCGTCCTCTCTTACTACTCTTCCTCTCCTCCCCTCCTCTCTCTTCTCTCCTCTTTGTCTTCCTGCTGTTTCTCTGGCACTGTTGTGGGCTCGCGTAGGTGCGCTTGCAGCTGTGGGACACAGCCGGGCAGGAGCGTTTCCGGAGTCTCATCCCCAGCTACATCCGCGACTCTACTGTCGCCGTGGTAGTCTATGACATCACAAGTGAGTGACGGTGGCGCCCGGAGTCGGGCGGGAAAAGCCTACAACGTGGACGCTGTTTTTGAAATGGTTTCAGTTCGTCTTCACAGAGGTGGACAAATTGGTAGCCCTTATTTGTATCTAGGATATTAGTTTTATTTATGGTTGCCTACCTGAGGATAAGGTCTATAAAAACATTTAAAAAGTGTATTAAGACCCTTAACTAGTTAAATGTCTATCTTTAAATTATAGACTACATTAGCTCGCACTATTTATCCAGGCCAGCTGTGTTTCTGGAAAGCATCATAATGCTTTTTTTTATTTGTCCGCCTCTGCCTTTTCTACTTTTTCATTTAGTTTTTTTTGCTGCTCACTTCCGTTTGGTTTTTCATGTTTTCGTAAGTTTTTCCTTTGTAGTTTGTTGTTTTGTTATAAACTTAGGACATACCACTCCACTTCCATCATCCACCCACCTAAGAAAGTGTCTCGCTTTGACATTTGAGACAAGATACAACTGAGCAATCACAGCAGCAGTCATTGACTCTGGAGAAAGACGAGAGGTCTTGTGTGAAAAAGTTTTTTATTTTTATTGAATAATAATAATAGGGTAGATTTAAAGGAAAGATGGGGGAGTTGTGGCAAGGAGAAAGTAGTGTAGAAAGTGAGTGCGCAAATTTGGATCAGAAGGATAATTGTGCGAAGTAGTGAGCGACGACAGTGGCAGGTTGCCGAAATGGGTATAAAGCGGAGGCAGCTCTCTCAAGCTTCTTAGCAGAATGTTTGTGTTGAAGCCCAGAATGCCACTCGCAGTCCGTTGCTAGCTGGAGGCATTAGTTAAAAGCCAAAGAGCCGCTGTGGCCATTGCAATCAGTGACGAGCCGGATTCCAAGGCATAGTAGCCAGACAGCTAGAAATCTGTAAGGAAATATTTAGAAGAATTTGACAAAGTGTATTGCATTAGAGTCACTGACTCCTTTAAAGGTTAAGGGTTTGGCTCGGAAACAGCGATTGCTTAAGGAAACAGGCGTTCAAGCTCAACAACCGTCTGATGAGTATCCTACAGTATAGCCAGAAGCATGTATTTTTATCTAGTGGGCTAATCCTGTAATTTTGTAATCCCTAACACACCTTATGAGTAATGTTTATTACCTCAGGGTTAGGTTCTCTGCAGTGTTCTCACACAGACACTCATTACCCAGAAGAGCCTCTCTTTTTCCTTTCCTTCTGTTTGTCCCTGTTTGTTCTTGATCATTTGTCATTTGTTTTCTGTTTATATATAATATACACATACTGTATATATGCGCACCTCAGAATGTTCTTTAAATTTCCATTGATTTGGTCTTGTACGTGGGATCTCAGGGTGGCGTTAAATATACATATTATTCACTTTTATTTCCAGACGTTAATTCCTTCCAGCAGACCACCAAATGGATCGATGACGTCAGGACAGAGAGAGGAAGCGACGTTATCATCATGCTGGTCGGGAACAAGACGGATCTTGCAGACAAAAGGTGTGCACGAGTAGGAGACAGCCATTTCCTGTTCATGTGTAAATGTTTGGCTTTTTGGATAGGTGTTCTGTTGATGAGGAGGAGAATTTTTTTTTTTTCACTTTATTTATTTGCTTTTGCAGGCAAGTTTCTATCGAAGAGGGTGAGAGGAAAGCCAAAGAGCTGAGCGTCATGTTTATCGAGACGAGCGCCAAAGCCGGCTACAACGTGAAGCAGGTGAGTTGAAACGGAGATCCTTAGCACAGGTCAAAGGTCAAACCTGAGGTGCGGATATGAGTTGTCAGAGGTAGAGGTTGACCAAAGCTGAACGGGTTGCCAGATTTTTTTTAAACTCCATTATTTATTTACGGGTATGGTTTTGTCCATATACATTTAGAAAATTTCCCATTACTGTGGCTGCATTTTTAATTAATTTATTTATACGATTTTGATTTCCCGGAATGCAGCCATGGATTTAGCGTCCCGTACACATCCTGAAGGCCATTATAGACCGTGAGCGTCACTTTTCTCTTCTTCAAGACAATGCACAGACTGAACTGTCGTCCTGACAGTTTGTCTAATTGCCATCTACATTGTGCGAGCTCGGTATTCAGCACCTCGTCTGAGCAGCTATTGTGTCCACGGATTTGTGAAAAGATGTCGAGTCAAGGCTGTGCATTGTTGGAGCGGAGAAACAAAAACAGAAATCGCTCATTTCGCCTAGCTAAATCTGATTCTTATGCTGAGCTCGAGGATAATCTGCTGATTCATCCTCCTCAGGCTCACGAGGAACAATGCTGTTGAATCATTCACAGTCGTGATCGTGGGTGAGATCGGTAAAGTCATGCAATTCAAAATAATCAGGTTTATGCAGAGCGCTCGTGAAATGTATTTAGGAAGCTATGTATTTAAAGATGACGTGGGCACACGCAGAGCTTCCACTGACCTTACGCTTGATAGACGGCCTGTTTTGTTTTGATCCGTGGACGTTAACAATAGAACCTTGTTTGTTCTTCCTTTTGCAGCTTTTCAGGCGCGTGGCTGCCGCCCTGCCTGGCATGGAGAGCACACAGGACAAGAGCAGAGAAGACAGTATCCTTTGCTCTGCACTCTCTCTCTCTCTCTCACACACACACACACACACACACACACACCCACACGCACATGTTGCTTTGCATGAATTTGCCTACACGAGCATTTTGTAGTGCTTGTAGCTTTCTTTATTGTGTAGACCTACATAAGCATAGTTTATTGTGATTGTCACTAAAACTAATCAAAGATGCTGCCTAAGGAGCCAATTTAATGATTGTTGTGGTCCATAACTCTGTCAAGTTTATTGCTTGATGTCTAAAATCTTGCTAGTTAAGAACACGAGCACAAATGTCGTGCTTTAATTAAGTTGTTCCATCTTTTGATTTTGGTCACCTTCATCAGCCTTCAGTTTGAAGAAAACCATCTTTCTTGCTACAGGGAAATCTGCCTATAGGAATCACACACTCTACAGCTGTCTTAGATAAAGTTCAAGTGTTTTGGAGTGTTACTACCTCGAAATATGAATTGAATTAGCTGGACTTTGCCCAGCAGCTTGACGGTGCTGCATAATCAAATATTGCAACACTCGTTCTGTCTTACTTTTGAAAGAGCTGAAGATAATTCTGTTTGGTGAAATAGTAAATGTGTGAATTACGAAAGTACGAGCGGCGTTCAAGTCAATCCCGGGACTTTTGATTGTGCAGAATAACAAGACATTTATGAGAGTGAAAAACTCACTTTATTCCTCCTTATCGTCCCGTATCCTGTTACACTAATGCACTTATCCCATCATGGTAGAAAGTTTGCTCAGTACGCCAGAGCCATGATCGGCCCTTTAGGAACTTTTTTTTAATGGTACAAACATGATTAAATGGCTTGGACACCCCTCGTACATATAACCTCTTTAAGCCTGTTCTTTTTTTTCTCACACCATCATTTCTTAACTCCCCTTCCTCAGTGATCGACGTGACGCTGCAGAACCCTCCGGAGCAGCCTGTGAGCGAAAGCGGATGCTCCTGCTAAGCCTCAGTCTCGCTCACACTGCCCTCTTCCCCTTCTCTCTCTCTCTGATTGTCTCTTTGTCTCTCTCCTTGTCTTCCCCTGCCTCCATCATGTGCCGTTGCTGACTTCCCTCGTGGAACATAAAGAACACTACTTCCTCCATCCCTCTATCAACTCATCCGTCCATCATCCTCAACACTGACTCAGTCATGACCTTAAGCTTTCAGAGCACAACGTGGATGTGGGCATTTTTTTTGTCCGTTAAAATCTATTACCTTTTTTTTTTCTTTGCAATTTTTATAAATGAGTTATTTTATTTATACCTTTTAATGGCTTATTGCTTACACAGGACCGCGTTTGAACGTTCTAGGTGGGTAGCATCTAACGTCTGAGTACTGAACAATTGCATTCACTTCTAAAACAATACTGATGAACCTGATGAATAATTTTTATTGTAAGAGGTCAATCGAAGGGCTGTGATTACTTTGCTGGCTAGCACCAGTGTTAAATCTCTTACAACGCAAGCTGTTTATAGACGCATAATAAAGCACAGTGCAAAAAAAAAAAAAAAAACACGTTTACAAACTGTTGGCAATGTCCAAGTCTGTATATTAAAAGGAGATGATGTCATTGTGAATAATGATTCTCAACTTACGTTTAAATCCTTGTCTCCCCCCCCCCCCCCCCCCCTATACCTTAGCTGACATTTTTATCTTTTTATTTTTGACTGTTGAGTTCCGTAGCATAGTAGAGACACCAGTGCAGTAGCTATAAGTTTTTTGTTTTGTTTTATTTTTGTATATTAGAGAAAGTATAATGGAGGAAATCTGATATCAATATGCAGGACTTTAAAAAGTGTATTTTATAATGCTTCCACTGGCTTTTTGTTAGGGTTATTAATTTTGTTTGATTTAATGTAATATTGACATTTTAGATCTCCACCTCCATTTTTTAGATTGTTTTATATAATATTTATTTTTCCTCAGTCGTTTTGCATTTTAATTTTTGTCATTATAAAGCACACTTTTCTTCCCTCTTAATCTCTCCGATTGACATTTGAGTTTGAACATCTCATGATGCATTGCAGTTTGTTTCTGGTTTTCTCCTTGGTGGAAAACCCACATTTTGCAGTTTGTCAGTCCTGGCTTGTTTAACCGTCTCTGCTGTGTGTACACAAAGATCATAATTTGCACTCCTAGACTACATCAGTCTCTTATTGATGTCCCTAATAATAAAGCTCTTTATTTAGTAACCCTGTTATGTCTTCATTTTTTAATTATATAGCTGGATAAAGCATATAAAGAGTTTCCCAACACCAAAGTTGACCCAGGTGCTCATCTGTTCAAGTGTTGTAATTGTCTAGGGTGTTTTCTCATCATCTATGCCTCTGAATTACTCAAGTCGAACTAAATGATTCATTTGTACTTCGCCCACAAGCTTCCCTCACTTAGAATATATACCCCCGAAGACTAGACTCACCCATGTCATGGCATTGCAGAAAAAGTTCCCAGATTTCACAGCTTGGCAGTACCAGGACTCTTCATAGCTCTCCAGGCGGAAATGTTAAACCTTTCATCGGAAGCCTACTCCAGCGAACACACACCGTCACAGAGGAGCTGTGTTAGAGTTGGGTGTAAATAATGAATGCACTCATTATGCAATGCTTGTGGACATGAATACTTAATATAGCTGGCTTTAGCACTCTGAGCTCAAGTGATAACTCTCAGTCCTGCAGTTCAATAATGTGGATACACTTATTTTTTAGGGATTTTAACACAGTTATGTTATTCACTGATCAGCCATACCACCCACCCACCTAATATTGAGTAGATTCTCCCTTTTTCCTCCATAACAAATTCTTTCAACTGTTATGTTTCTATTGGAAACAGCAACTTTTCCTCAATTCGATCTACACTAGCTCTTCTATGGACTTCAAGGGCCAGCCTTGCTCCCCATCTGCCATCCATGACCCTGTTGCTAGCTTACTGGTTTTCCTTTCCTTCTGATCCTTCGTTTTAGTAGGTGCTGTCCACTGCAGACCAGGAACATCCCACAAGAGCTACAGTTTTGGAGTTGCTCTCACCCAGTCCTCTAGCCATCACAATGTGGCCCTTGTCACAGTACAGGCTCTTGTATATTTTAAATATCTCATTACAATGGTGGCTGAAAGTGGGTGGGTACATTAGACAAGCAAGTGAACCTTTTTTTTTTTTTTTTACCTGTTGGTGTAAAGCAGGAAAAATGGACAAGCATAAGGATTTGAGTGATTTTGACCAGGCCAAAATGGTGATGGCTAGAGGGTTGGGTCCGTCGGGATGTTCCCAGGCTGGATTTACGAATGCACAAAAGTGATCCAATGAAGGACAACCGGTGAACTGGTGAAAGGGTCATGGGTGGCCAAGACTTACTGATGCACATGGGGGCGAAGGCTGACCCGCGTAGTCTGATCCAATAACAGGCTCTTGTAGATCAAAACGATGAAAAGGTTAATATTGTATGTGATTGAAAGCTGTCAGAACACAGTGCATCACTGTTATGGTGGCAAAAAGGGAGACCTACTCAATATTAGGCAGTGGTCATGATGTTATGGCTGATCAGTGTATTAAAATGTATTAGAATACTATTAATATTTAATTACTATAATATTTATGAAATCATTCACAAATGATGTTGATGTACAGGGATTCTGGTTTCTGACTCTTTTCAGTGAGTCGGTTCATATTTCTAAGAACCGACTCTTTAGATTCACTTAAGTAACTACTACATATGTGATATTTTTTGACTCCCTCTCCTAAATATTTTATTTCTCAAAGAAAGGTGTTTTCTGAACGTTTGTTCATTCGCGGAGTAAGAGAAAAAGGAGAGTTTATTAATTACACGAATATCTAGCTCTTTGCAATGAATCAGATCATTTGACTCAGCTCGCCACTATGAACCGACTCTTTAAATTCCCATTTTGTTCCTCGCCATTTTCCATTTTTAAATCCGTTTTTTTCACAGTTTGTTTTTATTATTCCAAACTATGACTAAGATCGAGACTTAAATTAGATAAAAGTTTACATTAAGAATAACACCGTGACCTTGTGAATAATTTCAAAGAGTCGACTCGTTCATATCACTAGCACGACGGGATAGACTTTGTAACTGGTAAACTAAGACATAAATGTGAACAAATGCTGTGATTTATTCATTATACTGAAAATATAAAACCAAATTTAGTATATGATATGCGTACAGTGTTCTGAGAGGAATATGTAACACAAAAGCTTGTTTATACTCCGTTTATAACCAGTTTATTTGCATTGCTGCAGTGTGTCTGCCCTCTAGCGGTGAATCTGTGTAATATCTTTTTTTTTTTTTTTTTAACAACACAGCTCAGTTCAGTTTACACATGGGTCATTCTACAAAAATGCTGTAAAGTCCCTTAGTTTTGCTGAATGCAAAATAATTAAAATTACCCAAACACACACATTATTTGTATATATTCAGAAAATATAGTGTCAATCATGTTCAATATTTAATTGTAGCATTTTTTTTAAAAGCCAACTTCAAATAAATGTTTTGTCAAACATCAAAGTGGGAGTGTATAAATTTCCTCTTTCTTTTTTTTTTTTAAATGAAATAAATCTGATTCACAACAACATAAATATCTTGTAAAATAAGTGAAGCGCTAAAATTATGAACCAGTAATTGGTTATTAATATTGCAAACTATGTAATTGGTGTTACTTTTACACAAAATAATTTTTTATCTGAAATATGTGCGCCAATTTGAAATTGTTCCGTCAAAGGTCACTAGATGAAAAGCACTGGACAAACGCAAAAGCTGTGTCAGATATCTCTCTTCACTTGTTTAGAAATGTCATCATTTATTTAGAAATTTAATGCAAAGCTTTTAAGTCCGTCATTAGTGTTACTAATAATTATAACTGCCGAGAATTGGACATAAAAACTGATTACATCTAATAATTATTAGATTTTGACATAATTGAACACCAGGTGGTCTTACACATGCAAGCCATTTTGTAAATAGTCATGATTTAAAAATAAAAAATAAAAAATTGTCATTGGTGTTATCAGGAAGAGAAGTTACTCCAGTTATTCACACAACCATGGTAACTGGTTATATGTTTGGGTATACATAACACATTTGGCCAGCTGCGTGATGCCTACAGAAGCAGATCCTCCTCTATTGCCTCTCAGCAACTGGCTTAAGATGGGATTTGCCTCTATACAACCGAGTGTATCAGCAATACCACAGAGGCATCCAGAGGAATGAGCGCAGCACGGTGCCCGCTGCCATGCCAGCCAGCAAACCCAGTGCTATCTGCTCTCCGATCCAGTCGTCACAGCGCTCCCTGTGCACCCAGACATGGTGTGTGCCTGCAAACATCGACGAGAGAGGCTCAGAGCAACACAGAATAAACCAGCAAAAACGCTGAGTCAGGCTAAGCTCAGCTGTTCACCAAACCAACACTTTTCCTGCAGAAATACATTACAGTAAGACAGCTAATTATCAATTGATTTATCCAAAAATTTGGCATGAACACTTATTTCATCATGAAATCCAAATTTCCCTCAAAATTAAATGTCACCATAACTCTTGTTTTTTTACGCTTCTATTTGCATACTGGACCATGAAAGGCTGTTATATTTTATTATACATTTATAACACTGGCCTGGCCAAAGAGATTACGTAATGCATGTGAGTAGAGGAATTTGTTTTTAACCAGATCTTCAGCTTGATAATTACCTCCATTGCCATTGCCTGGTGTGATGTAGACAGCACTGTGTCCGTCAACAGGAACTGACTGGTATGTGTCATTATAGGGATCATAGCTATAAAACTGGGGGCAGAGATAATAAAAAATATACACAAGGGGGAAAATTTGAATGTGTTCCAACAAAAAACCCAAATCTGTGCATTATTAATTAATAAGCCTAAAAGTGTTTATACTAAATAAGAGAGGCATTCAAGTAAAACCAGGACTTGTGATGAAATGTCTTGTGAATGAAGGCAAAAAACTGATTGACATTTACAGAAGTACGTTGATGAGACTCTTAGCCGCAGTAAAATATCTGAGCGCTGCAAATGTTTTAAAGAAGGCCGTACGTCTGTTGATGACGATCCCGGGCCGAGGTGGCTCGGAGCACACTGCAGTCGTTCCTGTGGAACGTCTGATCATTAAAAATCAACAGATAACTTGTCGCCAACCTGCGCATCTTTCTTTGAAAATTGATCACACCACTCATTACAAAACAGGTGGTATTACCACAATCCCCATACAGTCCTAATGCGCTCCAAGCCATTTCTACAGGTCTGGGCCATGTAAGGAGTTCCTAGGAGGCCAGCGTTTCAGACGTTTCAGAAGAAAAAAACTTTCCTTAATGATGGTATCCAAGCACTAGTGAAACACTGGGATGCTGCAGGTACATTAGTGTTGCAGAGGATTATAGAGAGAAATTACATTTTTTACTCTCATACCCGTGTTCTGTTATTCTATGCGATCAAAAGTCCCGGTTTGACTTGAACATCTCTGATATTTTATTAAAGATGCAATCAGATGTTAAAGCAAGTTATTTTAAATCATCTTGAAATATATATAATTTATAGCAACAAGACCTTTAATGTGCACAGACATTCTTTAATTATCATAAAACAACACAATGGTGTGTGTAATGTACGTAGGGGAACAGCATCTACAACAAAGGTTAGTGCAAATAAAATGAGTTCAAAAGTTCGCATCGCATTTCCATAATAGAATGTGTGATATTGCCTTTCACATAAGCAGATTTAATTGAAACATTGACTGTACAATATATATATATATATTCACTCAGTGGGTAAACATAATTACACTTGATTATTTTACTTTCCTATTAAGATGTAAGGTTTTCAATTGCGGCTAAAGCAATTACCAACATTTCTCAATTTACTTTAACTGTATTTTCTGAGAGAGTATGTTTTAGACTTGGATGAAATTGCATACACTTATATGCATATTAACAGGCACCTGCAACTTACAGGACTTTGCTTTGCTTCCATGATTGTCAGCTTCCACGCCCTGATCAGAGAAAAAGCAAATGGCATAGACAACTTAATTAAGTAGAACCATTTGAACCAGTAGGAGATATAGGAGATATAGACATGAGCACTCACAGAGCCTCATCCTCACTGTTAGCACACAGGAACACAGAGGAGCCGTCCTTCAGGTACAGCACCAGCAGGTTCTCCCTCGGGTGGCTCTCTGGTGGAGACACGCCTGTTTTCAAAGTAAAACCCTGCTAAATGTATCGTACTAGAAAATCTGTATAAAACAGTAACTACGGCCCAAGTCTCATCTTAAGGCATTGACAAGAGGTGAGAAAAATGACACGCTGACAAATTGTGTAATCCGATGTAATTAAAGTTCAGCTTTTATTGTTGCATAAATATTGTTGGGAAATTCCTTATTCTTCGCAGACTTCAGCCATTATATGGTGCCTTATATGGAGCAACCTGGGTTAAGGGCCTTGCTCAAGGGCCCAACAGTGGCAACCTGGCAGGTCTGGGGCTCGAACCACCAACATTCTGATCAGTAACTTAGAGCTTTAAAACACTGAGCCATTAAATGTGATAAGTCAAAATTTTGTGTTAATGTTTTTGTCGTTGTTGGTAACATGCTTTAACCCATGCAAATTTCTTTCTTCTTTCCCACTATCCAGTTGTAGGTTGATTGGCATTCCCAAATTTCCAGATATGTATGATTGGGTGAGTGTGTGTGGGTTTAATAGACTGATTTGCATTTCTGTTGTAAATTGGTATATATCTCTCTCTGTTTTGAATGATTGCGCAAAATGAAATATAAAGGGTACGAAAGCATAATAAATACTGTAGTTAGATGAATTATTTCCCAAATAATCACAGCTTTTCAGCCCACAGCTTACCTGCGCACTCCAGGCCGGACTTCACGTTCATGCACATGCTCTTCAGACTCACTCTAGTCTCATACTCCTTCCTTGAGTCTGTCTTATAAAACATCAGACTCCCATCTATCCAGAGGTCACACCAGTTCACCTTCCAGCGCCTGAGGATGGATGCTGTAAGACAGATATACGCTTTAGTGGCTTCTCTAATGACTCAGAACCTTAAGGTCAGTTAAATAGTAACATTTAGTGGCAAGTGCTTGGAGGTTGATGCTGATAATGGATGCAGAATCAATACAAATGCTCTGCTCGAGTCCTAAAGACGGAGCACCGGAATGAAAGATTCATGGAGTATGTTGGAATGGACACCTGAAAGGATGCGTTTTCAGTAACTCTGCATGTTAAGTAAGAAATGAAACGCCTCAAGGTGTGGTGTTATCGGAAAATAATCAAAGTGGCGTTGTGTAATGTGGAGTGTGTCAAGGGTGTGAAGGTTATTATTGTCTAATAACATTGTTGTTGTTTTTTTCTTAACCACAGCAAATTGCCAGTAATTACAAATCACATGTCATATCTTTAAAAAATCCGTTCAAGTCAAACCAGGACTTTCTCGTGAATGAGGAGGTAAAAGCAAGTTATGTTTAGACGACGTCAAGCACAGTACGGTGATGGGACTCATGAATGGTGCAAACGTTTTAAAGAAGGCCATACGTCCATGAATGAGCCATTAAGGCGGGCGGTCTGATCACAGCTCCAGGGGACCTGAGAAAACTTTCTACATTGATGGTAATCAAGCTCTAGTGAAACGCTGGGATAAGTGCATTAGTGCAGCAGGGGATTATGTAGAGAGATAAAGGGAGTTTTTACTCTCATAACTGTGTTCTTTTATTCTGTGCAATCGAAAGTCCCGGTTTGACTTGAACGCCCCTTGTAGTCACATTTAACATGGTGGAATATCTACAGAACAAATTAATTTCTTGTATCATTTATATTATGGTAAACGAAGGCCATAAATAAATCGATGCAGCTTGTTTAACCTTTGACACTGGAGACTCCTTCCAGAAATGTAAAATAAAAGTCTTTTCGAGGGGTTATGCAACAACGGCTTGCACCCTTCCGATGGATAGATCACACATTAAGTGTCTCCCTACTGATTAAAATAAGTGGAAAGAACAAATCCGATATCTGATATCAAATCTCATATGCGTGTTCACAGGAATTTCACTGTTTATGCCATCAGGTAGGTCTTATCACAGCAAAGCCTCTGTCTGCTATCACCTCTACAGCTCTAGGTTTGGTCATTGCCTATTAATAGCCTCTTTATCAGTGTCTACCTGCTGTAAATCACTGGGCACATCTCTACAAAGTCTCTTTAAAGAAAATATTTACACAGCTCTGTGCTCAGGTTTGCAATTCACTTTGGATAGAATGTGTCTGCCTATTGTAATACACTAATTATAATATGTTGGATTGTTTACTGTATATGTGTCATTTTTTACATTTAACATCAGCACATATAAAAATGTTAACACTAATTAAAAACACAAAATATCTTTGCACCCTTTCCACACGTCCAGGTCATTCAGAGAATTCATGAGCAAGATACTCACACTGTCGCCAGAGCCAGGCAGATTTCAGCAGAGCCATGCCTCTAAATCTGAGCTATTCCAAAATATCAGAGGACTCTTGGCTGTCTTTTGGAAATGTTGACCAAAGAAAAAACTCTTTTATAAATAGATAAAATTGAAATTTGTCAAGGTGGAGAGAACTGCATATGTGTGTTTACGCCCTGACGCCTTCGCTAATCCCGTGGGTTAGTAGGAGACAATAATCTGGGATTACTGCCCTCACTCTGGAATTTTCTGCCTCTCCTCTTTTCTTTTCAGCCTTTTCTCTTCTTCTATTTTCCCCATCAGCATTTAGTGCCATTTTACTCCTACATCCAGTAAAAAAAAACAAGTGCATACACATATCATCAGTCATGTCACTTCTTTTCCCTCGGTTTTACTTAAACTTCGACCTTCTTATACTATCCCTGATGCATCGTCATGGTAACTGTCCATAGCAACACCCTGTAGCCAAGTACGATCCTGCCAGGCCATAAGCTTTTTTTAGTCACAGCTGTGTGTGCAAATATGAAAGAGGGGCTTACAAAGACGTGTGTGTGTGTGTGTGTGTGTGTGTGTGTGTGTGTGTGTGTGTGTGTGTGTGAGCCACTTGAGATGAGCAGTGATCAATAATGCAGTGTAGCTCTTGTGACACTTCCAGCGCATTCACGATTGTGTTCTTTCATTCATTATGGATATTTTATTTAAAGGATATATCTTTCAATCTGTTTTTATATTTGTTGAATTTGACTAAGCACAGGATCTACATTTATAACATATCTAACAACCATATGCAACCACCTCTATGCAGGCGACGTCAATTTGAGCGCGATAGCACTTGTGTGTTAGATAGTTACACGGATCGAATGATACAGTTAAAATATGTCAATGAAATGAACTAGAAAGGAGACAAAATGAGGTATACTTGACCTTCAATGCATCAGTTGAAGGACTCCTTTTGTCTCTGATGCACACATTTCTACCACTAGAGGGTTTCACTCCTATTAGACTTAAATCAGACACCATGTGAGATTTATTTTCCTTGATCCTACTGACAATGGATTTCTTAGTTATGAACTACGCTGTATACACACAAATAAATAAACCAAACATGGATGTTGAAATTGGGTTTGTTAAAAAATATAAATACATGAAATATTTAGTAATGATGAGCAGTGAGCTCTGGACCACATTGTTCACCCAGTTCACACTTAAATAAATAAATCCAGTATAAAAGCTACAAAGGCGTTACGTTGCATAGCGGTGTGCACTATCACCTGCAGGTTCGGGGTTCGATTCCCACATTGGGGCTGTGTGCATGGCGCTCGCATGTTCTCCCCATGCTTAGTGGGTTTCCTCTGGGTACTCCAGTTTCCTTCCACAATCCAAAGACATACAGGTTATGCTAACTGCTAACCGGAGTGTGTGAATGCCAGTCAGATGTTGAGGCAGGGTGGAAAGAATCTGCCGCCCAAGGCACCATGCGCCACACGTGGATGGACCAACAAAAAAAAACGATACAATTATAAAACTTGTTTTTTGGGGGGGTTTTCTTTTCTGTCTCTAGTCTGACCTTCGAGCTTTACTTTACATCCACTTCACAGTTCATAAACCTTAAAGAAGACTTTCAGAAATTATCCTAGTTTGATCAGGCCAATTTTATTCCATGCATGTGCACAAAATTCATTATCATTGTTATTATTGTTTTATAATTACAGTATATCTGATCAAATGATGAACTGACTGAAATCAATGTAAAAATTAATTAAAAAAAAAAAATCTATTAGTGCATTATATTTTAATGCAAAACACTATCCAGTGTCTAAATTTTACAATCCAGTTGTCACTATCTAACTTTATATTGTGTCTCTAATAGCAGTTAAATGATGCATTCCCGTTGTTCACACTGAATTAAGTGTCTATAATACATAATACTATAGTATACATATACTATAATACTGTGCATTCCTTATACTGGGGCTGATTTCTTTCTCACTTGGTCACTGTGCCCATGTGTCCACTTCATCTTATACTACTGTACATTCTGCTTACTCTGCAACACAGTCATGCGATAAAGTGCATTTCTTAAAGGTTTCATCGCTGAGAAATTATTGATAGATAGAAGCTTTTAGTTGGTCATCTAACACAACAACCAGCCATCAAGGCACACATGCATTTACATAAAATGCAGGGCTGTAATTAATCATTAAAGCTCCGTACATTCTCAGGAGTTACTTTATACTTGCATATAGTTTATTACAGCAATATATGAGACAATTACTGTATGGTTAGAATAAAGGTATTGCAAATATACAGACTGCTTTTAATGTTGCAGAATAAATAATTAAGTAATAAAAATGATAATTGTAAAGTCAACATGCACATTGAAATCAGTAAATCTCTTGGCAGTAGTGACATTTATAAAAGCATGCCCTGGCCTTTTTTTCCAGTCTTTAAATGTCCAGTTTTGATGAGCCTGTGCCCACGGTAACCTCAGATTCCTCTTTGTGGCTGAAAGATCTGCCTCAAGAGTGCCTCAAGGTCTGCCTCATAGATTATGTCTCCTGAGATGCTGTTCTGCTCAGCACGGTTGTGAAAAACGTGGTTATTTGAATTATCATAGCTTTTCTGTCAGCTAGATCCAGGCTGGTCTTTCTGTTTTCACCTCTTTCTTTGGAAAGGTGTTTATTATATATTTAATATTTTATATAGTATTTATTTATCTAAGATTTTATTCATTGTTTTGCTGTTTTATTATTGGGTGAGTGTGTAACTACACAAATACATGAATGCAACATCACAAATATTCCTATTTCTTTTAATACACTTTATGACCAAACGTTTGTGGACAGCTTAAAATCACACCCATATGTGGTTCTTCCCCAGAGTGTTGACACAAAAACTGGATGTACACAATCATCTAGAATGTCTTCCTCACCTGAAATAAAATGCCTACAAAAATGTCAGCATGGTGATGCATCTTGTGCAAAAAACATAGTTTGTGTAAAGACACAAAGACAAAGTTGGAGTGTAAGAACTGGTGTGGCCTGCACTGATCTCTGACCTCAACCTCATTGATCACTATTGAAGTGCATTAAAAATCTAATCAGTGAGTGTCTGCTGGAAATTCTTCCCATAGTCACAGCAAAAGACAGACTAAATAAATGCGATGTTCAGGATACGCACTTGTGTGATATCAGGTGTCCGTATACTTTTGAACATATGTTTAGTGCATTATTCATACATCTTCTATACTGCTTATCCTGCACAGAGTTGGGGTATGGGGCTGGAGTCTATCCAAGGAGACTTGGATAGAGGCACGAGGCAGGGTACACCCTGTACAGGGTGCCAATCCATCACAGGACACACACACTATGAGCAATTTGGGAATGACTGTGGAACAATGTTTTTTTCAGCTGTTCCGCACTACACCATTCTGGTCACCACAACAGATCATCCGATCCACACACAACTTGGGACAGTGGTACAAGCGGATGCCCTTATTGAGCAAACCATAGTAATTTTCCCGCCATTGGGACTGGCCCTGCATACGGTGACTGGGGTTGGGAAATTGGGTGGGAACAGAATCTGAGCCTTCCGCATGACAGGTGCGAACCCTACCACTGACCAACCAATGCCCTCGAAGGAAACTAGGGTACCCAGAGGAAACCCACTAAGCATGGGGAAAACATGGAAATTCAATGCACACAGACCCAAGGCGGGAATTGAACCCTCAACTCTGGAGAGGTGAAAACAACAGTGCTAAGCACTACACCACCGTGCCACTGTTTTAATAAAAGTGAACCGATCTACAGTATTTGTCATTCTAATACACAAGTATGACTGCAAAAGAATTCCTGCTATCCGTTATCACCCAGATGAGGATGAGTCTGGTTCTTCTCAAGGTTTCTTCCTACGGCCATCTCCAGGAGTTTTTCCTTGCCACCCTTGGCTTGATCACTTTGATTCATACATATTTTCTCACATATACGCATTTCCACCATTTTCTTTTGATTCCGTAAAGCGACAATTGTTAAAAGCGCTATACAAATAAAATAAAATTTAATTGAAATAAAAATTCTAACATCAGCACTACTAAAGGGGTCAATCCTTATCTCACACGGTAAAATCCACAGTGGTGATTGAACACTTCCAGAGTTCATGTGAGTCAAAATGCATGAGTAGAAGCACTGTATGGTGTTGGTTCAACACTCTGGGTCCGTTATGCAAAAAAAGGATCATGCATGCACGTTTTTAGAGGAACTAAAAAAAGACGCCATGATGTTGAATCTTTTAAGAGTCGATTCTTTGGGGATTCTCTTCTCCTATCCAACATGGAAGCGGTTCCTTGGTAGCTCTGGTGCCCTCTGGACGTAGACTTAATATTGACTCTTCCTCCTCTTTTTTTTTCTTTTTTCCCTTCTCTCTTTTTTCCTTCCCATCCCCCCACTTGGGTTGAATGCCGATGTCACCAACAGCTCCTCTTACGGAGCCGAAAGTGCAGAAGCAAAAGCGCAGGAAATTCATCCATTTAACAAAAGCACAGGCGGCCTGCGGAAAGCTCCAGGACGCACAGAGACAGAGACCGAGAGAGACCGAGAGAAGAGACCTGCAGCACGGTTTAGGTGAGTCACCAACGGCCGTTTTCCATTTTTCCTTTGAACGCGCAACAATGTTACTCCAGCGTTAGTCTTTGAACCTTCTCTGGTTCTTTTTTTTTTTTTTTTTTCCTGAATAAACCTTTTGATTTTTAAATCACCGGAATCATCTGTTCGAGCAAAAGCCCAAGCGCGAGACCTTGAATTGTCCACGCTTTATTGTGTTATCGTTTGTGTTTATTTATATGATTTAAAAAAAATAATAAAAACAAATAAAATCCATGATCGTGTCTTGGGACGGTGGGCAATGAGCAAGACATAATGCACATCATGGACCGTGACAGGAGGAGGAGGAGGAGAAGAGGAAGAATGAGAATAAGGAGGTGGAGGAGGAGGAGGAGGAAGGGACTGACTCCGACCTCTTGTGTTTCTCCGGCCCTTTTTTGGAGCCCTGCATTGCAAAATGGTGTCTGTAGAGAGTGTGTGTGGATCGTGTTACAGAACATGAAATGTAAAAAAAAAAAAAAAAAAACATACCTAAGATTTGAGTCAAAAAACGGGGAGAATTCAGGGATTGTTTTTCCCCTCCTTTGTTGTACGGGTGGAAGAAAAAAATCTTTGGTGTTGAATGAACGCCATCACTGTTTTCTGCTAGAGTCATGACTACAAGTCCAAACTGCACATTCATGTAATGGATTAACCTTATGCATTGTTCAATTGTTAGCACTGTGGTCTCGCAGTGTGCCCGGCAGTGTGTGAATGCAGGTGTGAAAGTCGACCAAATGAGGTCCCACCAGACTCGTAAAAATGGGAATAAATACAGTGGTGATCACCATTGGCCTCCACTGTCTCTAGTTGTGCTGCAGTGGTTCCTACATGGATGGATTGATTGTTCGTTTGTTAAGGTGGCCACGGTGGCGTAGTGGTTAGCACTTTGGTCTCGCGCCTCCGGGTTCGTTTCCCACCTCTGGGTTTGTGTGTTCTTCCAGTGCTTGGTGGGTTTTCTCCTTGGTCCCTATTTGGAATACAGAGGTTCCTAGGTAAATTAGCATTCCCAAACTGCCTGAAGTGTTTGAATGTTGACCATAAAAATGGGAATAAATACAATGGGAATCACCATTGGCCTCTACAATCCCTAGTTGGACTACAGAGGTTCCTAGACAGATGGATGGGTTGTTCATGAAGACCATAAGTGTCATTGAATCAGAGTGATAACTATTAATGTACAGCATTCATCCATGTAAAGAACTGGATGACGGCTACCAGTTCATCCAAATTGCGCATTCCTAATGAGTTAAATCAGCCATTGTTCATTAGGCAGGAAGGTGGTTTCCCAGAATGGTGCTCAGGTTGTCTATAGAAGGTCTTAAAAACTCAAGACGACTTTAGTAATAGGGGTTTAGGAGATGAGTTTTGGAAACGTTCCTGATATCTTATCATCTTATCCAGGTTAGTGGTTAGCACTGTCAGTTGCCACCTCCAGAGTTGAAGGTTTGAGTCTGTGAGTGTGGAGTGTGCATGGTCTCCTCATGTTTGGTGAGTTTCTTCCAGGTTCAAAGACATGCATTATATGTCAATGGAATTTCAAATGACCTGTAAATATGCACTTGTAGGTTGCAATACGGTTCTCAGGAACATGACTTCCCCTTACAGCACCACTACTGTGAAGTCATAGACCATTGCTGCAAAGCATTGTCAGTGATGATGGATGGACGGCTAGAATGTTAACGAACATCATACGGTGTTTATTAAGACCATAAAGGTTGAGTCTTTCTTTTTTCAGTACTGGTAGAAAGGTGTTAAGTTCAAATTGCACATGTATCGATCATGAATTAACACTTGTATTGCCAATTAGACAGGATGGTGGTTTCCCAGAATGCTGCTCAGGTTTTTATAGAAGGTCTTAAAAGCTTAATAAGGGGGTTTTAGGAGATGAGTATCAGAGACATCCACGGTATCCTGCAGTGTTACCTGGGTTAATGGTTAGCATTGTTGATTTGCACCTCCAGGGTTGAGGGTTTGAGTCTGTGACAGTAGAGTGTGCATGGTCGCCTCGTCCTTGTTGGGTTTCCTTCTTTCTAGGTACAAAGACATGTGTCTTCTTTTTTTCCCTCTTTCTAGGTCCAAAGACATGTATTGTATGTTTATGGAATCCAAATTACCTGTAAAGAACTAAGAATTTGTGTGTCTGTGAGCGTGCACTTGTACGTTGCAATAAGGTTCATGTTCTCAGGAACATAACATAACTGGAACATGACTTCCTCTTACAGCAGTGACCGCTAGTGTGAATTCATAAACCACTGCTGCAAAGCATTGGCAATGATGATGGATGGACAGTTTGAATGTTAACGAACATTATACAGTGTTTATTAAGAATATAAAGGTTGAGTCTTTCTTTTTTCAGCGCTGGTAGCTAGATGCCTGCTAGTTAAGTCCAAATTGAGCATGGGTTTGAGTCTGAGTGAGGAGTGTGCATGGTATCCTCGTGCTTGGTGAGTTGCCTCCAGGTCCGAAGACATGCATTGTATGTCTATGGAATTCCAAATCAAAGTGTGTGTGTGCGTGTGTGTATGCACTTGTAGGTTTGTGTTCTCAGGAACATGACTTCCTCGAATGCCTAGGAAGGTTAAGTCATGATAGCTCTCGCAGCATTCGTTCCTGTGAAAACCTGGCAGCCTGATGCCTGTCAGTTAATTGCAGCGAGATCCCTGTGCAAGTGTTTATTCCTCATTAAAGGATTTTGCAGCTGCAAAATTTAGTAATTCTGATTTTATTCTGATTACACAGGACACCAGTAATCACTTGCATTGCATTTATCGTTCTATGTAACCAACACACTAATGAGCTCAATTACAAAAATAAAAATAAAAATCACCTTTGCCGTCTTTCGGAAGCAGTTTATTTCTTCGTTGCAGCTGCCTGGCTTCACAGTCGCCTCCTCTAGTGCTTAATCAACACCTGCAGGTTTTACATCAGTCCTGCTGGGTGCAAACGAACCTAATACGAGTTAATTCAGCCACAGCCTGCATCACTGTACTTGACACTACTACGTGCATGCTACTACATGGCCATGAAAATTATTTGCTCTTTTGTAGTAGAACAGGGTTGTAAATGTTAACGTTAAAGATTATAGGTTACAAGATATTTGACTTGACCTGTACAACCAGGACACGCATCGAGGGCACACAGTTGAGTTGACTCTGAGTCGCAGTGTGAGCAGCCACAGGCCACATTTGGTACACCAAAATTACCATGCGGGGAAGGTTGGATGGAAAAGACATGTAGTGAGGGAGACTTGTACTAAAACTGACCTTAAATGGATGCTGAACTGAGAAATGGATGCTTGTATCAAGCAAAAAAAAAGAAAGAAAAGCAATCAAGGATCTCTTGCGAAAGAGAAGTGAAAAAAAAAAAAAAAGGATTGAATTTGGATTGTTAACTAAAGCCGAGGATCTGTTCTAGGCACGAGCAGATATTAAATTTTCATATCACAATTATCGCCTGACCTTTCGTCTTGGATTACAATTTTATAGCGGTTGGGATTAAAACTGGCCTCTGGGACAGAATGTAACCTGCAGGGAGAAGAAACATTACAAATCCTCGCTCTGCCTTTCAATTGCGACACGTCACGAATACAAACGCCAGTGAACAAAGCACACGGGAAGCGACGGTAGTTTCTTGATTACAGTATTGTAGAAGTTAATTGTTGTTCGAGATACATTGCGCAACGGAATCAGGACAAGTTTTACTCTGGCCATGGGAAGTTTACAAGCCAGGATTTCCAGGCCTGGCTCTTGACCAAGGATTGTAGCTTTTATGTTGAGATCTGTGCTTAGATTAGATAGATTTGATTCTGGTTGCACCAGTGTAAATTTAATTATTAACATACTTAAGAATGAATGAAGTGAAGAAAAAAAAAAATCATATCGCAGTTCTCGGATCATTTTCCGTGACCTGACATTTAGTTAAGCTTCATGGAAACAAAGACCTTTAATTAATTATTTATTCGCAAAGATAAAGGAAGAATGAAACAGTTGGTATAGAACTATAATTTACAGTTAGAACCATTGCAGCTGGTTATCATGATGTAAAAGTAAGCATGATATCCATATGAAATGTTGTGTCAGTGTCCAGTAGCATGACAATTGCGATTACAACGTTTCCAAAATTCAAGTTATAAAGCTGTAATAATTGCTTAAAAGTTTTAAGCCTGATTTATGGTTATAGTTCGCAGACATGATGCAGACGCATAAATCAGGCTTTATATTCGACATATACTTGCTGTTCTACCATTTCACCAGCAACGTCGTGAACGTGTTTGTTCCCATACTTCCCTATAGTGTGCGCTACTAGAGGATTCCAGTAGGGGGCACACCAGAGAATTCAGTTAGACAGTTACAGTGGTGGTGACACTCAAGGAGCTTAAATTCCTTGTCGACATTTAAGATTACTTAAGTACTTATCTCTCGCCAGCTGTTTTGACATGCATATTAGTCACTGTGCAGTGATGTTGCATCCTTGTCGCGTTAATTTCCGCGGACGTGCACAAGCTACGCACAAAAAGCAAACTAAAAGCAAGTATATTTTGTCGGAATAAAAAACAACAACAGTGGCTTCACGTCATCATGCTTTTACGTAACCGAGCCTGTGTTTTGTTGCGATTTTCCATGTATATGTGAAAATCACTTACAGCATGCGAGAAGTAGTTTGAAATGGACGTGTTAAAAATCCACAGGATTTGAATAATGACTGTTAGACCCAGCCCCTGATTCCTCAGGCTGAAACGGCATTAGACGTGGTCAGATACAATAAACACAACCTGGCTTCAGCGTCTCTGACACCTGTAGTCTAATCCTCTTGCCGTAGGTGATGTGGCTTTGAGCGTGCCCTGGCATGTCTTGTTTAGCAAAACAAAATTCTTTGTTGGTGCAGGAGGGGAATTTGTGTGTGTGTGTGTGTGTGTGTGTGTGCACAATTCAGTGAAATGCATGAACTGAATATATGAATGCAATGTAACCCACATAACCTGCCTGTACTAAAATATCCTCGAAACACCTCACAGACATGTTTCAGGGTTGAGGTTTTCATTTAACGTGAGTCAAATAAAGAAAGAAGAAGAAGCACGAACAGACTTTCGGATCCTGCAGTAAGTCTGTACACAAAGACTACACGATAAACTCCGTCTGATGTCGTCCTCTCGCATCATACAGGCGTGCTTTGGTCTATATTTATGATTTACCCATCGCGCCATGACAGGAGAAAATCCTCGGACGAACTAGCAGAGGAATGTAGACAAGCAAACGTTCTCATTACACCAGCATTTCATTCCGTAGATTGTGTTTTATGGGCCAGGATTTGTGCTAAAAATAGTCGGTTTATTTTGACTCAGAATGGAAGTAGCGTTTATTCTTGGCAACAAAAAAAAAATCAGCCGTTTAAAAAAACTCGGTGGAGTGTGCTGTTACGGGAAAATAATCAACAACGAGGCTAAGTGAAGCACAAAATGTTCAGTCTTTTTAAATAAAATGATCAAATGTAACCTTTTTTTAAGGAAGAACAGACAAATTAGTAATGAGAAAAAACATGTAAAGAGAACGCTGCTGTTCTATAAACGCTAAATACCCGTAAGAGATTTTTACCATGGTACAGGAATTGCGGTAGTTCAATAGTACCTGTACTGTGGTGTTTTTCACAGTATCATTTGCTGATATTGTACACACTAGAGTACCTGGTTCTACCATAATACATACTTTGGTCCAGTGGTACGTGTACTCTAGTATAGTACATAATTCTATCATGTTTAGTAGTACAGGTCCTCTTATGGTAGCCTGCAAAGCTTAATACGATATACTTTGGTCAATACCGTGGTAAATACAGGGTGCCACAGTGGCTACCAAATATCAGCCGGTATATAATATGATATTCCTTGTACTATACCATACCAGTAGTATGTACAAACCATATTACCACAATAAGTACCAAGATATTGTTAGAGTATTGTGGCACACCATGGTGCCCAGTGAAGTGCCATAGTACCTACTCTGCCTTCCATGGTAATGTCTGAAGTACCACAGTGATAAAGTGGTATACTATGGCATGTACTATAGTTTACCATAGTGCACTATAGTACATACCGTATGGGATGGGAATCACCAGGGATCAACCAAAATTATATTATCACCATATCTGGGTGATATGATTTGTATTACCATTCCTTTACAATTCTATACAACTTTCGCGAATAATTCATCCTACCAGACTGGATGTTGTGCTGCAAGTGTGAGAATAGTTTAAAGCACCACATGTAGGACTATAGTGGAACTGCCAAATTTTGCTACCGTAAATGCAAACATACTATATTTTAATAAAAAGAAATAGATTTTGATGTCAGTGTGGTGATACATGAATTGCCACATGAAAGAATCGCCATATGTAACTGAAAAGATTTTTCTCTAGTATACATCTAGTCAAGTCCTCGGGAATGAGCTGTTATTAAAGACAATATACTGTATTAGAATGATGCCGTTTATATAATCCTGACAGTGGGTGCAGTCAAGACGGTTATAGCTGCTATAGAATATGAGTCAGCACTTTCTGACCAATCACGATCAAGCATTCAGAGGCACTGTGGTATAAATAATATTAACACATTGCAATGAACTGTCATGAATTTAATAACCACTCTTGTGTCGTTTGACCTTCATCTTCTGGATTCTTTCTTACCTTTTACAAAAATGTCTGCCGGATGATTCAGCGTACTCAGCGAGTACTAACGTTCCCATAATGCTACTGCTTTGCTTTTGATTTGCTTTACCTCCTTCTCCTCCCGTCCTCATTCACTGTGGTCACCATATGCTACTGTTTTGACTGTTTCAGATTCGCACACGCTTTTCCGCTCCACCTCCACTTGCCCGATCCGAACATGGCAAGTGGGCATCCCATTGACTCATTTGCTTTCATGTACAGACCAGAAAGCTCTCAGAACTCAAAGAGGTTAGTGGTATTACTTAAACGTCCCCTACATCCACTCACTGCTTCTCCATTTACCCTTTACCCTTTTAACACAGCTGACATCAGGAAAGCGCCACCTCCTTACAGGCACCGACGAAAAAATTAATCAAACGGACGTGTGCTCATGAAAGTTTATTAGGTGTTTCATTATCCGGGCACTTTCTGTCGCTGTGCTGGATTTGCCAAGCTGATATGGTTAAAACATTGTAGTCCAGCACCTGGATTGGTGGTTAATGTCACCTGTTATAATACTTTTTACATTTTAAAAGTACAAACCCGATGGACTTCATTATTAAATAAAGTTTGCCCTTTTTGCAGACAGTCTTCATTTTGGAAGAAGTAGCAATGAGAATGCTACAATAACCTGAAGTGTAGCATGCTAACATAGCGTAATTCTGGTGTAGCGTACCTTCCATGTAAACAATAAAAAATTTACAAAATCCTATAGTGTAAAAACACCAACTCTATAAACTACCATACTTTTTGGTACAACATGCCTATATTATAACTTTGGGTCCAGCACAAATACCAAAAAATGAGCGAGCTGTAGTACGTTTGACCGTAGCATACCTAAAAAAAAAAAAGCTAATTTCCAAAACGTAGGGTTGAGCAGTCCTACAGTAAATTCTTTACTAAATGGGCAAACTACTGGACCTTTGGGTGAACCATCGGCACTAACATTTCGAAACAGTAAAAATACGAAGGGTGTTCGAATCAAACTGGGACTTTTGATTGTGCAGAATAACGAGAGTAAAAAAACCCTTTACTTCTCTGTATTATATAATCCCCTGCTACACTAATGCACTTATCTCAGAATTTCACTACTGCTTGGGTACCATCAGGTTTAAAAGTTTTCTCAGTACTACGGAGCTACGACCGGACTGCCTGCAACATGTCTGAAACACTGGCCTCCCAGGAACTCCTTTGTGGAAATGAGCGAGGTCAGGACTGTATGGGCGATGTGGCAATAACTTCCAGCCAAGTTCTTGTAATGTGCAAGTGGTGTTGGTGAATGATTGACAGTTCACACACACGCACACAGATGCGTCTCTTCCGTAAGTTGCCGACGTGTTATCTGTCGAAATTCAAGTATCAGGCACTAAATGTTCATGAGAACGACTGCAGTGGGCTGTGAGGATCAGCATTCCCGGACCTATGGCCTGCTTTAAAACATTTCCAACATTTAGATGCAGCTAAGGGTTAATGAACGAACTTTGGAATACTCTGTGTAGAGTGCATTTTTTTTTTTTTTGTCTTGAGCTTATGAGACGACAAGTCCAGGTTTGACTCGAACGCCCTTTGTAGTAACCAGTACACAATCTACTGTAACTTTACCTCTAGCTCTGTTTACTGTTTAAAAAAAAAAACAATAAAAAATTCAAACCACCACACATCTACCACACATTTTTGTCGTAGCATGCCCTGAAATATGAGTAACTTTGGATGTTGCCTGGATACCCTGAAAACAATAAACCAAGTACTGTACAAAGAACGACAGTAACAAGTGCACAAACATCCATAACTTTAGGGAGGGTTACAAGCCTGTCTACTGTAAAAACGCTAAGCAAAGAGCAAACCATCATAACATCTGGTGGAGCGCGCCTACGAACACCATAATTTTAGGTGTTTCCTGCTTTTTAAGAGAGAAAAAAAAAACACGAATAAAGTCTGCCAAAACCTCCTGATAATTTTGGGTGTATCACAGTTACTGAAAAAAAACACCAATAAATGATCTAGCATGCTTCACTCAGAACCTGCACACATGCACACATTTCAACTGTGTGTCAACCAGATATTGCTTTCTCTCCAGTCCTTGAGATTATTAGGTTTACTTCTCTAGCTTCCATACTGTACATACATACATACACACACACACACACGCCCCTAGCGTGTAGACAGCAGACGCACGTGACAGGTTTACAGCTCCGGCTCACACCGCCCCCTTCGCACTATAAGGTGCCCTTTCGTTATGTTCTCTAAGGGCCCCTGTTTACGACCCGACATAAACGAGCAGCGCGCACATTCATCACGGATCCCCTTCTCTTCCCTCTCTCCATCCTTACTTCCCCATCCATCACAGCTCTGCACTCAGGAGTCATCTGTTTCCTTTTCCTGCAGCCTCATCTGATTAACACTTGATTAACCAGTGTGTGTGTTATTGTACTGTCCGTCATTCTCTCATTTCCTTCTGGTCTTCCGATTTTAATGTGACCTGTTTCCTCCTGATCGTTCTTTTCTTTTTCTTTTTCCCTTAGAGATTATTAGGACTGCCAAATTCCTTAAATGATACTCAGATAATGTTATGATTTTATCCTGCCAGAGACGAAGAGAAGATTATCAGCAGCATGTTTTTTTTTGTTTTTTTTTATGAAAAAAGTTGAAGAATTTGGTTTGTTTTTAAAAAAATCCTGTTATATTTTGGTATTTCTTCTGTTTTGAGCCAACTATGAACTTTCTGTCCGCTTGCTTTCCAAACTTCCATACTGAGTGACCTATTTTTGTCTCTTAATAAACTTCATTAATCAAACCCGGCAGACACGTCTGGGAGGAGCAGCGGAGTGTTCTCCAAACCTCACTGCTTTCCTATGAAGCTGCACCAGCTTTGCTTCTTTACTGTGTGTTCAATGCTGATTTATAACCCTTTCCCTTCCATCTTCTTTTTCCCCTTTCAGTAAGGTTCGACCGTCTTCCAGCATGAATCCTGTTTATAGTCCAGTGCAGCCGGGCACGGCGTACGCAAACCCTAAGACCATGACTTACCCAGGTGAGCCACTCAAACTCTCACTGCTTTTCTTCGGAGCGGGTGTGATCGCCATGACGATGGCGACACCGTTACTGTTTCGCTTTTGCTTGTTAATGATGCAGCCAGACAGGAAGCGGAGTTTTCCAAAAAAACAAACAAGTCTAGACATGGATGTATTCTCATTTCTAATGTGGCAGCAACAATGTATGCTTTATCCATTTATACAGTAGCCTAACGTCTTATCCAGGCTGTTCAAGTCAAACTGAGACTTTATTATGAGATTTATTAAACACTTATCCCAGTGTTTCACTAGTGCTTGGATACCGTCAAGGTAGAAAGTTTTCTTAATACGTCAGGGCCATAATTAGGCAGCGTGCTTCATGTCTGAAACACTGGCCTCCCAGGAACTCCTTTAATAGCCCAAAACAGTTACAGGTAATGGCTTGGAGCGAGGTCAAGACCGTACGGCGGACGTTGGGCACACATTATCCGTCAGTTTTCAAGGATCAAGCATTTCAGTCTAACCACATGCGCTGGAATCGTCAGTCACGGTCATACTGTTTTCTTTGAATCGTCTGCACCGTTCAAATTCTTTGCTGCGGTTAAGAGTCTCATCACCGTACCGTGCTTGACTTCTTCTGTAAATGTCAGTACGCCTTCATTCATGCGAAATTTCATTACGGGCCCTGGTTTTCTCGAAACGCCCATCGTAAAAGAGAAAAACACAGCTTGCCGTGTCATACGCCATTAACCTCAAAGCCGTTCATCTTGAACACTTTCCCATGAAAACCTACAAAACAAGTTTCTAAACATCTCAGATAATATCAAGGACTTGCAGTCCATATTTATCCGTCATACAAGTCCCCTGTTGTCCCTTGTTGTTACTACAGAAATTAAAAAGAAAAAATAAAACAGCACGTTGATATAAAGCTTCCAGGCAGACGTATCCCCGCTGCTGCCGTAGAGTTTTAATCAGCGTTCGCTATCTAGTCAGCTTCTCTCCAAGGAAAATCAAAGTTAGAACGATATTAGCAGGGGTTCAGGAGGCACTTTCGCTCGGTGATTAGTTTCGGCTTTTAGAGCAGTTCGAGGAAAGTGCAATTTACAGTGCAAATCCGAGAAAGTAATTGCTCCTCGGTATGTGTCCGCTTTTGTCTGTCCACGGTTTCCTCTCTGTTCATTATTTATATGGTGGGTGGACTCATTCGCTCGGAGGCATCGCCTCAGTATTGATCGGTAGCGTCTGCATGTTCTCAGTCAATACGGTCGTCTTAATCTCTCAGCCTTTCATAGACATGACACACAATCGTGAGTGTGTGTTCTGACCCTGTGATCTCCCTGTGTGTCTGTCTGTCCTCAGGCTATCCTGCAGGTTATCCTACAACGGCTCCTGCATACTCGCCTAACATCTACCAGACGGGCACCCCGGGATACCCTGCAGGTAAAGCCCTGCATATCCTGTCTCTATGACCCAGCTGTAATCTTGGTATGTCACGTGACCTTTTTGTCTCTGTTCTTTTTTCTTTGATGAAGGATACACAACGGGAACTCCCTACAAGGTGCCCCCGGCACAGACGAATGGAGCTCCTCCACCGTACTCGGCGTCCCCGAGTCCCTACTCCACAGCCATGTACCCCATCAGAAGTGCCTACCCGCAACAAAACCTTTACGCTCAGGTGCGCGGGGGTATACACCTTTCCCCCAAACAGTGCTTATAATCCTTCCTGCATGATTAAATATTTGTGACGGATTAATGCTAATAATTTACGGATAAAATTAACGATAACTCATAATGATGAAAACTTGTTTTTTTGTATCTAGTATCTAATCAATCAGATACTGTATGTGATTTTATTCCTCCTTAGACATGAATCATATTTTTCTATTTAGACAAAAACAGTAAAGAATTCTCAGGTGATGAATTTTAAAATTAAATCTTACAAATTTTTATTTAATTGTTTAAAGGTCCCATATGTTAGTGTTTCTTAAGAGTTAACATAGATCTCAGAGCTTCTGTGTCTGTAAATGCTCTAGCTGAAATACTCCCTGATAATAATTTTTTTACTACCTGAACCTCCCTTTGAGACACTCCTTTACTGAACGTGCTGTTTCAGTGTCTATGTTAATGAGCTACTGTTGAGCCACGCCCTTCTAGACTCATTCGCTCTAGCTGGGGGAGGGATATCTTCTTATATGAGGTCACATTAGGGCAGTGGTTCTCAAAGTGTGGGGCGCGCCCCACTAGTGGGGAATACAGACATGACAGGTGGGGCGCAATGAAC
>JAQQZT010000009.1:5026518-5037323 GCA_030068275.1 Clarias platycephalus | reverse complement strand
CATGCTTCTGAAAAGAACCCAGTTAAAGTAAAATGTATATAATTACCAAGATAACCATTCCACAAACAAACATATTGGTCTTTATTTATAGAATATAATCAACTGATGTCTGTAAAGTTACATGTTCTGGTAACTATTGTTAAACACTGAACAGTCTATAATAAAACTACTGGTTTTTGAAAACCACACTGGTTAACTTAGGACATGTATGATAATAATAATAATACAGTAAACAGCTGACTGATATTTACCGTTAAAAAAAAAAACTTTCAACCTCACAGGTGTTAGTTACCTAGATATGCTAATCCACATGCTAAACCACCCACAGGTAGCATTTAAATTTCTTTTGGAATTTATGAACAAACGTAAGGTGTGTAAATTTCAGCTAAGTATACCACAGTTGTTGTGGTTTTAACTTACAATTTGACTTATAATAATTAATTTTAAATTCGGCGCGAAAAAGAAGAAAGAAAAAAAAAAAAAACACCTTCACCGTCCGCTTTGTCTTCTTGGGGTTTCTATTACATTTTTATTTGCGGCAGGCAAAGTAGGTGGTGCGCTACCGCCACCTAAAGGTCTGGATGAACGGTGGATAAAGTGTTTTTTTGCTAACTTGACTCCGAGGCCTGTCGATGCCCAGCACATTTCTCTAACACACTGGACACTTAAACATTTGCAGGCTTAGAGCATGTGTGGGAGAAATTGTGGGAAATTATTAGACTAGTCTTTTATTAGTCTTTATTAGAATCTATATGTACTGTAGGCTTTTTTTTGGGTGGTCATGAAAAAATGTTCACCATTTAGTCATAAATTTTTTATCATTCTCATATATTGTATATTGTATTTTAATTCTTTATTGGTAATGACATTTGTACAGAATGTAAAATAAGTTTGCCATTTGCCAGTTTAATTTCAATAATTTCATTAAGGTGTACACTTTTGTAAAAGGTGTAGCCATGTTGATTAACTAGAGACACCTGGGTGTCCTGTATGATAATATAACTGGTGGTTGGATTTTTTTTTATTTTTATAAACAAGCTAGATTTTGAAACACAACATTTGTCTATTACAAAGCAATTTTGTAATTGACTTTAGTTGTTACCAACCTACATATCTACATATCTTCATTTCAGAGATCCGACCTACTAACCCTCCCCTCCATATACCCAAATGTTGATCCACCCAAAAGAGTAAGATGAAGCATTAAAAAAAGTACTAAACACTCTTTAGTGTAGTTTGTCAGAGAACCCTAGCCCTTAAACCCCAAAGCATTTTTAGCCATTCTTTGCATTATGTTTTAATAAATATACTGTATATGAGTCAGGATTGTGCAATATAGAGAGCCATTTTTTCAGCAGAATATATTCTTCAATACAAAGAACAATATAACTATACACACATGACTAAGCAAAAAAAAAAAAAAAAAAAGGATCATATCATAACATATCAGAAAACCCAAATGCACAGTTTAAAAGTACTGTATATTTTATGTGTGGGAAACACTGCTTTGGGGAAACAAAAAAAATATGTGAGTCGAACACAAGACAAATATGAACTATCTCTGAGATTTGAAGGTAATGAGTCACATTTTAGACACATTTGAGAAGATGCAGAAAACGCCTAAGTCTCATTCAAGTCTCAAAGATGGCTCATTTCTGTCTAGGAGACAAATAAGAGGTTAACACGAGATCTTATCTTGGAGTTTCTTTGCTATGGGTGAGCTAAGACTCACCAATAAGAACTTTCAGAAGATCTACCATCAAGAATTGTTTGTTTACCTTAGAAATTCACCAGTCTACAGTTAGGCAAATGGAGACACTTTGGGACTGTGGCTACTCAACCAAAAAAATGGGCCAAATGGGTCAAAATGACCCGAAGAGCACAACTAAGACTCATCAATGAGGTAAAGAAACAACCCAGAGTGACAGGCAAAGATTTGAAGGCATGACTGAACCTGGCTAACATTTGTGTTCATGAGTCACTCACGCATCTTCTATACCGCTTTATCCTGTATTCAGGGTCGCAGGGAATTGGAGCCTATCCCAGGAGGCTTAGGGTACACCCTGGACAGGGTGCCAATCCATCACAGGGCGCACACACACACACACACTCACAAACTACAGGCAATTTGGGAACGCCAATTAGCCTAACCTGACTGTGGGAGGAAACCGGAGTACCCGGAGGAAACCCGCCAAGTACGGGGAGAACATGCAAACTCCATGCACACAGAGACGGTAATCGAGCCTGGCCGGGAATCGAACCCGGACTGTGGAGGTGCAAGGTGACAGTGCTAAGCACTACACCACCATGCCGCCTTTGTTCATGCGTCAAAAGTAAATAAAACATTGAAACAGTAACAAAGGAAGCCGTTGCTTACCAGAAAGAACATTGATACACGGCTGAAGTTTGCAAAAGAGCACACTGACACTCCACAGTGGTTTTGGCAGAAAAATGTGTCTGCTGATAACGCTAAGATTGAACTATTTTGAAAGAACACTGCGCACTACATCTGACGTATAAAGGGCAATGAATATCATCATGAAAACATCATCCTAATTGTAAAATATGGTGGAGGAAAGATCCATGATTTGGGCCTTCTTTGCTGCATCAGGGCCTGGCCAGCTTGCAGTCATTGAGGGGCAGATGAGGTGTATATATAAAAAAAAAAAAATAAAAAAAAAAAAAAATCATGATTCACCACTAGGGGGTGACGTTTTACAGCATTTTATTCCGAATAACGTTTTTTTTTTCTTTTTATGTTGTGAACGGGTGAGTGATATAATAGATGTACTGCACTAGAGTGTAGGAGGGAGGCGCTGTTTGGGAGTCGATCCTTCCCTTCAACGTGTCGCCATGGAGTTTCTGCACCTTCCACCCGCTTGCGCCCCCCCCCCCTCCTCCCCCCGCACGCCCTCTCTGAGCTCGGCCGGAAACTCCGCTCCATTTCCATTACAAACTCGGCCCTCCGGCGGCGGCGGGGTACTTCTCTCTCTCTCTCTCTCTCTCTCTCCTTTTTAATTTTTTTCAGCAGTGTGCACCAGAAGTACATGTTTGGGAGCATGTTATGGCCACTTAACTTTCTCGAGTTATTCCCAGTAGCCTGACTTTAGTGCTTTATTTCCTCTCCCCCCGTTATTTCAGCTTTTTGCGCTCCGCTGCAGATGTGTGCGGTTTCGCGGCTCAATTTTCTTCTCTCACTTTTCTCGGGACTCTGGTAAACATGCAGCCCCCGCCGAGGAAGGTAGGTTTCTGTTTTTGTTTGTTTTGCATTTGTGTTTCTTTTTTTTTATTAAAAATAAGGAGAAGTTGTATTTCTTTAGTCTGTGAAGCAGTTTTTCTTGCTGAAGCGATAATCAGCCTTGTGTAGAAGTTTGTGTAGAAGTTTGTGTAGAAGTTTTCAGACGCGATAATGTTACTGCAGACACGGACGGGGGTTACAGAGTCACACACACACACACACACACAGTTACACACACTGAGTTAAACACTGAGTTACATGTTCCCACAAGTATCTCATATTTTATTTATTAATCTGTGTCTAAATAAAGCTTAATTTTTTTAATTTAATGTAGTGTGATGTCATTCAGCAGTTTTATTTGTCTAAATAATAAATGATACTAGGCCTATATAAAATTCCTATAGACATGTGGAACTTGTATATATGTATATTCTACATGTAGACACACATTGACAAGCATAATATGCTGTAAAGTTATTAAATGCATATTTAATAACGATATAAATAATGATTATTAGGGTTTTTTAAGCATTGCCATTTTTACACTGAAGAAAAATGATCGTAACGCAAAGGCTGAATTTCTCATGAGGTTAAATACATACATTAAAAAATCATTATAGATCATTATAGAGGGTCAAATATTTAAAAAATCAATATAGTTAAATTTAAATTAAAAGTAATATATGTATTTATTTTATTTTATTTATTTATTTTTCGATAAATAATTCAGGTTCAGGTTACATTCATAAAATAACTAATGAAGATAGATTGATGAATATCAATGTCTAATGGAAAGGATATTAAATCAATATCCAAAAACTACAAACGGAAAAAAGCGAATATTTATATTCTTTTCAATATAAAAGAACATATAATCTGTCATTGGTTCTTTATTTTTTTAATCAAACTTTTAATTGAATACCGTGACCTACACATACACTACACGACTACTTTATTACTTCTGATAACAAAACACTATCTTTATCCGTTAGGAAATCTTTTACAGTTTATATATTACTGCTATAATATCATTGTACCTGTCATCATTTTGTCTGAAAAAAAATCTGGCAATCTCAAATGAAAAAAAAAAAAAAAAAGCAGGATGAAATTGCAACATAATAATAAGAATAATAAATGTCGCAAAATTGATTACAGGTGATATACACCTAGTCTGGATTTAATGTAGAGTTTGTCCATAATTTTAAGTATTCTTGTTATTCCTTTTTAAAATAAGCTTGAGGTGATGAATAAATATTACTAAGCATCCTCTTGCTGAGATCATTTGCCCAGTTATCTACAGTTAGCCTCGATAAATACGCTATGTTTAATAGTTACATATCATAGTTTAAATATCTCAAAATAATCGCGATTTAAAAAAAAAAAAAAACCGTACAGCTCTAACATAAACCAAGAGAGTTTGCCTTGACCTGATGTGAATTACTATTGTAGTGACGTGTAATAGATATGAAATTACTTTGATACTGCGCTTTATTTCTGTGTTAATGTTCTCGTTATTACCGGATCATCTGTCGATTATTACGATGAGGCGTTGTTGTGTTGTGGCTGAGTTGGAGTTAATCGTGTATGAAATGTCTTTTTTTTTTGCCACAGCGTTACACAGTAATTAAAACAAACAAATAAAGGGTTAAGAAAAAAGGAAATGCGTTTAGTGCTTAGATATACTTCAAAGCAGAGATGTGAAAAGTAGAACGTGATCATCCTGTTAAGACTAAAGAGATCAGATACGACCCACGGTTTTCACTCATTACAACAACGCCTACAAACACTACTACAAAACCTTCTAAAGCTAGACAGTGCTCTTCTTCAGCGTTTGATTGTGTAATTATTTAAAACCTGTATATACAGTGCTGTAATAGAAGCAGGAACGATTAATGTTGTAAATGTTGTGTCTGCTAATAGAACTGGAAGCATGTTTTGATCCCGGAGCCTGTACGGTGCACTAAATCCGATCTCGGACCACTCGAGTAATTCAGTATATAACCCCAAGCCGCTGTCTTTCCCGCAGGTGAAAGTGAGCCAGGAGCTGAAGCACGCTCACGCGGAGCAGCTGAGCAAACTTAACGTGAAACATCAGACTGACTGTGACCTTCTGGAAGACCTGAGGTGAGAGCCTCTGTGAACAGCACTGTCATCGAGGATTTCTGGTGCACACGTGATGTAGGATAAAAAAAAAACAATAAACACAGAGCAGTGCTCATCTCAGAGGGTAGGATTCGGCGAGGTTGTGCACCCAGGGTGGACCAGAGAGCTCCAGCTGGGCTTCTGAGCCAGGCGTTTAACCCTGAACTACTCGGGTAAAAGGTTTCCCTGCATGAACGCAAGTGTCTGGGAGTGCAAAGCCGGCTTTACTCTGTATGATGCGAAAAGAGTTGGGTCTTGACAAGAAGATACCAATGAAAAGTTGGGACATACCTTCTAAATCAGTGTTTTATTTCGTTTTGTGATTTATTTTCCACATTTAAAACACCACTGGAGATTGCTACGTTTTCCAAACTATGAATCGACACATATGGCATTAGGTACTTATGTAACAACATCAACAGCAAGAGTCAGCTGTTATTTTAAGACATGAAGGTCAGCTGTCCTGGAACAGTTCTTGCAAGAACAGTATTGTCAAGTGGATTTGCAAAACCCTTCACAGGAAAGCAAGACCGAAACTGACCTCTGCTGTAAAGGAGACGTTCATTCAGAGTTACTAGCCTCAGAAATCACCAATTAACAAACAGCACCGCAGTTTAAAGCCGTTATAAAGGCTTTACATATTGAGCATATGTAGCAGATACATCTCAATATCAACTGTTTAAAGAAGATGATTGCATATTTTGTGTCCATACTTTTGACTGGTACAGTACTGTAATGACGCTGTAATAAATAGCTTCTACGAACAACATTCGGAAACGGAGCTTCCACATGACAACGCGCGAGTATTATAAGTAGCTGAAGATGTGAGAGGCGCTGTCAGAGTCATAAATGTGTTTATTATGATCTCGGCTAGCAATTAATTGTGATTCGTCTGAATCCCGCGAGGCAGCTACGAATACGCTTAATAGCAAAAACATGTTAAAATTGTTAAAATCTTTGTAAAGACACGTACGCGACTCAGTTTGCATGATGATGTAAACCGAGGACGTTTTCGTTAATCGCAGGATTCCGTATCAGCAAATCTGGCATAAAGGATACACACACTCTGTAGATTTGTATGCGAGGCTAATCATTATGTACGCCCTTTCTTTCCCTTCCCTTCCCTTTCTCCTGTGCATCTTTATTTTGTTTTCCACTGACCTGTAACTTTGCAAAGTCAAGCTGTTTGAAATTACGTGTCGCCCAGTGTGAAAATACACCCTTTTGCACGTTCTCACGTTTTATTACAGGCGTGAAACAGTAGCATGCATTCAGTGTAGCTGACTCAGACAAGCCCAGTCAGTGCTCTGCAGTTTAAAAACACCTCGGAGCACTCTGCACTGTGTGTGTGTGTGTGTGTGTGCGCTGGGGGGTGGTGGTAGTGGTTTGCAACACCTCCATTTGCAAAACCTTTGAGCCAGAAGGTTGGCTTTGACACTGCATAATTCCTCGTCTGTAAAGGCAAGCACACAAGGCGCTGCTGCGCGTGACGTAACGACGCCACATTCATAACCACAAACTCAGATCAGTGGAATAATGATGAGAATAATAATAATAACAATAGCAGACTTTCACACAAAAGGTTTGAGACTTAACATTACAATACGTTGCGGCTTGTGACAAGCTTAAGGCAGGATACTAGTGATGGAAGTGTGTGCAGGTTTAAGACTAATTTTGTGTGTGTGTGTGTGTGTGTGTGTGCGCAGGACGTACAGCCAGAAGAAAGCAGTTATTGAGAAAGACTACGCACAGGTAAGTCTCTATTTAGAATTATTTTCTCTCCTGAAACGCAGCATTAACAATTCGCCAAAAACAAATCAGGAAAATTTGTTTTCCTTTTTTTAATTCCAGACGTTCTGCTTACGCGGCATCATCGCTGGTCAGAAATATTTACTCCAGCGCAAAAAAACTTTTCAATCTTTTCAAAGACCCAAACGATGTGTGTTTACGATCTTCGGTCTAACTCCAAATGTTTTCATTTTCATTTATTCCCGGAGCGATTAATTGTGGCTCGGTTAACACGCTGGCTCTACCACCTGGACTCGTGCCTTTCTGTTTTTCGAAGAGAAGTAACTCAGCGTCATGCTGTAAGAGTATCGGGGTGTGTAGAGGTCATCCGGAAAGAGCCAGCGTGTGTGTTTAGCTCACGTTACAGCTCATTATCCTACATGTTGCATGTTTTACTGCAATAATACGGAATGTAAAATGTGTTCCTTTCGCTAACATGACTGCCTCGGGGTAGGTTTAGTCACCGGGTTCAGCTGTGAATGCTTCCCATTGAGAAGTTTACGGTGGATCGTCTTACCGCTCACGCCGCCCCCGGTACTCTTTCTGGTTCTGGCTTTGTCCTGGTTTGTTATCTCAGTGGAACGTACATCTGTGACTGAACAGCGCAGGGTCCCGCTACAGAACCCGGATCTGTCATCAGAACATGACGCGCTGTGGATCCACGTGTGTGTCGGCTGTTCTCTGTTTAATAAAGCTGCTTGTATAAACTATTAAATCTATGTCATACAAGATTACAACAGTGTATTCGACATTACTTGGTGGTATTTATGAATAAATTGTAACATTCAATCAGTAAACTCATTACAGTCTATTCATGTTTACTAAAGATTTCCCAGTATAAGAACAGAAATCCATGCAAATGTAGAACAATCCGGAGAAAACAGCTTGGTCATGGGAAAGCTTGGAATCCTGTTGTTTTAACCTCGTGGGACGCGGTGGGTGCAGCAACAGTCGGAGCGTTTCATCCTGTCCAGAAACGCTGAATGGGCGTTACGTGGCGTTATGAGGAATGAGGGTGAAAGATTGAAAGCGTGCAAAGGAAGGAAAAACCCAGACCTCGGGTTAGAAAGTCTGCTGTCGGAAGTGTGAACTGTGTGATTGTGTTCAGGATGTCGGTTTTAGCGTGATTTATGTGTAACTGTAGTGCCAGTGTTTTAGATTTAACAAACAAACATGTACAGTATAAAACAGATCAGCCATAACATTATGACCACCCGCATAATATTGAGTTCTGCAACCAAAGCAGTGATGCGCTGTGTGTGTGTGTTCTATCAGAACCAGAATGAATCGTTTTTAGCAATTTGCACCAGTACACAGGTTTTCCTTGCATGGAGCACCTTTGCTATGTCCCGATCCCTACAGACCGGGAACATCCCAGGGATCGGGACATAGCAAAAGTTCATCCCAGTTCCCACTCCCAGTTTGGAGTTCCACTGATCCGCTCGTCACGCCATCACTGTTTGGTTCTTGTCACAGTCGATCAAATACTCATGCTTGGCCATTTTTTTCTGCTTCCAACACGCCAACTTCAGGGACAAAATGTTCACGTGCTGTCTAATACTGTATATCCCACCCATTTTAAGGAGATATTCTAACTGCAGCTACTGTGATAAGGGTCAGATTTTGAGGGAGGTCGTAATGTTAGAGCTAATCTGTGTTTATAACGTATAACCCGATTAAATACAGTACGATTTCTCTTTGTTTATTTCTGATGCCCTCGAGCAGCCGTGTTGATCTGACGTCACTCCGTAAACAAGGAAGGAACTTGGATTCAGGAACAAAACTTAGTTTTTGTTGAGTGATTTTTTTTCTACAATAAAAAGCAAGACCTATACTGACCTCTGCTGCAGAGGAGAAGTTCATTTAGAGTCACCAGCCTCAGAAATCACCAATTAACAAAAAGCAACTCGGATTAGGGCCGTTATGAAGGATTTACAGATCATGAGTAGCAGATACATCTCACTATCAAAGGAGATTTTTGAGTTTTTTGGACGCCTTCGGTATTATTTGACAGTGTAGAAAGAAATAAAAATCAGGAAAAGTCCCTGGAGTTAGAAAGTGTGTACAAACTTTTGAACGGTAGTGTAGGTATGTTTTTTTTTAGTTAGCTTTTTTTTTATAAAAAATACTAAATAAATAAGAAAAACAGAGAAAGAAAGTTGTGCGTTCTGTGCATTTCTCATGGCCAGTTTGCCGCTGTTCACAAGTTTGTACAAGTTTGTATGTTTGCAAGTTAAGTTAAGAATTCAAGTGACTTCAAAGCTGTGGTATGTGCCGAACTGTGACTTTTGCTTACCGCTACCTCTCTATAAGCTACACTATAGACACTCATTCCAACATTAAGAGTCATTGGACATTTGTTCAACATCTGTACAAATAAACTAGAGCATAGATCGATTGATAGACTGCTTGGCACAAAAAGTCTCACCCTTACATTGGACCACCTTCTGCTGTGATTACGAACGAGTCAGTCCGCTTCGTAAAGTCTTCCTCAGCGCATCCCACAGATTCTTAGTGGTGTTAAGGTCTGGATTCTGTGGTGGCTGATCTATGTACTGTATGAAAATGATGTCTCATGCTCCCTGAACCACAATCACAATTTGAGCCATTGTCATGTTGGAATATACCCGTGCCATCAGGGCAGAAAAAAAATCGAATGTTGGAAGAAAATAAAATAGTCGTTCATTATGTTCAGGTGGTTGGGTGACACATATTTTGGGCACATATTGTAACTTTTTCTGAGCCTGGACCTGATCAACAGAAGCAACCCCAGATCATACCTCTGCCCCATTGGGCATGATCAGATCACATGACGTTTTTCCCAATGCTCCACAGTCCATTCTTTATGCTCCCTAGAAAACCGAAGTCTTTTTTCCCCATTCGTCTCACTGATGTGTGGTTTTCTTAAGGCTACGCAGCTGTTTAGTCCCAATCCCTTGAGCTAACTTCACGTAGAGGTTGTGTGTGGCTGTGAGTTCTACTGTTGTTGTTTTTTCTCCTAACAATTCAGGATATTTTTCTGACTGTATTTCTTCCTCGAAGATGATGGTTTAACACTATCCGTCCAGGTTTTAGTAATGCGTTTTTACTCTCTGTTCTTAACAACAACATTTTTATCAATCTCTGTAGTCGTTTTCTTTTACTTGGTGCAGGATAATAATTTGACCCTACTGAAACAGAGAAACATCTTTGCCGCAGCCATGGGTTATGTCTTCAGACATGGTTATTTAAGGAACAAGAAGCTCCTCGCTCCATCAGTTAGGGTTAAATAACTTGTTGCCAGCTGAAGCAGATTAATCAGTGCAGTAATCATCCAGTGGAAGGCTCTTTCCTATTTGCTTAGTTAAATCCAGGTGGGGACTTTTTTTGGCTGGACAGTGTAAGTAGAAACTTTATTAATCCCGGAGGAAATTCCAGACATCCAGGAGCAACGAGGACAGAAACACAGAGGCAGGTTTGTAGATGCGAGTAAGAAGATCCGTTATTTTATAAGGAGTAAACAAAAATAACGGTTAAATTTAGGGCTGCAACAACTAATCGATAAAATCGGTAATTATCGGTAATGAAATTCGTTGTCAACGAATGCCGTTATCGATTAGTTGGGCTGCTCACGTTACTGAGGATACACACAGATACA
>JAQQZT010000009.1:4997566-5008072 GCA_030068275.1 Clarias platycephalus | reverse complement strand
TTGTTCATTTTGTGAAGCTGCTTTGAGACAATGACCATTGTTAAAAGCGCTATATAAATAAAATTGAATTGAATTGAGTTAAGCACGGGGAAAACATCCAAACTACACGCACTCAGACCCGAGGTGGGAATCAAACCCTGGAGATACAAGGCCACAGTGCTCACCTCTACACCACCGTGCCACCACAACTTAATTCTGTTTATTATGAATACAATGAGGAAAGCAAGCTCTAACAGAAGTAGCACATTTCAATTACAAATGTTAAAATTAGTTTGCTAGAATAATGTAAAAGCAATGTCATTAGGAACAAGCAACATTAATCCTTATGATTGATTTAACTAAAGTGTTTTAGTTTTAAAACCAGAACTGGTACAAACTCACTAGAACTAAACTAGAGAAATGCCGGTAAAGTAAATCCGATGGTACAAAATGACCATTCTCCAACTGACGCACATTTGCACCATGACATGGGCCCGTATTCACAAAGCTTCTTAGAATTCTCTCAGAGAGCTCCTATCTTAGCTTAAAAAGTCCTAGACTAAAAGTGATTTAAGAAACTTCTCAGAGCAACTCTGAGTAAGGAAAGTACAAAAACCTCTATCTTAGTGAGGAGGTGTGGTTGACCCCGTTGCTAGGGATGATGCAGCAATTCAAGGACTGTCATTGGTTGGAGTTTCTTTTATAGACTAAATATCTTAAAGCTAATTAAAACAGACAAACGTTGAAAATGTGTCTACTTTTGAAGCAACCAATTTTTAAACAGTAGTTACTATATTTAAAGTTCTCTTATTTACCAAACTGATTTTGTGATCCATTTTAGATTGATGAGAGAGAAAATGGCTCAGCTTTCACCAGTTTACATGATTGCTGAACCGTCTATTTAAATTGCACTATTGAATGGTATGTAGCCAACAATTTAAGAGAGATGTAAGGAAGCAAAAGAACAAGAAAACCAAATTGGACAGAAGAGCAGATTAGTGTTTCTTCTTTTCGCCATTTTGTCCTCTGCAGCCTCTTAAAAGTCCTCCTCTATACTCTTAACAAATTTTTACCTTAGGAGCTGTTTTTAGGTCTAAGATGTTTCATGAATCATTTTCATCTTTACTAAGATTCAGTACTAAATTTAAGGGGAAATTCTAATAAAATGTCATAATTCTAAGAATTGTCACTAGGAGCAACTTTTAGGCTTAAGAAGCTTTGTGAATACGGGTCCCTGAACTGATAAGCTTTCAGACAGAACTCAAAAAGAACTCGTTCAATTCGAAGGAAAGTCGACTTTTGACACAGCGACGTGCAGTTTCTGTCTCGGAGCAGGCAAACAGGCAGATTGTAGCTTGAAGCTGATGGCATCAATCAAGCAAACTGGAAAGGCCTGTAAAGTATGTTAATGGTATGGAAAGTTCAACCCTAAATTGCTGTAATATAACCAGGGGTGGAGTGGTCTAACAGATGTAACCTACATAAAGGGTCATGGAAAACCCACGACTTTACAAATAACCCTCAGCTAAATCCGACAGATATGTTGCACATGACTGTGAGCATGCACATGTTCACATAGGTAAAATAAAGCTTTCTAAAAACTAGGGTGAACAGTACTCTTATTCAAATTAGCATAAGTATTAGGGGATTCAATGTATTATTTTTGTATTATGTATTAAAGTGTAGCTGGGTTAATAAAATTTTATATTTTCCCATTATCTTGCAGACAATACTGATATTACAATACAAACACGCATTGGCAAATTGACATTTTATTGCAATAACTGAACATGAAGATTATAAAACATAAAATATAAAAATGTAAACACAGTGCCCTTGCTAAATAAGATCTGGAACAGCAAAAAGTGCCCAAAATGCAAAGCATTGTGCATTTCGATATCCCACAGAACTGTTATTTAATGCAACCATCAACTGCACCAATTACAGTCCTTAAAAAAATTTCCAGAACGTAAACGTCTAAAAGACCAGAAATTGGTTTCTCAAGTCTCACAGGCTGCAGGTTTGACACTTCTTTGTAGGGTTTAGGAGAGGCCACATAAATTCTCACTCACTTCCCATAACTTCTTGGCTACGGAATTGTCTCTGGCTTTGGAGCCGACTTCCTGTACAGTGCAGCAAGAAAAGTAGCGCCCGCTGAGTCGCTCGATGCCTTTCTGTAGTACGCAGTGGAGGGTCGTTTGGGCGCCGGTGGCTGGGTCCAGGAACAGCAGCCAGGATACTGGTTCGATGAACACCTTCTGCCAGAGGCTGACGTGACGAGAGAGCTCGGTTTTCACAACACCTGTTAGGGTTGAATGTGAGTTAATCCTTGATGTTTTAGATTTGATAGTTATGTTCAAAAGGTAAGGTTACAGTTGAAAAACTCCTAAGACTGGTTTAAAAAAATGTTTTTTTAATTTTTTAAAAATGCAGCTGTCTTTCCATCCAACATAAGGAAAACATATGCCTGAATATCTTGTTAAATTATGATCTCAAGGTTGGCAAACATTAATTAATTCCCAAGCACTTACCGGGGTGAACGCTGTAGCAGGTGACATTAGTGCCTTTCAGCCTCTTGGCGAGTTCATGTGTAAAGAGAACATTACAAAGCTTGCTGTTGCAGTAGGCCTGAAAGAACTGCCAACTGTATCTCCCACTTCCCAGGTCTTTACTCGTAATCAGTGCATCAAAATCGATCTTGCCCCATTGGTAAGCCATCGAGGACAGGGTGACCACCCGGGCTTCAGGACTCTGCTTAAGGCGGTCCAGCAAGAGGCACGTCAGCAGGAAGTGCCCAAGATGATTGACACCAAACTCGATGCCAAAACCATCTTCGGTTCGACCATCCGCTACAAGACCTGGGAAAGAAATTTTGTAAATAATTGCTTCGGCTCAAAACTTCTCATCATGGTCCTTTAAACATCATCTGCAAAACTACACCTATGCTCAGTTTTACCTGCATTGTTAATAAGTACGTCCAGGTTGGATTCCTGCTTCAGGAAAGTCTCGGCGAAGGAACGCACCGATTTCAGACTGCTCAGATCGAGCTGCATGTACGCTACATCAGTACTCCCAGTCATCTGTATGAGGGAGAAGACAAATAAAAAAAAAAAATTATAAAAAAAAAAAAAACTCATCTTCGTCACAATGGAGCACTCGAAGTGAACAAAAGCATCTAACTCATCGTCTATACCGCTCTATCCTGTATAAAGAGTCACGGTGGGCTTGGAGCCCATCCCAGGAGACATGGGGCACAGGCGGGGCACATCATGAACAGGGTGCCAACTCACAACAGAACATACACACACTAAACTAAATGGCGTCCCCAAATTGCCCATAATCTGCATGTCTTCCGACTATGTGAGGAAACTAGAGTACCCCAAGGAACCCCACCAAGCACGGGACAAACAGACAGCAAACTCCATACACAAACCCCGAAGTGGGAATCAAACCCCGACCCTGGAGGTGCAAGGCTTTACCTTTTTAATATCACTGATGGCAGCTTCGGCTTTCTGTTTGTTCCTGCAAGCCAGGATCACTCTCGCGCCTCGTCCCGCGAGGTCCATCGCCGTGGCTTTGCCAATACCAGTATTCCCACCTGAGGAAGGAAGGAATGCTCAGTCAAGCAGGTTGAAAATAGTTTATGTTCACGAAGCATGCGGATGTATTAATGATTCTTTCATGGACCCAACATACAGCCATGTGGCATTACAGCTTGGCAAAGTAATGAGAGAAAGGGGGGGAAATACATATACACATACACACATTTTATTATCTACTCATTATTCATAACTGGTGACTTGTTTTATAGAGACTGTTGATGAAGTGTGAATGAGAACTCGACAAAACGAGACGCTCTAAATCAGAGTCTGGATAAAAATCAGGTCTTACCTGTAATTATGACTGTTTTCCCGTTCATTTCCCTCGTCCCTGTACATTTCGACTTCTTAAACAAAGTGTTCACTAAAGTCACATACACGAGTCCGAGCAGCACGACGCCGATGACCAGGGCGAACATGTCGGAAGCGGAAAGCGCGGGTTTGGGAGGTGATGTGCGCGACACGCGGCGCTTTTCTACCTTTGTACTGCATCAGCGTGACGCACCGAGGCCTGACTGACAGGTTTGTGCCCTTTCGGTGTGTGTGTATGTGTGTGTGTAGTATTTCACATTGTAACCAAACTGGTTCTATAAACCGGTTCATTTGCCCTGTGTGGAGGACTATATATGTGTGTGTGTGTGTGTGAGTTTTGGCTTCTTCTAGTTAGAGATACCTTCTTCATAAATAACCTGAAATCCTACATTTTACATTTACATAATTAACAAACGAACAAGATAGCATATTTAGCATGTAGCATAATATTGGAATCAAAACGGTCTGAATCAAAACCTCCAATATTCCAATATTAACCATATATTTTATTATACTCATTATTATGAGTATAAAGTTGGCTTAGATAATAAAATATGTTTATGTGTGTATGTGTCTCCCCCCCCCCCTTTCTTTCATAAGCTGTAATGCCACATGGCTGTATGTTAGGTCCATGAATACATCCATATGCTTCGCGAACATAAAAACTATTTTCAACCAGACAGACCGAGCATTCCTTCCTTTCTTATTTTTCTTATTTTCATTGATATTCCATTTCACTTTGCATATAAGAGGTAAATCTTTCTCTCTCTCTCACTAGCTCATTGTCTATACCTCTTTATCCTGTATACAGGGTCGAACCCACGACTTCAGGGCACGAGGCGGGGTACACCCTGGACGGGGTGCCAATCCATCGCAGGGCTCACACACAAACTACAAGAAAGTTGGGAACGCCAGTTAGTCTCATCTGCATGTCTTTGGACTTGGAGGAAAACCACCAAGCACGGTGCAAACTTCATGCACATAAACCCTGAGACGGGAATCAAACCCTCGACTGTGGAGGTGCATGGTGACCATGCTAACAACCCAGCCACAGTGCCACCCTTTGCCGGCAAGAATATTTATAATTAATATTTTTCATTAAGGGTGGCACGGTGGCATAGTGGTTAGTGCTGTCGCCCCGCACCTCCAGGGTGTGTATTCAATTTCCGTCTTAAGGTCTGTTTGCATGGAGTTTGCATGTTCTTCCTGTGCTTTGTGGGTTAACTCCGGTACTCACCCTGATACTCACCCTGATACTCCAGTTTTCCTCCTGCAGTCCAAAGACATGCAGATTAGTCTAACTGGCGTACATTTCTTTAATTGTTTTTTAATGTCAATAAAAACATTTATTTAAATACTTTATTTATTTTTATACTCATCAGCCATAACATTATGACCACCTGCCTAATATTGACTAGGTCCCTCCTTTTGCTACCATAACAGTAGTGCACTGTTTTCTGACACATTTCCATCACAACCGGCATTAACCTTTTTCTTGAGCTACAGTTGTTCTTCGATTGGATCAGACTACACGGGACAGCCCGATTTGGAGTTGCTCTGACCCAGTTGTCTAGCCATTACAATTTTGCCCTTCTCACAGTAGCTACATTTTCAATATCTTGTTACAATGTCTTCTGGAAGTGGGTGGGATGTATTAGGCAGCGAGTGAATGTTAAGTCCCTTAAGTTGAAGTGTTGGAAGCAGGAAAAATAGACAAGCATAAGGACAAGCATAAAGATTGTGATGGCTAGAGGACAGGGTCAGAAAGACTCCAAACATGCAGCTCTTGTCTGCAGTGGTCAGGACATACCAAAAGAGATTCAAGGAAGGAGAACTGGTGAATTGGCGACAGGGTCATGGGTGGCCAAGGCTCACTGATGCACGTTTGGAGTGAAGTGTGGGGCGTGTAGTTAGATCCAAAGGAAACGCTAGTATAAATCCACTTCATGAAAAGGTTAACGCTGGAACAGAACTGATACCCTGATACTCATTCAGAGCAAAACAGTCACTTAAGAGACCTTGTAAAAAATAATGTTTTCAAATGCATGTTTCCCCCCCCCTCCCTTTTTTTTTTTTGTAAAATGATTTACAGGTAAAATGTCACCCCAGGTATCAATCATTTAAATTCTTGGGCCTTGGTTGTACATCAACCTAATTAAAGACGCTGACAGACTGATTAACCTCTACACTCATTTTTTCTAATCACCTTTTTTTCTTTTTTCCTGAATGTGGAGAAAAACACTAAATCAATATAATACTGTTTGTGTTTGTGTGTTTTTTTATTAATCACTATTTAAATTCATTATACAGAGTACCTTAAAAATATTTTCAACAGAGTACCAATAAGCACAATCTCTACCCTGAACCAGTAAGGAAGTAATATATGTATAAGTATGAATAACCATAACTGAAATAAAATTTTACATACAAAATAATTTGTAAAACCTTTTGTTTGCTACGTTAAAAAAAAATACATAAATGAACCAATAACCAATATTTAGAAAGTACATCCCAACGCACCTGATGATTTACATTGAAAGAGACATATGAATGTTTTTCGACACAAGCAACATGTTTAGATTTTGCCATAATAAACTAATTCAATCTATTTGCATATCAAATTATTCATACAAACAAATGTAATCGCAAAAAGCATGTCCAAAAAGAGAAATGTTTACATTTCTCATAGTTTACTTTGTGTACGCTATGTGAATTTGCGCAATTGGCTTACAGTTTAGGAATCATCGGAATTTTGCCTGACTTAATGCAGATTGATTGTTATGAGTGTTGACTTCACTTATGCTTGATATATTTAACTCAAGAATGCCGAATGACATCAGTGACACTGTTGACACATCGCCCCCTCCCCCCTCCCCCCTCCCTCATAACTCTACTGGGCTGTTGTGTGGATATAATATTGTATATATGGCTTCATCTTTCTTTTTTATTATTTTTAACAACACGGGTCTAAATAAAATAAAAAAAATCATGATATGAAGTTAAATTGCATGATCAGCCTTGATGTGTGCTTAAAAGATAAGAAACCGTGACCTTTACTGTTTTTTACAAGCTGTAATGATCTCAATTTGCTTTTACCTTCCCACCTTTGGGTGTAGTCAGTTTTTTTTTTTTTGTTAAGGCGTTTACCATCTCGCACTGTGAAACCATGCAAATGACACTGTTACATTCCTGTCACCGTCTTCGTCACATCTCATGCAGTTTACTTAATGATTAGAGGTGTATCTTTATACCTGATTAGATGTTTTGCATCACATTCTAAACATCAGTACAGGCCTCCTTATACAAAGTCAAGCAAGGCCACAGAGTCTTTCACTGACTTCCCAAAGCTTCTTGGCTATGGCGTCATCTCTAGCCTTGGGGAGCAAGTCCTCCACCTCGCACCTGGAAAAGTAGAAGCCGCTCAGGTGTTCGATGCCGTCATGGAGAGCACAGTGGAGGGAAGTCTGAGCTCCTGACTCCGTGCTCACGTAGAACAGTGCGATGATCGGCTCAAGTAAGATCTTAACCCATAGTGAGTTATGACGATGTATGTCTGTTTTTACAGACCCTAGAAAGAGATCAGACAGCGCAGGTCAGCTTTTCAGATGGGAAAATTGTGGGACGTACTGTATACTAGTGTTCACTATTTTCTGTGGAAATTCTTGTTGTGCCCAAACCTGGATTAACGCTGTAGCAGGTGACATTTGTTCGCTCCAGTCTCTTGGCCAGCTCGTGTGTGAACAGGATGTTGCAGAGTTTGCTGTGGCTGTAAGCCGCAACCATGTCTATCCTTCTATTTATATGGCCCAGATCTCTGTGAGTGATGATGCGATCGAAGTTGATGTTCCCCATCTTGTATAAGCTCGAGGCGACCGTGATGACTCGGCTCGGCCCGCACTCTTTCAGTCGCTCCATCATCAGAACCGTTAACAGGAAGTGACTGATATGATTGACGCAAAACATCATACCAAGACCTTCCTCAGTCTGGCCTGGAAGCAAAATTCCTGTATTAGGAAATGAGAAAAAACTAATGATGAATAAAACAGGCGTTAGTGTGAATTATGATTATTATAAAGATAAACAGGAGAAAGAACGCGATCACCTGCATTGTTGATGAGTATGTCGAGCCTGGGCTCGGTCTTGAGAAAGTTCTCAGCGAAAGTGCGAACAGACTGGAGACTGGCGAGGTCCAAATGCATATACACCACCTGATCACTTCCACTTGCCTGCGTGTTTACGAGAAACCAAACCCTCAGTGCATTCACATGATGATTTATCACTGAGTATAAGTGCATTTTCATGCTGGCAATTTTTTCCCCACAGATCTGACGGTATTTGTTTTGGACAATTGTTACATGAAAAAAAAATATTCATATTCATAGTGGTTATCATTGTCGCCTTGCACCTCCAGGTTCCGGGTTCGATTCACTCCCAAGTTATGCAGATTATGTTTCTTGACGTTTCCAAATTGCCTGTAGTGTATGAATTTGAGTGTATGCAAACTTCATGCACGCAAACCTAAGGCGGGACTTGAACCCGGAGGTGCAGGGCAACAGTGCTAACCATTACGCCACCTTTCTGCCAACTCCAAAATAGATTTTTTTAAATAGATTTTAAAAATTTGCACAAGTCTTAGGCGGGTACTGTGCAAATGTCTTAGTCTTACAAACTTTGTTATAGAGTCTTTATTTCTTTTAATTTTATGACTTTATTACTGAGTCAGTACAAACACATTTTTGATTTTGAAACATCAGTATTTCAGCATAAAATAAAAAAGTTACTAAAAAAAGTAACAATTTGCAATTACAAAGTAAATTTGTATGGCAGGAAAGAGAGCAGCATGACCGCTTTTTAAACAAAAAATCTAAATGGAAGCTGCCGGGTTTTGCGTGAAAAAAGGAGTAGGGAGCTAATCTCCTTATAAACTGCACAAATTGTACTTGACACTAAAGAGTCCTCAAACTGTAGTTACACTAACTATTGACTTTGATTAAAAAAAAAAAAAAAAAAAAGCCATTCCTGCTCTACAGCATTTTATACTCTTGCACAGTATTTTATGTTTGTATTTAAGGCCGGTTAATTCCACTATAATCCTGCAGGGGGTGCTCTAAACTATTTGCAGGCATCACAGCATCCTGTGAGGTAGAAGAAAACAGTTTTACACTTGTAACAAACTCTTAAAAAAGTTTAATATCGAATTAGGATATTAATAAAATCGCGATACTAAGAGAATCGCAATCGAATCGACACCTAGGTATCGTGATAATGTTGTATCCGGTGGCCCCTGGGGATTCGCATCCTGCCTCTCCATCACCATCAGCCTCCCGAGACCCGGACGCTACTGTGGTACACACTGTAGTTTCTCCTAATGTTTTCTGTTTATTAGCACCTGATTACTATGAAGTTAATGTCATCAAACAGGGAAGTTTGGCAAAAGAATAATATCCACCGGTTATTCTATAAGGATGTAGTTACTGTATGTGAAAATCATCCTCATGTTTTGCCTTTTTTATGTTGTAACAAATGATGCAGAACTTTTTTGTTGTAATATCTGTTTAACATTTTGGAATTGTGAAACATACCCATTGTGAAAAATAAAGCACCTTACTAATGAAATACTATATTTTCTATCAAGCAGCTTCCAACTGTCTAAACCGGGTTGACTGATCTGATTGAGATCCAGACTGTTTGCTGGGCAAAAACAGTTACGGCCAATCATGCCGGACATAGTTAGTTATATAAGATATGCCTTTTCTGAAAAAAGAATGAGTGTGGAACTTTGATTGCGTTTTTTTTCAAGCAGTCATCTTTATATGTTTCATCCAGTTTATGTGTTAATGCAGGCATGATCTGTAAATGCCATATCACTCAAAAAAACTATTTCTTCCAATTTGCTCGACTGTTTCTTGTGTGTTTTGTTGTGCATTTTGTTTTTTTTCCCGGTGCTTTTCTGCCTATCCTGATGCTTTGACATCTTCCTGGATCTACCAGTGTTTTTCCTTTTATAACCTTCCCATTTTATTTTATTTTTTTATTTATTTATTTTTTAAATTAAAGATTTTCAGATAGTACAGACACAATCAAACAGACAGACAAACACACAAACTCTTTTTTTTTTTTTTTGCCAAAAGTGAAAGGGTTGTTAACAAGAGCTTCCTGAAGTCAAAGAGATCTTCAGGAATATGATTCAACAAATACAGTGCAGGAGATCAAATGAAATGCTTTCCAGTTATCTCCTGAGTTACAGAGTGAACCCCCTTCCAGAATGATTGGATATTGTCACAGGACCAGAAAACATGAAAATATGTACCCCTATGTGCTTTACATTTAAAGCAAAGATACATTTTATGAAGACGAACAGGTGTAAAGTAAATTCTATGAAAAAATTTGAAATTTTGTTCGTGTAAAGATATTGAAGTGCATTTTGGGAAGATGCCTTCACAAATTGTGGTCCAAACTGCTGGATTAAATGATACCCGCAGATCCTGTTCCCACAGTGATTTTAAAGAATCATAGGCTGAGGAGTCCGAGTGTGCTAGTAAAGCATAAAACTTAGAGGTGGCCCCTTTAAGAGCTTTAGTTGAAATGATGGTTTCTTCCATTTCTGATAAAATAG
>JAQQZT010000009.1:4975074-4995055 GCA_030068275.1 Clarias platycephalus | reverse complement strand
TTGAGTTATAAAGTGTTATAAAAATTTTTAAAGGTAGTATATATATATATATATATATATATATATATATATATATATATATATATAAATAAAAGGCAACAACCAATCAGCTGCTTGTTGCTGGGCAGATTTAATACAACTGGTTGAAGATTTCCTACTTCTAATGATGCCCTTTTTAAAAAAAAAAATAGTAATTTCTAACAGTAACAGGTTTGTTTTTACATTTTTATCACTAAGCGTATTTATACTTCATAAAAATCATTTGACTCCATAAACTGCTCAGCGTAAAAGAAAACACACCATTTGGGTAAGAAAACACCAAATCATACAACGACGATACCAATAAACTAATATAATGTATATTAAAACGCTTTAATATTTAATTGGACCACCTGCAGCTTTGATTACGGTGCACATTCGCTTGCAACAACCTTATGCAACGCGATAACATTTACTTCTATCCAGAGCTGGATTACTTTAGTCACAGAGTTCTTATACCAACACTGGGAAAGTCAACCATCTTCGTGTGAAAATGATTTCTCAAAGCTTCTATAATCATTTTAACACAACTGGAGCCTGATGTATCTAGACATTGTCTTCCTAGGATACGTCTCTGCAGTCAGGGAAGGAAAACTCCATAGACCTGATAACCTGGTCATTCAGCTGACTTCATTTTGTTGCCACATTAACATTCCTACAGTAGATCTGACCCACTGGAGCAACTCCACATCATAGCACGGCCTCCAGAGGCTTGTACAGTAGCAACTATGCATGACTGGTGCATCGCTTCTTATTTTAATGTGCTCACTACTCTCGAATAGGGTTGAGGGAAAAAAAAAAAAAAAAGAAAAAAAAAGAAAAAGAAAAAACCTTTCATAGCAACTTTGCTTTTTTCCCCCCACAATTAAATCTCATGTTGTACGATATGATACTATAAAAATAAATTTTACATTCCCACACGAATCTATATCAGATGATTATAGCTTTGAAAAGAACAAACCACAAGCCAAGGTGTTTCTAAAGCATGTTATTTAAAATCTTTAGATATTTACATTGTTTAACAGACTGGTCAAAATTGTAAGAACAGAGTACGTGAAACTGTTCTGATGAAATCTCTTTGAAACAGACATATACATAATGACTACAGTATTGAAGGAAAAAAAAAAAAAGAAAAAAAAAAAAAAAGGGACATAACACTTTGATAGCTACAGAACATCAACCAAATGAAGCACTGTACAAATATAAAAAGCCAGGATATTTCTATGTACACAGAACCCACCGCTTCCCTCATCATGATCTGTACACAATGGATTCCTTTCATTTCAGTACGTGTGTGTGTGTGTGTGTGTGTGGGCGTGTGTGTATGTGTGTATTCACACAGATTACACAGATACGGATACATAGACATATATACAACGTGTAAGCGTATTCTCATGTGTGTGTGTCCGTGCACACGTCAGAATCGCGAAGAGGCTACGGTGAAGGTAGCGAGAAAAGGAACACCAGAACGTTACTATACTTCCAAATACAGAACATTTAAATAAAAATGAGTAAATAAAAGTATTTCTTATGGAAAACAAATGTGTTTATATAAAAACTATTGTTACTGGCACAAAATAGAACGTGCTCTGATTTCTTTACAAGTGGAAACTTCTCGCTCGGTCGTGTCATTTAAAGAACGCGACCCCTTTTAAAAACCTAACATTTGCATTTACACATACGCAAAAAGTTTCGATGTGCAACTCCCAAAAAAAGAAAGAAAATTTAAATAAAATAATAAATCGGAGCTCCTGAAAGAGGCAGGGGGCCGGGGGAGGGTGGGGGTGTTGGAGGGGGAAATGTGAGACTTCACCTCATGCAAACGTATAAACAATTAAATAATTAATCAGTGAGAACGTGTAGTTTTGTACAAGTCCAAGCTCCGAGGCTGGTTAAGAGGCGCGGATGGCACCTGAGGTGGGCGGGGCTAAGGAACAGGTTTGTTGTGGTGCAGCACTGGCACTTGGTGGATCTGGGCAGTGGTTTTACTCAGCGGCTCGGCCTGCTGGACGGAGCTGCACACGATGCTACTCGCTCCTTCTTCTTCCTCTTCTTTCGGCTGCTTGCTGGCGAACTCGGTGATGCTGAAGACGAACTGCAGGCAGCCCAGCTTGACGTGGCTGCCGTGATGGAGGAGCGCCGTGCCCTCCCAGCCTGCACCGCTGCCCCCTATGAGACTGGAGCCGCTGGCCTTGCAGCCGCACGGCCGGAGGTGCGAGTCCTCGGCCTGGCTGCTCATCACTCTGCTCACATCACCACGCGCCTCGTCCTTCTCTTCTTCCTGCTTTCTCTTTTTACAGCGACCTGGACAGCAGTAAATTAATTAGGGTTTGGTCGTGAAATATGAAAGGTGACTTGATTGACTCAGGACTGAGCACTGAGGACTTACGGATGATGCTCTGCACTTTGGACACCAAACCGCTGGATGGGCTCGGGCCCGTTTTCTCTGAGAAATCGCACGAGTATAGCACGTTGTCCACCGTCGTCCCGTGCTCGCTGTAGTTCAGCAACTCGTACTGCTTTGTATTCTAAATAGTACAGATATGCGCAAACAAAAACGAACCTTATATTGAATATCAACTGGAACAAAGGAATAGTGAACGTGAATCATTCGTATGCGTTACCTCATCATAAAATATGCAGGCGTGTTTTCCGGATACGTAATTGCAGTGGCCGTAATTCATAAGGCACACGTCCATGTCAGCACCTAAGGAGGTGATAATTATTTATTAATTTTTTTTAAAAGGCGGGTTTTTGATGATTAAAAAAAAAAAAACATAAGCGTGTGCTTGGAGTGAGACTGACCAGTTCCGATGTAAAGGCTTCTGTAGCACATGCTGACCGCTGCTCCCTTTCCGGATAGAGAATAAAACGTCGCTCGGGCCTGTACGTCCTTATTTTGCGCTGAAATAAGAGCGCTGCATTGAATGCCTAATTCATAAACAACTTTTTTTCAAATTTTAAAATAACCCAGAACATTATTTTTATTACACTTAAAGTGGCTGTGTTAGATAGGTGCACCGCTTTCTATTTGGAGCTATCGAGCCTTATTAAAAGTTATCATCGTGTACGGTACCTTCGGTGTGCCGGCTTCGCTGCGAGACGGAGGGGACGGAGGGAACAGAGGGGACAGAGGGGACAGCAGGTGACTTCGCTTCGCTCTGCACAGGAAATGCTTTAGGCTCGAGGAGCTGCTGGATCCGCTGCCACGCCAGGAGTTTGATGAACCGCTCGTCTAATGTGTTCAGCTCCATCTCTGTAAGAAAAACACGTTTTGCTCGAAAACAAAAACAAACCAAATCATATTGCCGCTTGGGCTGTAGCTATCGAATATTTTAGTAATCGAATATTCTACCAAAAATTTAATCGATTAAATCGGATAAAATTTGCTTTTGCTTGATTAAACAGCAATGTTTAAAGAAAAACAAAGATTAGTTTTCTTTTTAGAAAAATCTACTTTTATTTTTTAAATGCATACAGCATTTTATCAAAAATAAACATTAAGCTATTCCTTGTATTGTGAATAATGACAAAGTTGACCGAGATGAATTAATTGCATTACAGTGTCATACATTCTTATTTTAAAGCCTTTTCTCAGATGCAAAAACAAACAAACAAAAAAAAAAAAAGGTATTTCAAATGACTTTTAGTTCTGAAAGTTTAGTTGCACAACTTAGTGTTTTTGTATAATTATTTATTTTAATGTGCGCCTTAGTTTTTTTGATACTTAAAGTTTGAAAATCTACAGCTCAGGCATAATAAGCCTTTACTGACAATTTCTGTCGTTTTCTCTTGCTGGTTTCTTCTTCTTTTAGCTCGCTGATATTTTTATCGCTCCGTTCCATTTTGCAGCCACAACAGAACGCTCCTTCAAATCAATACACAGCTAACTGTTTGCGTCTCCTTCCGTTTTGTGGGTGACGTAAGCGTTTCGTCACACCTAACAAATAATTGCGCAAAAACATTAACGCAAGCTTTTAAAATTAATTAAAAGAAGCCTACGAGGCAGAAGATTTTGCCTCAATCATTTTTTGTAATCGAATTACTCGAGGAATCGTTTCGGCCCTAATTGCCGCCGTTTTAAATTTGAGCTGACGTTTATAACATTATGCTCACCTCCAGATCCCTTGATCATACTCCTTAAGCAGTTCGACAAGTCTCCCAAATTCATCAGGCTGGACCCGTTGCCTTGTGTCGGTGTTGCATCTGTGTCACAGATTTTTCCATCTGTAGGAGACAGGACAGGGTTAAAGAGGTTCCCGCCATTGCACAGAGAAATCGGTTGAACGGATGCAGTTCAGGGACTCACCAGAAGAGGGCACGGAAGACACCTGGCAGCTTGCACCGTTATCTGGTGAGTGAGAGGACGGCAACCTTGGGGAAGCCCTTTGAGTGTGTGGAGGAGGAGGTGGAGGAGGAGGAGGAGGAGGGGCAGTCTCTGATTTAACACAGACAGAAGGAAGGGATTCTGTAGCAGCACAGGATTTTAAGTCTTCAGTCTTTATGAGGGCCGGGCTGGAGTGATTAGGTAGGGCCAGGACGGGGGGTGCGGGTGAACGGGGTGTGTTCGTGGCCTCGGGGTCAGCGGGACACGCCTGCTTGAGTTTGCCGTTGGCGTGCGCCGGCCGTTCTACGGGTCCGTTGCTGGTGCTGCAGTTCTGACAGGGTTTTTCGGTGCACGAGCTACAAACTCGGCGCTCCTCCGAGTTAAGACTGAGGCATTCGGGCGTTTTCGCCGAGGCCGTCCCGTCCGTACTGTGCGAAGGACGCAAATTCACTGAGCTGGGGTCCTTACCGTCCGTTTTCGCCGCCTGCGACGAGTCGCACGGCGAGGAGGACGTCTGCTTGGCAGACAAATGCCGCACGATGCTACACTGAAGCGAGATCACGTCCCTGAGCCACTGTGACGAGAAGACAAAGTGAAAAAGACTTTATTCTGTAACATTTATGATTTTTACATCGTTTTTTTTTCTCTTCTTCTTCATCACGAGATGACGGTACCTGTTGTTGCTCTTCATCGCTGCTTAAGTGGTTACACGGCGAGGCTTCAGACGCACCCGAGCAGATGAGCTCGCCGTCCCGGATTCCAGCAGGCAGCATCATCGTAGGTGGACTCTGGTACTGTGACTTGATAGCTTCTGGGACCTTCAGGAAAAGCAGATTCTACTTTTAGTCGTGAACCCGGTTAATACGATTGTGTTAAAGCCGTGATCGGAGTGAGGCCTGACCTTCAGCGTTCTCTTGGCGTGACTATGGGCTGCTCGTCGCGTCGGAGGGTGCTGCCGGTGTATTCGCTGCAGGAAGTCCACTTTCACGGCGTGCTGCGATACGCGGTCCTGAAACCGGTCGAAAAGCTGGCAGCGGTTGCTCAGAGTCAGGTTGCGCTGGTTTAGCTGAATTTAAGCAGAAAATAGATCAACAATGCGTTTTTTTTCTTTTTTCCCCCCTCCTTTCCGCTTTCACATTTTTCCATAAACTTACCACCAAGTGCTCAATGTGATTGGGGCACATCCATCTTCCTGTCGGCATGGCCGTGACCGGAGGGTCCAGGCAATCCATGTGGAACAGGAGAGGACAATAATCGCACTGGATCAACGGAGCCAGTCTGCAGCTCCTGAAACAAAATGATCATCTCAGATTATCTGGTGTTTAAAGTTTAAAGTGCGGACGAACCGCGAGCATTAGGTTAAATTAAGGTTTGGGCGAGACGCTTACCTGTTGCAGGTGTAGCACACTTTGACTGGCAGTGGCACGAGCCCGTAGTGGTCCAGCTCGTGTTGCGGGCGCTTCACGTTCTTCCCGGTCGCCTCTTCTTTCCTCCTCTTTTTACTGGTTCCTTAAAAAGATGGTGTACTGTATTTAAAATGACGACACGGTATAGATGATATCTTGGCATTTTATCGGCACTCGTCGTGCGTCTTACCTGGAAGTGCGGTAGTGCAGGTGAGGTCGTTGGGTAGCTGGAACTGCGTCGGGTTCCTCTGCATGGCGGCGGCGATCAGCAGATCGAACGGCCTCTTGAGCGTGGACGGGCCGCTCTCCGGCTCCGAGCCCTGCGCCTCGTCCTCCACGTCCAGCAGGTCCTCCTCCACGTCGTTGTGCTCCGAGGGCGTGGGTGTGTCCGTGGATGAGGCGTTGGAGGTGGGCGTGGCCGGGCGGCTGCTCGGCCTCCTCTCCAGGAGTCGCACCTGAGCCACGGCAGCCCGCAGGCCCGTACCGGCGACGGTGGGATCCAGGCGGAGTGTGCCCAGGTCCAGCTCGGCGCCGGGGGACGGGGTCTGCTTGGCCTGCATGAGACCGTTGATCTGCTCCTTCTTTTGCTCTCGCTTCTGCAAAGGCGTGAACGCGAAGGAATTCGGATTTGTATTACAGACAGCAAAGCATGTTTTGTACGAAAAAAAAAAAAAAACTAAAACAGGAATAAGGAGTGTTAGATGTTTTTATTCTGTACTGTTTCCATCTTGTGGTTCTTTCAAACCTCGACACTCAAGGATTTATGGGCGTTTCCTATGAATGTTTATACTGCTAATAACGGAAAAACAGACATTTTGTGTATTTTAAACCTCCGCTTACGTTTGCACTGATAGAAAAAAAAGAAAAGAAAAAAAGAGAGAGACAGTCATGACAGAACATGAGGCTTAAACTGAAAATCCGTCTCACCTTCTTACGCACTGTGCAGCGATGGCACATCCAGTCTCCAGGGGGGAGCATTTCCCTGCTCAGTGGCGGGTTACTGCGGGAAAGATTTAACACGGCAATTAAAAACTCCACACAGTGCACTCAGTTAGGGTATTTAAAAAAAACAACAACAACACACCACCACTACACAGTAACTGGTCTGGTGAATACGGCGAGAATAATAATGATAAGGATAGAAAAAAAAAAAATGTGCAGAAAAGAATAAGTGACAGAATAAAAAGCCTGTATCAGGCACGGTGAATTCTGTGCTGCTTTATAAGCGATTCCAAAGAGCCAAAGAACAAAACAGTCATCCAAACCAAACAAACCCTTTTAGGCATACACGCTCGTGTTAGAAGTACCCCTAACAACCCTGCCATATTTAAACCGCCTGGTTTACGTTGGCTTGGGTTTAGATGCGGCCAGCGCATTTTTGCGGAGCGTGTGTTTAGACAAAACGATCTCTCACTTCCCTGTCCTTCCAAAGATACATCAATACTCGGCTTTGTGTGTAGAAGACGAGCAGGTTTTATCTCTAAGAAAGGGGCCCTCTGTTCTCGAAAACCCCAGGCCGTATCTGGAATGCAGACGGCGCTGGATCTCCGATACTCCGCGAACGCCGAAAGCTCCTGTTGGTGTGGTGCAGGACATCCGATACTGCGATTAACCGGACATCAACAGGATTGAACCTTGCCATTTTTGGATATCAACTCAGCAGGAGTTGAAGCCAAGATCACGTTACCCTTTAGAGATGTTTGATCTCTTTTCATTCACGTTGTACGTGTAACCACTGGCTTTAACATGCACGGCACATTGAAACCAAATCGGCTCTGAAACAAAAGTCGTGCTTGGCTCGGCTCGTTTTAATACAACTGAGCAGGAAGCCTCCTCTGAAGGTCAGCTCCGTTTACGCTGGATATTTGAATGTGGGACGGCTAAGACCCGAGCCTGACGACACCGACGTGAAGCCGTGGGTGGTTTTTGTTGCCAGCGTGAGCACGGGGCCAAGCGCGCGCAACGTCTCAGAAAAAGCCACATGATTTCGTTTAGCTTGTTTCATATAAAAAAAAAGAAAAACAGCAACAAGGTAATGAATTCGATTTAATTTCACCTCGGATTGCCTTTTGCAAACAGTTTGTCATTAATGCGACCGAGCTGAACGCCGCATGCAGCTGAAACAGATCTAAAGTGTGTTCATTGCTCTTTGGAGAGGTAGTCATGGTGGAAAAACCACAAATTTGAGAGAAAAAAACCCCCAAGCTTTTCTCTTTGTCTCTTTCTCCTTCTGGTCTCGTGCTGTAATCCGCGTGCTAAAGCCAGGACATTCGGCCGCCCGGCATGCACAGCGCACGGTTAATGATTATTTATGGAGTGCTGCTTCTTTCAGCGGCATCTTGTCTACTGACTTTTATTCCGACACGCTGTACGTCGCTACACTTCACACTCATACGATATTCTAATAAAACACAGATGAGTTCTGTAGTCTTCTCTGTCCTAATTTCAAAACACAGCGATATCGTGCTTCCAAGCAACGTATATAAAACAAACGAGTTTGGATTGTCGGGTCATTTTCATATTCTAATGGTTCATATTGAAGTATTAGAAAAAATGTTGAATATCAAACGAACGTCGATTCAACTTTATTTCCGTGAGCCACATTCCACTCTAATCTATCATGACAAAAAAAGGAGGTGCCACCTTGTGGCGGTATTCGGAATTACCATGTAGCATCACCACTAAAATGCTCACAGTTACACTATACTGGACAGGATTAGGTTTAAAAACTGTTAATGCCGTCCTCTTGTGTGCATCAGAATCACACTATGGCATAATCACGGAGTATTAAAGGTTTTGAAATAATATTTAAAAAACAGACATTATGTCAGTATAAAGGCTCAATCAAATCATAAACTCCGCTATTAAGATTGTTTGTTCTTCCAGGTTGCTATGATGTTTAAGATCTGTACATCAATTCAATGCCACATGAAGGCACTATGAGTTGGTGCGTGCGAGTGTGTGAGAGAGAGGAAGAGAGAGAGAGACACACGCCATATTCATGACCTACATTCATGTCACTCTGGTTTGCATGCTGGTAATAATCACACTCTAATGGCAGCGAGTATCAGTTTAATTACGTTAATAAACGTGAGCGTCACCACACGTGGAACAGAACATTGTGATAATGCTCCGGCATCAAAAATTCATCAATGTTACCGGATGCAGCCTCTAAACCATCTTTCGATTGCTGATAATTAAAAAAAAATCTGTAATTTCTTAAGCTACAAACCTTCCCTCTCTCTTTCATCTATCTATTTTTCCTCATCATGGAGCAAAGCGAAACATTTTTTCACCACTTGTTTAATCAAATAACAGCATCCAAACCTCATGACTCATGACATGAAGTTTAACATCGAGCCACAACTTTTTTTTTTTTTTTACTCCATTAAAGCAGCAGCATTTCTGCAGATCCCTAAGCGTTTTACTGCTGCATCTCATCTGTCACGAACACTGACGAGTACTGACAGAAAAAGGAAGCCATGACTGGTACTGATTATCTGCAAACATTTATCCAGGCCTTTCCAAACACATCTTGGGTTTAATAACTCGGTTTTATTTCATTTCATTGTGCAGCCATTCCCAGAAGAACTGAAGTACAGCTGGCAGCTGAAGTCGGCTTCATCGACTGAAACTGTCCTTGCTAACTTCCTCAAGACCCAGGGTGCTTTGCCTTCACGAAATCACAACAAAATGCAAAAAAAAAAAATTATTTACATAAATAAATAAACAAATAAAATTATGTTGTTAAATTTGCAAATTTGTTTTGCTTGGATTTCCACTGATGTAAACAAGTTTTGAATGTCTCCCAGTTGTGTGTGCAACTTAGCCGGCAAAAGTGCTCTGATGCAAATCAACTCATTTATGTATTGTGGACTCAATGTTTTAAGAAAAACAAACAAACAAAAAAAGCATTGTTTAAAAGTATGTGCATCCATCAGACCCGTAGTTTTGACAAATTGTCACCGCATGTTTTTAAGTGTTTCTCCTTCAGCTTGCAAACAGCTTTTTGTTAGCTGACGGAGTCTGAATGCGTTTCTCTTTTTGGCGCAGACGAGAACACGGCGGAGTGTTCTGGCTATGGACCAAAATAAGCGAACAGGGAAAGTCCGGGCAAGGTGATCCCCGTGCGCTTCCACATAACTCGAGTGTAATTTAACTACAGTGAGAGAACGTGTTGACTGTGACACAACGCAACAGCAGGAAACACTGATTTGATCTGTGGTAATAAGGTTCGTTCTGGATATTCGGAGAGATGACCAAAAAAACAAAACACTGGAGCTGCTGTACAAAAGCAGATATTTATATAAATACAAGTCCATTTATTTAGCGCTGACTCGGCTCTCTGCTCTCGGGTGATTTGCGACAGTGAATGGTTGCTTACATTATCTTTTGTGGATTAGTTTTATGAACACATTACACTCTGCACTTATCGTGTAAGGAGGGTTTTGTATTAGAGATGGGGGAGGGGAAAGATCGATTCAGTTATGAAACGCGTTTCTTTTGTGTTGCAATTTACATAGATCGGCCAGTGACCAGAATTGGCTGGTTTTCAGTTCGACTGGCCGTGACCGGTGATCGCCCGATCAGCCTCGGATATAAACGATTCTGTACTGACCAAAAAAGCTCCCGAGTGGCGCAATAGAAGTGCATTTTGGAGGAGTTACATTATGAAAAAACATGCACATTAAAAGCCTCGGATCTGACTTTTTCTCTAAACTCTGTGAGCAAATGTGTCTCAAACCCTCTCGTTTCACACACACATCTCAAAACACAAGAAGTTGTGTGCGTTAGAAGCCGCACTCGCCAACACGCTCACTGTCAAGTTGAGTTTTGAGACGGTAACAGTTTCTTTATAAATCACACAGGCGGCGCCACACTTTGAACCATTTTCACATTTCTGTCCCGTGTGGTTGGAGTGAATTATTTGCTAAGTTTGTTTAGAAATAATAATTACAGCGGAGAACCAAGCTGAACATGCTGTTCAACTCTTGTGTTTAAACTTGGCTTGTATTGTTTACACCTTTGGTTTTTAAGCGAGAAAACAACAGTTATAAGGAACTAGCTACCTTTCATTACTCAACTTTTTTTTTTTAAGTTGAGATTGCTGTAAAATTGGAGAGAAATGTAATATTTATAAAATCGTGATAATTATAGAACTGAATCGGCACCAAGGTATCGTGATGTCTTATCGGGAGGTGACAGGTGATTCCCATCCCTACTTTGTATGCTTATGTGGCTGGTGTGCGACATGAAACCGAAGCAAGAAGTACATGATGAATCAGGACTCCAATGTGCAAAATAGTGTGAAAATGAGGGTGAAGTCCTGGACCAGGGTTGCTATTTTTAAGAAAGTTTTTATCAGATGTGTTAGTGCATATGCATGTGTGTGGTGTGAGGAGGTGTAGTACCAGCACTGCAGGTGGAAGGCGGCGGGACAGTGGTCGCAGCACAGCAGGTCGCCTCCTTCTCGGCAGCTGTCGCAGGTGTCGTGGTTGGTCGCGCGCCCTGCTCTCCTGCTGCTCCTCTCCAACTTCCGGCTCCTCTTCTCTCCTTCTTCCGACTTCGGCGGCGCGAGCAAGGTCTGGATTTGCTACATAGCAACGGACAACAGGGCTATTTTACTGTATTTTAAAAAGATTTCCCGAGGTTATAAGCGCAAACTTAACTTTCCTTTTCGTTGTATGTAAGCCTATCATTTAATATTTATACACGGATATGTAAATATATTTTAAGTGAACCACTAATAACCAACCCACCGTCATGCTAACTAAAGTTAGCAACAACAAAAAAAAAACGCGCATATCCTACTTGTGTGTGTGTGTGTATATATATATATAGGTATAATGGCGTCCACCTCCTTGGCTTAAGTCGGGACGTGTCAGCCATTATTGGGCCCGAAACCCCTCTTTAGCTTAGCATGAACTCCATAACCGCTCTCCTTACACCGTATACAGCTCTCCCCGATTTATTTACACAAACCTCGCGTTAAACTTTTTTGTTAGAAACCACAACCTGTACCTACAAGCCTTTCATTTAGAGCTGCCATATTGGCGTGAGCAGGCTGTACGGTTAGCCGGTTAGACTTCTGCAGCTACAACGCTTCTTAGCTTCACTGGCTAACGGACGGAGCAGCGGCGCGTGCACCCGTTGCGCGCACGCGAGCCGAGGCTATATGAACACGCAGCCGCTCACCTCCATGAGTCCACCCGAGGTGTCCAGGTCGTACACTATAGTCGGGGTCTCCATCTTATCCCACATTCACACAAGCAGCTGAGCTTAGCAGTCAGATCCGCTAACAGGCTAAGCTACTCCAGCTAGCCAAATACAATGATCCTGTGGTAAAGTATAACGTTCTGTAACGTCCCGCAGAAATGTCCAGGACGCAGCAATTTCCCAAGCAAACTGATGGCTTTTCTCTCCAGCTGTCTCGGTGTCAAGCCTCAGTTTGTATAAATAAATCCGCAAGCCGCAATGTCTCGGCCTAGCTGAGGCCTAGCCCGGGTATCGCCTGTTCCTCCTTCTCCGATCGTAGCGAGCACAGATGCGGGATATAGACGCGCAATCGTCCCCGTCCATGATGCGACAAACAAAACATCAGCTCCGAGATAATAAACAAAGCTTCCGCTGCATGCCCGAGCTTTTAAAATCACCCGTTTACTCCATGGAAGCGTTCCGGATAACGGCGGAGATCATTGTTGTCATGAATAAACGCTGTTGCATCCAAACTCGACAACACTGATGCTCGCGCGTTATTTTTCTCCCCCCACCCGTATTACGACAAAACCCCGTCGCCATTCTTCGCTCTGATTGGCTAGTACCATTTACGCGTCTGCCTTGTTACTGGTTTACGTTTAATTCGGACCAATCGCTAAGCGCGAAACATCAGCCAATCCATGTACAAGGAGGCGGGACTTCTTTGAATGCGGGCGGAATAAAAATAATGCCTGCTCGCCACATCCTCTGCACAGACTTGGCGCAAATCGGCGTCTACGCATGCGCGGAAGGACTTTTGAGCATGCGCCGTGCTTGACTTCTCGGAGCCATCTTTAAGAAGACTCGGTGCTTGCATTTTTTGTTTGTTTGTTTTCATCTCGGTTTCATTCCTGACTATAAAACTGTAAATAACATCGCTATTCTATGGATTATCAGCCTCACTGGGAAGTTTGTTCATCGCGGTGTGAAATTGATATTTCTACGTTTGGTGCGGTTTTCACGACGTCGTTATGCCTTTGTGCTCTCGCTCCGTTAGTCCGTAATATTTTCCTGCTCTCTGATTGGCTGGGTCAGCCGCAAGCACGAACCAATGAGAGACGCGGAACAAATTCAATCATAGTATACTGTCGTTACCCGAGAGAGAACCACGTGTTTCCACTTGATAAGGAGGGGTGCAAAGGTTGACTTGAAAGAAATAGTATATATTACTGCATAATATACATCGACTTATCCTTAATATGGCTGATGGGTATGGATATTTGTATGTATAGTATATTTATAAATGTACAGAACACTTTTAAGTAAGCATAATCTCTCATGTATGCACTCATCAGCCATAACATTATGACCACCTGCGTAATCTTGAGTAGATCCCCCCCCTTTTGCCCCCCAAAAAACAGTAATGCACTTTGTCTTCTGACACCTTTCATTAATCAGCATTAACTTTATTAATGTGATATACACTAGAACGTATATTGGATTACATTAAACAGGCAAGCCTTCACTCCTCATGTGCATCAGTGAGCCTTGGCCACACATGACCCTGTTGCTAGTTCACTGATTTTCCTTCCTTGGATCACTTTTGGTATGTCCTGACCGCTGCAGACCAGAAACACTCCACAAGAAGAAGTTTTGGAGTTGCTCTGACCCAGTAGTGTAGACATCACTATTTGGTCCTTGTCAAAGTCACTCAAATCCTTGTGTTTGTCCATTTGTTTCTGTTTTCAACACATCATATATCCCACCCACTTCCAGCCACCACTGTAACGACATATTGGAAATGGAGCTACTGTGAGAATGCGCAAATTGTAAAATAGTTTTTTTTTACTGACCACTTTATTAGGAATACCTGTACCTAACATGCATTGCTCTTTCATGCATATACAGTATATAATTTAAAGAGCAGTAATATACCCTTCCCCTGACCTCTTCTATTTTTAGAGTTCTGTAAAGACCAAAAACTTGTGTGGTATTGATATTAAAAAACAATAACAACAACAACAATGAGTCAAAAAAGTCTCCTTGTTGTTGAGCTGGTTCTCAGGTTTATGTTATAAGCAGTCCCCAGACACCAAAAGAGCCCAAATGGATGGTTTTTGTAATTGAGTTGGAGTTCTGCCAATCTGTGCTACCTATCATTTTTTGCTGCTTAGCCTTTCTGCGCATGCAAATACCACCAAGTTTGGGACCCGTTTTATTCATTTTGTTGAATATGTTCTGGGAGCATTATTTGATGAGAATGTTTATCTATCAAAATACACAACCCCTAAATTCTAAAAAAAAAAAAAATTGTTCTAATAAAGTTCTCAAAGCATGTTTGTAAATGGCTTTGGGTAAGAACGTCTGACAAATGCCTAAATGTAAAGTATCAAACATGCTCCATTTAATGCTATAGTACATTTACTCCTTTAGGATTTAGAATTTATCGACAGGGTACTGCAAATCAATAGACGCTCACGCGACAGTAGTGTTTCCTGACAAGGCAGCATAATTAGGCAGACCTCTGTGTTCTGTAATTTTTTTCCCTACACTGTCAGAATTTCCTACTGATAGCAAAAATATATGATTATATCAGTCTTTGCTACATCATCAATATTTCGTACCTGTAGATTTGGCTGGTGGTAGCACTGCAAAAAATTTTTATACATATTTGTCAGATGCAACATTTTCTGACATAGTGGTAGCACTTTGTGACACATTGCGTTTAACATTATCAGAATATGATCCCTATAGTTTAAACATTGGTAGTATTTCCTGACACATTGATGTAACATTAGCTAACATGTTAGTTTAAATTAATAAAAAGAAAAGTGCAATAAATCCACATGAATGATTAAAAACCTTTCATTAATAAGTTTCAAACTACAAGTGGATGGCAGTAGTAGCATGGATTTATGGGTGGGGTGATACCTTAGAGAAACATGGTGTTTTCTTTGTTTTTTTGCATGAGCAAAAGCTGTAAGCTTGCGTAGGGTGAAATGACAGGTAGGATGAATTTACAGAGCACTGGTTCTGGAGTTTGGGGACGACAGAGAGAGTACTCATAGTATTTCTGAATTTAAATAAAGTAATAATATGAGCATGACAATGTCCAGTTTTTATGTTGTATTTCTAACCTTACATCAAACCGTTCCAAGGATCAGGTGCAATGGAAAATCTAAAAGATGTTTGGCTACTGGATAATACTCACTTGACAAATTCTTAAAATTTGGTTTGTAATTCTGTGCGATTGAATTAGCTTCATCAAATTCCACAACACTTGGATTCCGGGCCGAGCCCGATGTTTGGACTTGTGTGTAAAACAAGGAGGAGGGGACAGAGGAGGATCAGAAGAGGAGAACAACCTTTGTTCCCAGGACTGTTCAACTCCTCAACTCACAAGTATCCTTGTCCCTCCCTCCACTCCCATCAACTCAGTAACCACCATTCTCTACACTATAATCCACATTATAACCCTCTTTCACCATCAACGCACACTCCTTCAAATTTGTGAAAAACATTAATATAGAGATCTGGACTTTGCTATGACAATAACTCTAATGCTGCTGCTACATACCAATGTTTACAAACTGCACAACTCACTTTAAGTTTAATTTATTAGTACATGTAGCCGTCCATTTCACCTTATTCTACTTTTCTCTTCTACCTCTATTTTGTTTTGCCCATTAAGCAGTACTGTTTCTTCACTGTTTATACAGTTTATATTTATTTACAGATAATATTTTATACAGATGTTTATTTAAGCTTTTTGTGGTGGAGGTGGCAGGGCAACTAGAGCACATTTAAGGAATACATCTGTGTCAAGAATGGAAGAAACCAACAGTTACGTGTGGCACGTATCAGATTGTAGACAGTATATTCAGTTTTTACACTTTTAAACTAATAATGTTTACTTGTTAAAAATTTGGCTTCTGCACAGAAGCATTAATATCTATGCTGCTTATTATATCATATGGTAAAAATTTTACATTAAATGTAAAGTTGTTTAACTCTCAACATGTTGCTCAATGTGCCAGTAATTCTTCTAAATATTTCCAATTTATGAATTTATTATTATCATTTTATTCAAGACAAAAAGTACTAAAGAAACAGATAAGTCGTCGTTTAAAAATTGCCAGAGGCTCAGCTGTACAGAGATCAAGAGGAAGGTTATCACACCACGCCAGTGCGTGGTCTTACTTGAGCGGTAGGTGGGTGCTGGGCCGTTTTTGGCTTTGTAGGCAAACATCAGGTTTTGAATTTGATGCGGGCAGCTACAGGAAGCCAGTACAAAGAGCGGAGAAGTGGGGTGGAGTGGGAGAAGTTGGTAAGGTTTAAAATGAGACGTGCAGCTGCGTTCTGGATCAGCTGCAAAGAGACATAATGCTCTTCCCTTCTGCCCATCACGCTGGAATTGGGTTAATATAAACTCATCAGTCAAGAGTCTAATCTTTAGCAAATTCAAAGTCTATTGCTCTTTAGCAAATTCAAACCTTTTTCTTGATGAGTCTCGCTAACAAGTGTTTTTTCGTATGAACACACAGCTGTTTTATTCTCATCCCAGTTATTTTAGATTCAGCTTCACTTAGCCTTCAAGTGATCAAGTGACGACATTTCTTCCATGAAGTTGGTGGTCCAGCACTGTTTTACGTTTTAATAATGTGTTACATGGTTCTTAATCCAGTTCCAGTCATTTCAGCCTCAGTCTCCCTGGTTGTTTTCTTTGCTTGATGCAGGCCAATAATTCATCCCTTCTAAAGCACAACTTAGTAACAACTTTTCTATGAGCACATGATACATCTTCTGATATGGTTATTTAAGAAATGAGAAGCTCCTCAGAGCATTAGTTAGGGATGTTGTTACCAGGTGAAACATTTTAATCACTGCAGTAATTACTTACGTTCCCTCCGACTGGTCCCACTATCTCTCAGGGGTCAAGGAAGACACGATTGATTCTAGACTATTTTCTGTTCTGGCACCCAGGTGGTTGAATTAACTTTGTCTAGATGTCCATATCTTTCCAACAGTGTTTGAGTGTTGGTACTTCTAGTTAGTAACCTAGTGAACCACTCACTCACTCACTCATCGTCTATATCACTTTATCCTGTATTCAGGGTCACGGGGTGCCTGGAGCCTTAGTGCACGAGGCGGGGTACACCCTGGACAGGGTGCCAATCCATCACAGGGAACACACATACACACACTCACTACGGTGCAATTTGGGAACGCCAATTCGCCTAATCTGCAGGTCTTTGGAATGTGGGAGGAAACCGGAGTACCCGGAGGAAACCCCCCAAGCACGGGGAGAACATGCAAAGTCCATTCACACAGAGACGGGAATCGAACCCGGACCCTGGAGGTGCAAGGCGACAGTGCTAACCCTAGTGAACCAGTTTAATAAATTTCAAACATGTCAAATATAGCAGTGTGTTTCTGCGCCCTTAAATCATGAGGGGAATCCCGGATGCCATTTTTTTCTCAGAGCTGTTTTCCTCTGTATTGGACTGTGAACTCTGTCTCGTTGAGGATTTTCCGAAATTAGGATTATTCACCATCAGGACAGCTTTACAGGACTGACGTTTTCTATCATCATGCTCCCGGACTGATTCACTGAAACCGGTGAGGCCGACTCATTTATCCTGCACCCGCCCACACACACACACACACACACACACACACACACAAATATACAATATACTGGACTTTTTATACATTCACTTACACACTGAAAATATTGTATATAATTGTAAATATTGGTATCTGGTGCACTGCAGTGTGCATTTTTGGTACAAGATTTGTTCGCATCTATGAATGTTCCTAGAGCCGCAGTCTGTTCGGAACGGTGGAAATTCGTAACTCGAATGTTTGTAAGTCGGGGACTACCTGTATAGCCTACAGCTAGCTTGCTATATAGGTTTTTTTGTTGTTGTAGCAACTCATGCTTTTCTAAAGATAAACTTACCAACCAGATTATGCTTTTCTGCTCATGACTGTTGAGTTATTTGAGTTACCACAGCCATCCTACAGTATCAGCGCCAACCAGTCTGACCATGCTCCTCTCTTCTCCTTTCATCAAGAAGTTGACAAAACACGACTCGGGCAAGTCAGTTAAGTCTGGTGACTGCTGTTTGTGGACAATCCTAAAAGATCAGCACTTTCCGAAATTCTTAAACATTACCATCTGGTACCTACAACCATGCCACTACAGAAATCATGATTATATGCATTTAACTGCAGCCTCATGATGGGCTGATTAGATATTTGTGGTAATGAGCAGATGTACATAAGTTTGTAATAAAATGGGTGTTGAGTGGGCATCACAGTCTGCGGTCAGCACGCTCCAAAGAGCACACGAGTGGTAGTGGTTTTTGAATATTTTCTTTATTTACAAAGTGTTTAGGAAAGAAAACCCCCATGCAGACATTCAACAGCGCCGATGTAGTAAATAGACCAAGTAATGGCATTATTATAACACAGGCATATTAACATAAATAACACTAAGCACTCATTCATCCTCGAGTCTAAAGCACGTCCCATCTTTTAGTCTTCTCGAAAGCACCCTGTTATTGTCCATCATCGTAATATAACTATATATCTTCAAAGCTCACTGAAAAATAAAAAGATGGGCCGTTGTTTATTTTCATTTCTTTTGCTGAAGCGCTACAAAAATAACATCGTATTGTCCACCATCTTTTCCAGCGTCATCTGGAGAAAAATAGACTGTACAAGAGCTCAGCGGGAGGAGGGAGCAGAGGAGTGTGAGGAGGAAAAGAAAAGTGGGGAAGAGCTTCCAGGGAGGAGAGAGGAGATGCGGAGAATCTTGCCGAACAGTCTCTAAACAGCTACCTCATGTTGTCTGGCCTCCTGCAAACACAAACACAAGCACAAACACAGGCACTTTCTGGAGTGATGGTGAGCGTTAACTTAGGGAAGTCCCGAACACAATACACATCAATGTCATAATATGTTTATGAAGTCTCGCCAGAATGTTCTTCCTCACCTTGTTGCTCTTCTGATGGTGCAGTCGCAGTCACACTTACACGCAGCCGTTAGTTATCATGGAAGGCCAGCCGGGGCTGATGGGAAAGGCGGTGTGCGAGCAGGACGCGCGTACGGCCACCGAGAGGAGCATGTAGACGTAGAGAATAGAAGACATTATGAAAACATCTCAGCTCATGAGATGACACATGAGACACGTCATGTACAAGTACAATATGTTGTGCGGTAATAAAATGTAAAATATAATTTGGGGTAAATTACTGTGGTATAAAAAGCATAAAATATTTCCGATCACATGATACCACCCCATTGTTCATTACTCTCTAATTCTTCTGAACGTGAGCATTATAAATCAGTCCCGCTTCTGTGTCGTGTCTGAAACAGAGATGTTTTAATACACAAATCACATCATCACACACAAATTCAAACCTACACGGGAAGGATGGAAATGAAAGCAGTAATCGAAGCGAGCTCGTTCACCGTGGTGTGAAACAGATACAAGACAATGATCATCAAGATGCAGGGAATGAAATGGATGCATTAAATAAAACTGAAAATGCATATTATGAGACACATGAAACCCTGTTTTTTTTTAATCAAATTCTTTATTTGACAAGTGAGTGTGTCCAAAAGTGTTATCATGTTTCTACATGGCATATTCAAGCCAAAGTGAGACTTTTGATGTTGCAGAATAACAGAACACAGTTGTGAGAGTTAAATCTCCCTTTATAATCTCCTGCTACATTAATGCACTTATCCCAGTGTTTCACTAGTGCTTGGACACCATCAAGGCAGAAAGTTTTCTCAGTACGCCAGTGTCATGATCGGTCCTTTTTTAATGGACCTTTCCTTTAAGGTTTGTTTACTTTTTTGAAAGACAAACATGACTTGCATACCTGTACTTCCCACTCAGGGTTTGACATTAACTTTTTTGCTAATGTGCGCGCGCAATGCATGTGTGAACATGTGTAGAGAGAGGTATTAAATGTCCTCATTACATTCATGCGCGTTTTAT
>JAQQZT010000009.1:4958454-4974974 GCA_030068275.1 Clarias platycephalus | reverse complement strand
GAGACTAAAGTTATTACCCGCCACAGCCGAATTTTACCCGCATTTGGCGGGTGGGCGGGTGCCAATGTCAAACCCTGTTCCCACTGCTCCGTCATAAAAATCAATTTTATGACTTAAGTCATCAGACATTTTTATCACAGGTCCCAGTTTGACTTAAATGTACATTAACTCCATTTTATCCAGTTCAAGTGTTCAATGAGTGGAAAATATAAAGCTTTAGTGCTAATTTCTGTCACACTTTTATGGTTCTCATTTGACTTATTGTCGAGCATCACACTCTGCGTCTTTGCAATTTGCATTTTAGCTTTTATCGTGACATAAATACAAGGTCAATAATACAATAATAAAGCAGGATCTATCTAACCCTTTACAAACACACACATTAGTCCTCTGATCCTTTTGTCCACGTATTTACTTTAAGGTTCTATGGCAACAGATTTGTTTGGGTTCTCAATGAGCACCTCATATGTCATTCTGACATTTTGACTTTCATTTTTGGACAGTCTATGAATTTCCCCCAAATAAATCTACCATACGGTCTAATGGAAACAATTAAAATTCCCTTAACTTAGATTTTTGACGTGTTATCTAACATGAACAAACCATGAACTTCATTAATGCATTAACAAAACTAGTATGAATCTAATATTTTCATGAAATATTATAGAGAAGTGCAGAAGTTCTCATATCAGGAATTTGGAAGCATTTAGAAGCAGTTTTACTCTTTTACCTGGCCAGGGTTGAAATTAAACATTTATAATACAATATACAATATATATACAGTAAATAAATTCAGAATCTTGTGGTTTGTTCTTTAAATAATATTAGTACAAACAAAACCTTACTGTATAGCATTACATTAATCTGTAGTCAAATTTGTTTACGTCATTTGCTTTTTCTCACAGCATTTGAGTTTGTCTTTCCAACAGAAAGCCACTCCTACACCTGTATCTCTAATTACCGCTGGAGCATCGTGATTAATCCCAGATTTCAGAAGCAAACTCAGAGTCAGTGATCTCAGGATGAAAATGGAAGCGGCGCGAATGCTGCCGTCTGCTGGTGATGCGATGAGAGGACAGATGAAGACGAGTGGGTCAGGACAGGACGGCTGTGTTCTGGGAATCCACGTCTCTCAGGTTCAGGGCGTCCATACTTACTCCGGTCTCGTAGACGGGGTTGTCGAAGGCCGATTCCTCCGTCATGTTGTCATAGGGAAGCGAGGAGCAGCTGGAGAGGCGTTCGGGCTTTCCCTGGACCCTGTTAAAGCACAGAATGGTGTCTTTTAATGTTAACGTATGATATTAATAAAGTGTCAACAGCACACGATGAAGATAAAGCAGAGTTGCTTACTTGGAGAAGTAAAGGAAAATGCCCAGGATGACCAGAAGCACCACCGCAGCAGGAAGCAAGACTGCGATGGCAGTGTCTGTGCCCTCGGTCCCAAAGTCAGTGCTGATTACTGTACAAAGGAAAGCACAGGAGGTTTAGGCAAAACTGTTATATTTTTTTTACGCAGCCGTCCAACATTCTAAAACCATTTGTGAAAAAAAAAAAAATGATACAAAAATATTTGTTGCAAATGATACCGGAGCGTTCAAGTCATACCAGGACTTGTGATGAAATTTCTTGTGAATGAAGCCGGAAAACCGATTAACATTATCGAAAGACTTCAAGCAGCACAGTACAGTGATGAGACTCTTAGCCGCAGTAAAACAACTGAATGGTGCAAACGTTTTAATGGTGCATAACTCAGCTGGGAGTTATTCCCACATCCCTGTACGGTCCGGACCTCGCTCCAAGCCATTTCCACATATTTGGGCCATTAAAGGAGTTCCTGGGGGGCCAGCATTTCAGACATAAAGCAGGCAGTCTGATCATAGCTCCGGCATACTGAGAAAACTAACTTGATGGTGTCCAAGCACTAGTGAAACACTGGGATAAGTGCATTAGTGTGGCAGCGGAAATAATATATAGAGAAATAAAGGAAGATTTTACTCTCAGAACTGTTTTCTGCTATTCTCCACAATCAAAAGTCCCAGTACTGTTGACGATTACTTTAGTGAAAAATAGACTCTGAAATATTTTTCACTAAAGTAATCATCAACAGTATGACGGTTGTTCAAGTCAAACTGGGACTTATGATTGTGAATGAATTTCAGAATGTTGAAATATTCAGTTCGTCCTGATTTTGCTTAAATGACAGTGTGGACTCGAGCTGGCAAAAACCTCACGTTTCATTTTAGACCAAATCCATCAGACCAGGCTATCGTAACCTGTGAAGCTGTGTAAAATTCTCTTATTTAAATACAGCCTGTGGATTTGCCTTGAATAAATGCTTTGCTGTCCCATATTGACTTCATGACTAGATACAGTAATATAAGTTAAAATACTCGACAATGCAATTACAGACTTCGAAAGATAGACGAACAGACATCTGGCAAAACATAACTGGAATCCTGAGTAATTCAATCTCCAGATGTGAAAGATAACCTCACCGTCCAATCTGCGCTCATTAACATCTCTTGCAGCAGCTGTAAAAAAAAAAAAAACAATTATCAGTGTAATTGAAACACCGAAAGCAAAAAGAAAAAGAGGACAGGAAAGATAAAACATAAATTATGACATTAAAAAAAACACCTTTTGCATAAAAGTGATTTAGGACACTAAGGCATTTAGGCTTAAGGCACTTTAAAAGAATGGAGGCTATTAAGAAACGTCTTGTGATCGAGTGGCCTCGTTTTCTCCACACGGCCTTTCAGAGACGCCTCCGTCTAAGCAGTGCTATTGCTTTTGCAGCAGCTTTATACATATATGGCGAGATCAGCTACCTTTTAAACTAATGAAGTCAATTAAAAAACGAAAAGTAAATCCGGAGTCGATGAAGATAAAGAAAAATAACAGGCAAAGGTTTTTTTTTCCAAATAACAAAGTGCTCCTTAATCCATTATAATGGGATTGCGTCAGGTTTCAACCAGATTTCGAATCACTCTTGAGTACGCATTACAATTTTATCACTTTCATACACTCTCTCCATGCCGGCATTCAACTTCCAAACACTTCCATGTTTATAATTTCTTATCACTTTCAGGATCTGATTTATTTCTCAGCTGTGCAGTTCCTACCCCGGCACGCAGGCGGCGCACCACTCCACGCAGACGGATGTCCAGGGAGGCAGCGGATGGTGGCGTCGCCGTGCAGCTCGTATCCTGGACGACAGGTAAAGCTCAGCGTCTCTCCAGGCTGGAAGAAGGCTTTCTCTGAGCTCTGGATAGCAGTGGAAGGAGCTCTGGGGTTACCACATGGTTCGTACTTTTCAGCTGGGGAACAAGGTGGTGTAAAATTATTTGTTTATTCATAAGTACCACCTAAAAACTATTAATTTTCTTTTTATAAAAAAATGCTTTGCTTGATGTAGCTCTTGAATGAGTCCACTAGGGGGCGACAGAGTCTAACAGTACAGAATTTTGCAAACTATAAGGTGCAGTTTTTTGTTAAAACTTTCACCTAATAATATTCAACAAACGGTCCGACTACATGACATTCCTTTTATTTCCAAATGAAATTCATTCTTCATCAGCTGTCGGAAGTGAAACCCAGTGATATTCTGTATATTCTCTATATTTTTTTCTCATTGCCTGGAAACTTTCCAACGAATTTCCTCTTCCATCTCCAGTTCTGGCGTCAGACCGGATAAAAGCACTCGATCTACAATATGATGAATATCTCCTGATTCTACAGGAGCTCGCACAGCTGACGAAGGCGTTTTGAATTAATAAGCTGACGGGATGTAAAATCATACATAATATTCCTCGGTTTAAGTATATTTGGTGTGGATTAGGTTTAACACGTGGAGGTGTGATAATGTCATTATTACTGATTAATCGCTCTGATTTGTAGCTCCGTCGAAACCCAACATGTCAAAGTTGAATTTTACAGAATGTCCGGAAAGAAAGATTATATCATTAATCAAGTACAGTATTAAGTATCCTGTCCAGAATTTATATGTTTGTCTAATATCGCATTTTATCATGTGTCTATTACATCCCAGAATTAACAAGGTAAAATATATAGACTGTAAATCTTGTATTTGTATTTATTTATTAATTTTTTTGTTCACAGGAAATGAAACAACATTATGGTTAAAAATATTCAGTTTACATTAATGTGAGACATATGACATATGTATAGACCATGTGATCTCAATCATAATTACTACTGACCGCTCGTTGTAGCGTTCCTTACCTCAAACTGAATAGTACTTTAAAAACAAATTTCCATTCTTTAACTTCATAAACCTTTAGCTATCTGTTGACTGAATGTATCCGTTTATTGTTAATTGCTTTTTATGCAAGACATTCTTGTTTCACATATTGTTTCATCAACTTTAAATCCGACGCAGACTTACGGACACACTTGGGTATCTTCTCGCTCCATTTGGGCTCGGCCGTGTCTCGGCTGTAGCAGGTGAGCACACCCGGACCCGAGAGTGTGTAGCCTTTATTACACATGTACTGCACGGTGGATCCCACAGTGAGGCGGGAACCCGTCATCAACCTACGTCCATGTTCTACAGAGCCTGGGTCCTGACACAACATCACTAGACACACACACACACACAAACACACACACGCACACATAAGCAGAAGTCATCCAGTTAACCACCCTAGATCAGAGGGGCTTTAGGTATTTTTTATTTTTTTTCTCTCTATTTAAACCTCCCATGAATTCCCAATACGACCTTTGAATTTTCACAATAAAATAAACGAAAAGGGCAAAGGTCACTGCTGACCGCTCCAGAGTGGCCCACAGGACACAATATATGCTGCACATTAAAAATGAACTGGGTGGATATTGAGCCCTTCTGGTTGTTGCATCAGTTTCTATATTAGATCCCATTCACCCCTAGAGTTACTAAAGCCATGATTACGTGCGGCGTTAAAGTCAGACTGGGACTTTTGATTTCATTGTGCAGAATTACACAGCCACAGAAGTATAAACTCCCATTATTTCTCTATATAGTCCCCTGCTACACTAAAGCACTTTCACTAGTGCTTGGATACCATCAAGGTAAAACGTTTAATCAGACTGCCTGCTTCATTTCTGTAACACTGGCCTCCCAGGAACTCCTTTAACTGCCCAAAAATTTGGAAATGGGTTGAAGCGAGGAGGTCAGGACTGTATGGGGGATGTGGCAATAACTCCTAGCCAAGTTCCTGTAATGTACAAGTGGTGCAGTGGACAGTAAGTGTATGTAAGAGTCATGCATTGTTCTGCAATAACAGTGATTACATCATTAAAGGAAAGGGCCATTAATGGGGTTCCTGGGAGGCCGGCGTTTCAGACGTGAAGCAGGCAGTCTGATCACGGCTCTGGAGTACTGAGAAACCTTTCTACCTTAGGACTAGTGAAACACTGGGATAAGTGCATGAGTGTATTAGGGGATTATATTGAGAAATAAAGGGAGTTTTTTACTTTATAACTGTGTTCTGTTACTCTGCAAAATAAAAAGATCTGGGTTGACTCAAACACACCTTGTACTTAAAAAAAATCATGACATGGATAGAAATAAAAGATTCTCAAATTGTCCAAAAAATAAAATAAAATAATAAATGAAATGCAAGGTTTGGTATTAAGATCCAGAGCATGATATAAACATTTTTAAGGAAGTTTTTGTTAGATAACATCAACATCAAATGATATAATTTAGAACAGAATTTAATAAATGTTGTAAAGTTCTTAAAAAGTTGCCGTTTTTAAAATTCCAGGTATGTATTTTTTACTCTTAATTTAAAATGTAATTAATTTAAATGAATACACAATGACTATGTACTGTATGTAAAAGTTGTCATGAACAGTAAAAATTCATATTCAGTCTTAAGAAAAAAAATTATGATCTTCAAGTGTAATTTTATTTGTTTGTTTCGCATCAGTAATCCATCATGATCAGCTCATCAATCTCAAATACAGGTAGCTCAAGACCCAAATGGATGTATACTCACTATATATGTTCACGTATATCATATGGCCTTCCAGAAGGTACGTAAGAAGTGCACTAGGTTCTTAAGTTCATTTGAGATTCAGCCAGAGAACAAAGTCTAGGTCTTAGTTCAACAAGCAATAACATGGGAACGAGTTCAAGTGTAGCTGAGGGTAACATCTATCACGAGTAAATATTTCATGTTTTTCATGCACCTACCTTTATGATCTCTTACAGATTTATCTGAGAAACACCTTCATATCAGGTCTGAACAGGAAATTAAATAGAAACCAGAGTTTTAGGATTAAAAAAAAAAAAGTTATAGCCTGTAGGTGGCAGTTCTTCCTCTCAGCTCTCCAGAACATCTGAGTCACTTGTCTGTACAGTCATGGCATTGCTTTTCACGTGTCTGGCATTTTATTACTGCATCGGTTTGGCCCACGCACTTTAATCACGTCAAAAGACAGACAGAGCGTGACATGATTCAGGACATTGATTTTGATTAACTGTAATTCTGACGTGAATGGAATCCAGATAAATGCAGAGCTTTAGCGAACAATTTCTCTTGTAAAAAGGGTTTTTATGAGAGTAATTCAGTAGATCCACTTACACTAAAACTCAGCAGATGATGTGCTTCCTCCGAGCCCGTGAGGATGGGAATTTTTTATCACTGCATAACGATAACCATGAATGCCTTTTGAAATGCTTGGGAATGGTGTGTGTATGTGTGTGTGTGTGTGTGGGAAATAAATCGGTCGTACTATTTATCAGTTCGGGTGTTTGAGAGACGTACTGAACTGATGCTCTGCATTTCTATAAAAGCCCAGAGAACAATGATTTAATCACCAGTGTGTTAGCTTATCGTCAAGGTTCTGCACTAGTGATAAATGAAAGCGTGCGAGCTGAAACTTCAGTATGTAGAGAGCCAAAGTCGGGCCATAAATTCAAGCGGCGTTATGATGAGTTTGCTAGGCAACAATCTTAATATTCATGGCGACATAAAACGCCCTCAGTGTGAGAAAATTAACTCGGATGAAAAATGGAAAAGTCCACACAGTGACTTGGCTCACATCAGTCAGATATTATCCAGAGAAACAGCAGTTGTGGAGACACTGGACAGCTGAACGCATATATTTGCAAATAAGAAGGTTACTCCTTCTTCACAAGCTCTGTTTATGCTTATTTTCAATTTCGTCTCACTCTTACTATCGCAAAGTTGATGGTTTTCCAAAAACAGCATGTCACAAAAATGCTTTACTTCTTTATGCCACAGAAATTTGCCAACAATTGCGATTTCTCAGTCTGTCATGAATTGCATTTGCATACTCGAAGATGATTGGCTCGTATTTTTAATGATGCAACAACTCTATGCATTTGCATACTCGAAGATGATTGGCTCGTATTTTTAACGATGCAACAAGTCTTCTCAGCTTTCCTGTAAACCCTAAAAATGCACCACGGTTGCAACTGTTTTTTTTTTTTTTTTCAGCACTTTGATCAGTCTGCACAATGAAATTAGTTCTGCATAAATTATTTTAGTTATACATGGTGTTTTAATTTGAAGTGACTCCAGGTGGGATGATAAAAAAAAAAAAAAAGAAAACGTTTGCGCTAAAGTATTCCCGATGCTCTTATGACCACTTACTTTTCTCGCAACTGGGCACGTCTCCGCTCCACGTCAGATCCCACTGGCACATGAGGATCTCCGATCCGACCACCTGGAAGCCCGGGTAACACTGGTAGGTCACAACTGTTCCGTGGATCAGGTCCGGGTGGGAAGTGCTCTTCCAGCCGTTCGTGATCTCTGGTAATTCTGAGCATGTGTCATTGCGGGCCACCTCTAAAGACAGAGAGGACAAAAGCGCATTGTTATTAATGGATTGGATCATCGTAACGTCGGATCGTTTTTCAGCTAGACGGTTTCATATAAGGCTGAATGGAAGTAGCAGTTTCACAATCGCCCATTGACCGCGCTGAGCCGAGCGCCAAATGCTGCAGCCACGTGGGCGGGCTTGGAAAGGGAGAACGCTGCTGAGGTGACACGTCGTGCATCATTTTGCATGTAAATGAGACTGCAGCCAGAGAGCAGTATGACATCCTTTCACAACGATTGTCCACAGTGCTACAAGCCAACGTACAGCGCTGCCAAGCAAGCTGGCAGCACTAATGCTTACTGTGACACCAGTGGCTTTAGGCTCAGATGGAACATTACCAAGATTCGTCTTTTTTTTTTTCTTTTTTAGATTAAATGTTGCACTAGCGCACTAGCTCTTTTCTGACCTTTAGTTGATAACAGCCATTCAAAAAATATCTTAATTTTTATCATCTCCAAATTAAAAATCCATGTGCTTTACAATACATTGGAATGCTAATGACCTTTTTATGAGTGACCAATGGTTTAAAAATGCTCCAATTTGCTGTTCCATTGGTTTTCTTGTTCTGAGTTGTGCAAGCTCAGTGACCATTTCACCTAGTGGTCATAAACTGGAATCCCAACAAGAATTGGCAACAGTGGCCAACTGGGGCAGAAAGCCTGCTACCCCGTTCTTGCTCTACAAACATATTCATTCATTTATTAACATCGACCTACATTACCAAAACCCATGGCTACCAAGAAGGAAAAAAGAAGGTGCCGCCTACCAAAGAAATGCACCACGAAGCCATTGTTGTAGCCGTAGATGTTGGTGGCCGGATCAGACTGAAACTGGATAGTCACGTCCGCCATGGAGGTGTAGAGTTTGAATCTGGGTAGAGTGCCACTGTATTGGCCCAGGATGTTGGCGGTGAGGTCATCGCCATCGTAAAATGTCAGGATGTCATTCTTACCAAGATGAAGGCTGGAAGAGAGCACAGTTTACATGTTATAATTATTTTACACCACAACTGAAGTCCAAAACTTACAATGAGGTTAATATTTGGCCTGGGAAATGTATGCGTAGTCAGAAACAGCCTGTGATAAGTCGATTTTCCAGGTGCTCCATTCAGATCATGCACGTTATCTAGGTCAAAAGACAGCTAACACGCAGTGTCAGTTTCTATACTGGTTATTTGCCTGGTTAGTTTTGAGTGATGAACTGTTTCATAACCCAAGAGTGACACTGAAGCTCTTACATCACCAGCACCATGTCAGTTTCAGTCCTGAGAGTACCTTATGTCTGGTCCTACCCTGGTCCAGATATTGTGTAGAAGTCAATAACTGTAGACTTACAAAGTGACTTTTATGGCTGAATCTGGTCATGGAGAACCTTCTGACCTGCACACCTGCTTTAACACGCCCCAAGCAGGGAAAACACTAAGTACTGGGGGTTCTCCACAACCAGAGTTGGGAATCTGTGTGGTTGGTGGATCTCATCAACTGACATTTCAGAGTAATATTCTGAAACGTACAATCACATTGAAGTATTTCGCGGATATTTCCTGTGTGGTTGCGACTTTGCAATAGATTAGTGTCCCTTCCAGGTGGACCACAGCCTAGTATTTCAGATGCATCACAAGCCTGTCCAGGATAAAGGGCTTATGAATGGATGTGCGCATACTTTCATGCCTTAAAACACATTCATTTTTCATGCTTTTGTCTTGTCGGCTTTGCTGCGTATCTGGCAAATACTCGCTCTTTCCCGTGGAGGCATCCGAACGGCTTTATGCGGGATCTAAACCCGGAGTGATATCGACAGGAGCTGACTGGAAATAAACACTGAATAATTCAGAGAACTTCGAACTCATGAATATGTAGACGTCTGTGTATGTTTCTTGCGTAATGGGAATAAAATGATCCATTTATGATAATGCCCAGTTTGAGAAGCTTACCAGAGTACAGCCAGAGCTTCAAGCGAACTGAACTCCCCTGGCCGTTAAACAGTCTACACTGACAGAACTCTGCATCGCGCGCTTAGTTTCGAGCTCCTAGGCAAACACGGGATGAAGCCGACATGTCCACACCACTGGGCTTCAAGATCATTAGCATTTTGATGAGCTGCTTCACGAGCTGAATTATTTACTTTAAAGAGCGGGGCGGCATTCGCCCAGATAAACAGATGTGACAATCCAATACAGCGAAGAAAGAGCAACAGAGCTACCGCATTTGGGACACTCGGAATAATTGTCATTCGGAGCGCCGCTCTGTTTTTTTTTCTTTTCTTTTTTTTTTCGCGGCCCAAGATAAGCAGTGAAAAAGCAGAAAGCACACAGGGTGGAAAGATTCGCGCCTGGCTGAGCAGCGAGCTGTGTCGGCTAGAAGAATCAATCATGTTTTCAATTCTGTAGTGGCCATTCTGTTTATTTGTAATATGAAAAACCGCTGGAGGTGTCCACACAGCCAAGTCTGAAGTGCAATGGAGTTAACCTTTACAAGCTGTGTGTGTGTGTGTGGTGTGTGCACTGTTTTTCTAATGACTATACAGGGGTTCAGGTGGTTCATACGACAATCTGCCAACAATTCATGTAATTGCATAGGTTTTTTTTTTTTTTATCTTGTTTGCTGTAGTTTGAGTGTGTGTGCATGTGCATGCATTATCTGTGAATCAGGTTCATTATGCAAGTGAACCATCACTCACACACCTACACACTCACATTATAGTCCTGACTTGTGTAATTTCACAGGTCTTAAGTCTCATATTTGATTGATGTGTTTGCAGTCATACTGGATAGAGCATGTACATGCATGCACACACACACACACACACACACTTAAGCACACGCTCCTGCTTAAACTAAATGGCAAAATAAGAGCGAGCGGCTCTTAGCTGAGGTTCTAGAACTTGGCTGATTGCCAGACACATCCTGGCCGTCCTCACGAGCTCCTAAGGAACGGCCGCTGTTAATATTCGCCACCAGTGAACTGGAGAGTACTTCGGAGGCAGCCTCGGATCTCTCGATAGCTAGAGGAAAGCTCAGTCCTCTCGTACCTATCAATCTCCTGTCTCGCAAATCCCCGGCACCGCTCATGCAGAGCCCAGGCTGTGTTTACATGACTCAATGCACATGGGTGTACACAGGACCGAGTCTTAAACGATCATTAGGATTTCATGCAGCTTACTCGATTGCCTTGCTGGCAAATCATATTCCTAATCCTTCTCCCAGCATCGGGCGGGACGCTCGCACTCGCTGTTCCTCGTGTCTGTCCAGAACATGTCCTTAAAGAACGACAATCATCGTGCAACTAAAGTAACAGTGTTTTTTTTTTTTTTTTTGGCTTCGGTATACAATTGTTTATTTGTTGTATAAATTGTCGTCATGATTACTTTTGTTGTACGAGATATTTGTATGCAATAATTTATTCCATAAAATATTTTAGTTGTACAGATACTTGGTATAATTAGTAGTGGACAAATGGTTTGTTGTATGTGATAATTGTTCACTTTATTGCTTGTCTAGATGTATGTGATGATCAGGTTGCTTGTTTATAACTTGATTGTATGGAATAATTAGTAGTTTGTAGCACGCAATGTATGATCATTTGTTGCATAAAATGCTTGTGTGGCCGAAAAGAAAAAGCTATTCTCATTTCTGCCATGTTGACATTTGTTGGTAGGAAATATTCATTGAACATTTTTGAAAGGAGTCTCCAGTGCCAGTGTTTACTACTAAGTCAGAGGTAAAGATGTAACTTTGATGTTTTTACCAATATGAAAAAATCTTTAGGATATACTGAATAAAAAATTTAAATGGTTGGCAATTAGATGTGGTATAAGAGGAGTAAAACACTTTGGGGGACAGTGAAGTTGACTATCGATTATGTTTGTATAACAGTACAGTGGAACCTCGGATTACGAGCATAATTCGTTCTGGAGGCGGGCTTGTATTCCAAAACACTCGTAAATCAAAGCAAATTTTCCCATAAGAAATAATGGAAATTCAAATTATTCGCTCCACAGCCCCAAAAAATAAATACATAAAAATAATTAACACAAAAAAAGTAAAAATAAATCCCGACAGATAAGTGTTTCCATTCATGCGCACAGGCGCTGTATGTGTTTTTCTTTCTCTTGAGCTGCAGAGTGTGTGTTATGTGTGTGCGTAAAGGTGTCAAATTACCCACGCACACACATAACACACACACTCTGCAGCGCAAGAGAAAGAAACACACACACATAACACACACACTCAAACACTGACACACTGAGAGAGAGAGTGTGTGTGTGTGTGTGGGTTTGCTCATCTTGCGGAACACTCGCAAACCGTGTTACTCGTAATCCGAGGTTTTACAGTATACCTTGTCATATATTATTGGAAATTTTTTTGCATGTGTAGTGAACATTACTAAGAGTAAAACCTCAGAATCTTAGCTGAAACTGCTGGTTTACGTGCTGTACGTAAGGCTGTGTGTATTTAGATTTTACATTTATGGCACTTGGCTGACTTATCCACAGCGTCTTACATTTATCTAATTATACACCTGACCAGTAGATGGTTAAGTGCTTTGCTCAAGGGTCAAAAAGTGCCATCTTTATAGTGTTGGGGTTTGAACCAGTGCCCTTCTGATCTATAATGTAACATCTTAAGCCTTGAGCTACCCGTTGGTATGTGGGCTTGAGGCCATGTATACATGTAGGGACTTGTGATGAGCTTTCTGGTGAATGAAGGTGTCAAACCGATGGACATTTACAGAAGACTTCGAAAGGGACTCATCACAGTACAGTGATGAGTCCCTTTAGCCAGAGTTAAACATTTGAATGGTGCAAAGGAGGCTGTATATACATGAATGACGATCCCGCCCAAGGTGGCTCGGAACCTACTGCTGTCCTTAACGTGAATATTCAGTGCGTGAAACCTTAAAACATCAACAGTTAACTTGTCGCCAACTTGCGGAAAGATGCATCTGTCTGTGGGAACCGTAGACAACATCATTGACCAACACCACTTGAGTGTTACAGGAACTCGGCTGGGAGTTATTGCCACATCCCTGTACAGTCCTGACCTCGCCCCAAGCCATTTCCACATGTTTGGGTCATTAAAGGTGTTCCTGGGAGGCCGGCGTTTTAGACATGAAGCGGACAGTCCGATCATGGCTCAGACGTACTGAGAAAACGTTCAACCTTGATGGTGTCCAAGCTCTAGTGAAACACTGGGATAAGTGGAGCAGCGGACTATATAGAGAAATAAATGAAGTTTTTACTCTCATAACTGTGTTCTGTTATTCTGCACAATCATAAGCCCTGGGTCTGACTTGAATGGCCCCCGTATTTCTGAGTGATTATCATTTTTGATTAAGCGACTAAAGTAGGTCTAATTAAAAATAAGAATGTCCGTGGGACATGTAAGAATAGGCACCAGGCCCCAGAGTGGAGCTGCATGTCTGGGTCTGCCACCTGCACGTCGAGGACACACTTGGGTTTAACTAACTCTCTGAGCTGCTTCCAGAATACAAATGATACACGGAGGAAGCCAGAGGGAAGAAGGAGCCAAAAAGAAAGAATGAGGCTGCAATGAGCCCCAGTGGTGACGGTAACTGGAAAGAGCGTATGGGACTGGGCCACATGTGTTAACAATACAAATATCGCTGCTCAGAAGGCTGATGGATATCAGTGAAGTTTTCCAGATGCAATAAAATCACTAAGAATGATCTGAAATGAACAACTCAGGCAGACATGCAGCTAAAAGCACAGCGTAGATCGCATTGTTTAGTGAGTGATAGTAGCACTAATCTTACTCGGGTCAAGAATAGACATAACAAGTGTCACCATGAAAGACAGAGGAGATGAATTTGGAAGAACTAATTCCGCCATGTGCATCCGCAACATTCCATAAATAACCTTCTTGTTTAAGAGGAGCTGAACGATCATTCATCACGGCCTAAACGCTCTCCATAAGACTTAAGCCTGAAATCAACAGCCAGCCGTCTCCCGAAAGACCTGTTCTCTCCAGCTCTGCCCTGCTCGAACAGGCTTTTAAACAGATTGAATGAGGTCACGAACAATAAAAAATGAGCTTTTTCTGCTGATATAACTCTCTTGCTTTTTAATTAGAACAGTTAAGCACAGGGTTTTGAAATGCCAAAGTGTTGGCTGCCAGAGAAAGGCTTTAAAAAGCGCTTAGCAATCACCAGACTGACAAAAATCTGTTGCCCTCAGGGGCATAACTCCGAGCAGCGTGCGGGCCTAGTGCCAACCACGAGCAGCGCCAAAGACTAAAGGCTGGCTTAAAGGAGGCGGTTGAGCTCTTAAGTTCGTTATGCAGAAACTGGAGGAAGCAGGAAGAATCTCTGTCTTTATGGTTTTATCAACTTCGTCTGCATCGAAATTCTCATTGTTACAGCAGATGTGTGCTGTTTTTAAATATAGCGAATACTTGTTTCATTTAAATCCAAAGTATGTTCAAATATCAATAGTAAAAAAGAGCTAAATTCCCCCTTTTATTGAATATGATAGGACTAATCTCTAATAACATATTCTCTAATGAATGCCTCTATCGCCTTTCACATCCTCTGAAAAGTTCATATCATACATTCCACCAGATTCTTGTCTTTTAATTTGCCTTAAAAAAAAAAAAAAAAAAAAGAAATTCACAGTGCCTCTGAATGATGATTTGCTCTATTGGATGAATAAAAAAAAAAAAGATTCCAATTTCCGAAAAGATTCCAAAGTGTCCACAAGTGGGCTCCGTTCTCATAACTACTCTAAAGCTGGTTCTCCAGATGACCAGGTCTGCTCTCATCACACATCCACCTCTTTATACTTCCTTCACATTGGCTATGTGTGGTCCGCCTTCAAACCCAGCCAGGTGTGTATACTGGCACCTGCGCGCTTGCTTTAACAGAGCCGTGTTGTAATTAGCGCAGGGCCAGCCCTCCTGTTTATGCTAAATCAATTAATCAGCCGTCATTATGCACACGGGTTGTGAGTAATTGCGAGCTGGCGAACACTGTCGAACGATAATGGCAGAGCGCGAACGTTCTCATTAAAGGGGAGAAGCGGGCGGCCACCCCTGTAATGAAAACAACAAAACACACGCTGCACACATACACACACATTTCCACTTCCTTAAGCTCCATCCCTTTACAAAGTCCCACTCTGTAGGAAAGCTAGGTCTCGTTCTGGCTTTACAGAAGCATTATGCACAACCAGAAACAGCTGGTATAAATGAGCTAGCAGGGCTTTTCATGTCTTTTAGAGATAAAAAAAAAAAAACCATATCAACCAGATATTTAATGCTGAGGATTTCTGGGATTTTTTTATTTTATTTTTTATTCTAGACCAAATATAATAGCCCCACGGACCAAATAAAACCAAAAGACATATACGCATAATAATATATGATACAGAACGAAGCTGGGGCTGATTTCTTTCTAGCCCAGACTCAGACTCAGATTTATGAAGTGACAGATTCGCCACTTTGATCCGATCTTCATTTTAACACAATATACACGTTCATATATTTCTATTTAAACCAGATATGTTCGTTCCACGTTCTTTTCAACCAATCATGTCATCAGCATGCACCTTTTTCTCTAACATTAATTCTCTGACTAATAACCTTCCAGATACAAGATACTCACTACAGGATAAAAATCAAGTGTTTTGATAATGACGGTATTTGTTTAGTCGATCTACTTTTAACCCCTCCCTCCACAATCACTCAGTCACTGTTAATGACATGGTGGCTGAGGAACCGTGTGTTTGTGAGTGTGAACAATATCCAGAATGCATTGCTGTCGTTACTGTGTGCTCCTAATGAACACAGCCATTCATGAACATATTGCCCTTCCAGATGGATTCCTCTGACAGCTTTCAGTACAGCACGCTCACGCTGCCCTCCATGCTCCCAACATATTGCATTAACGACTACGGAAAATGAATGCAAATGAGGATGCAGACTATACACAGAAATTCCGAAAGACTTAGGGCTGACCCATTTCACGCTTTAGGTCACTCTGCGTTCAAGTAGCTTGTAAGTAGTTACGATACTATGGAAAAAAACTTTAGGCACATGCAAAATTAAATGTTGATGCACCTGTTTCACCCAGAAGCTGTCTTTTTTCTTTTTTTTTGTCTGAAAAATTGTTTTTTTTTGTACTGGATTTATAATGACGTCATAAAATAAATAAACATGTATATATACAGTGGAACCTCAGATTGCGAGTAACGCGGTTTGCGAGTGTTCCGCAAGACGAGCAAAGATTTTTAAATAAATTTTGACTTGGAAAACAAACAAGTCTTGGTTTACGAGTACCGAATATCATGTATCACGCATGCGCTTCTTGTTTTGACGCCGAGCGTCACGTGATCACAACTGAGCCACCGGCTTTTCTCTCTCTTGCATTCCGGAATTGTGGGTAATCGTCTCCCCTGCTGGGTCTTAGTGCGCGTCTCTTACTGGTATAATCAACATCCGTGCATGCGTGTTCTGTTTACTATAACACTGTGACCATGTGTATGTGCGCAAAACATATTTTATTTTGTGTCTGTATGCGTATGTGTACAGCGCACATGTAAAGCAAAAGCAAGTCTCATTAGAGAGGTTAAAGATCCATTTTTCTGATAAAACAGTGTTTCCGTTGTGTGCGCGCGTGTGTGTGAAAAGAGTGGAGGAAGGGTAACTGTGTAAG
>JAQQZT010000009.1:4936835-4957495 GCA_030068275.1 Clarias platycephalus | reverse complement strand
ACACGCTTTCGAGCGTTTCTGATTTCCTCGCCTGCTTTTGGTCATTAGCCTCAAAAACAGAGCTCAGATGTTGGTCAACTTTCAGCAGTGTTAATGATCTTGCGGTGCACGTCGCCGAGCTCTATATGTGTGCGTGGGCGTGTTCCTTAAAGCGCTGTACATCTTGATCCAGAGTCTAATTGCGCCTGGTGCAGTCCCATACCCATCGCTCTGGAGCAGAGAAAACCAATAGATAGTTCAGGACTGAACCAAAGGACTTGAAGACTCTAAACATGTAAAGATAAGTGCAATAATAAGGTTTTATCTTCTGTACAATATCTTCTGAAAGGTTACATTTACAGATGAGCTCTAAGATCGAAGATTAGTAATAAACAGAACTTTTTAATGTAACAAATTGGTCTTTAACAAAGAAAATATAGAACTGTTGATATGCTGAATGTTGGTGGACAAAAAAAGAGTCTTTTTATAGCAGCTATATAATTGTCTCATAGATACTCCACAATATTAAATGCATTTATAAATGAATAAGAAAGCTGAAATGTTCTTCGATAATACATTAAAAACTGTAATAGTTGACCAAGTAATTCGGATTCTGTTGCATAATAACACTTCTGAATGGCAGCATGGGTGCCTAGTGGTTTGCACAGTCGCCTTCCACCTACACCGTCGAGGGTTCGATTCCCGCCTCTGGTCTGTGTGCATGGACTTTGATGAATGAATGAATGAATAAATAAAATTTCTCCATATGATTTAACTTTTTCAGAAAATAACAAACGTCACAGTGGTAAAGGTGATGGCACTTTGTGTCTGGCTGCGTCACGTCCAACCATTATTATTATTATTTTCCTATCCCACCATGCCTCACAGAGTGTTTTGTTTCTTATGTACTGTAGTTACATGCAGGTTTCCTGCTCACATCTTTAGCTTTCTGTCTTAAATAAACCAGTGGGAGGCCTATACTGGTATCCATTGTGGTCTAGGGTGCGTTGCCGTAGAAACAACTAATATCTGAATAGAAATGGTGACTCATTTTCCTCTAATTAGTGCCATTTGAACATGATATTATCATTAAATGCACTAATACTATACACACACGGACACACACAGTTACATCTAATGCAACAACTATTGTGAAATTTACAGAGACAATAGCACAAAAAGAAGAAGCGGCTGTTATTTCCCATTTACACAAACACAGACGCACGCAGACAGATTTCCGGACAACCTCTGTAAACCAAAGGAAAGCCCACAGCTTACACAACAAGACTGAAAAAAACAATACAGTACGATTTTTGGTTTATTTCTGAGGCAGTGATCGACTCACACTTGGATGTCCAGCAGGATCCTCTTGTCCTCCTCCACGTGGATGCCCCAGATGCAGTCTTGCCCTTTGTCATAGGCTTCAGGCCAGTTTGGAGAGAGCACCACTCCTGCCGAATCTGTGATCTCCCCGCTGCACACGGCTGAAGCACACACACACGTATATAAATGGAAATGTTACTATATACACTTTATGTTGTACAAGATGTCTGTATGCAAAGACTGAACACACACACTGCTGAGAGAGTGCACACTCACCACGGCAGGCCGGTTCTGTCTCGTTCCACTGTGGGTTCTCAGGGTCCATACACTCAATAGTGACGGAGCCCTGCTCCAGCGTGTAGCCCGGCTCGCACGAGAACTCCACCACCGTGCCCACACCGAACGAGGCATCGTTACTGGAGAAGTTGCCGTATTTAACGAACGGTTTGTAGCAGGTTCCCTCGGCAAACGCTGACAAAGACACACATCAGGAGTGAGCTCACTTAAAATATAACAAAATGCCAAGCTGGTGCATAACTGTATGTGTAGAAATGACCCATATACTGTATATGGAATATCTAAAAAGTAGGTCATAAAAATATTTAAGTGGATCCCAAATGTAAATGACAAAAAATTTATGTCATATAATTGGATTATAAAACATACAAAAAAAAGTGTATTACAAAAAATTTGTTTAAAATATAATAAGTGTATACAAAAAAATTATAATAAATTTAAAAATGTACTTAAAAAGTAGATCCAAAAATATACCAGGTGTTCAAGTCAAACCAGGACTTTTAATTAATAGAATAACAGAACACACAGTTATGAAAGTAAAAACTCCCTTTTTTCCTTGCCACACTAATGCACTCATCCCAGCGTTTCACTAGTGCTTGGATACCATCAATGAGAAAGTTTTCTCAATACGCCAGAGCTATGATTGAACTGGCTCATGTCTGAAACCCAGGCCTCCCAGGAACTCCCTTAATGGTCTAAACATGTGGAAATGGCTTGGAGCGAGGTCAGGACTGTACAGTTAATGTGGTAATAACTCCCAGCCAAGTTCCTGTAATGTGATAGTGGTGTTGGTACAGTTCCAACAGACAAATACTTCTCTTCTGCATCAAGTTATCTGTTGATTTTCAAGGATTAGGCGTTCCACTCGCTGAATGTTCACGGGAACGACCGCAGTGGGGTCAGAGTCACCTCTAGCATGATCGTCATTTATGGACGTACGGCATTCTCTAAAACCTTTACAACTAAGAGTCTCATCACCATGCTGTGCTTGAAATCTTCTGTAAATATCAGTTAGTTTAAAACCTTTATCACAAATCCCGGTTTGACCTGAACTCTCCTGCTGAAAGTTTGCACAATGAATTTTACTTGCCATTTTTAGCAAAATATAATAATTTGCTAAGACGTGAACAGGCCACTAGGATTAACCTCTACTTTAGGTGAGAAGCTGAGACGGCTTGTGCAGGCTGTGATAGCAAAAATAGTTCGGTACTTTTAGATTAAAATATTAAGAAATAGGTATTCATAGGTAAGGTGGTAGTGGTGATATAATTCAGGATAAAATGACCACTTCTAGTCTTGAATTAAATTCAATACAGACCGTGTGATTGAGCGGTTAAAATTTAAATGTGGCATTTTTTGGAATGATGTTTAAGGTTCTGCTTTAGTAATACAGTAGTTGAGAGGTAAAACCCCTGCTGGGCTCCACACTGGATTATGGAAAGCTTCTAAGAAAATGAGGCATGGGTATTAATTATAATTGTGTATGCTTGATGTGTTAGTACCTTCATATCGTATGGCAGCACCCGTGCAGGTACCCGTCTCGTCCGTGGTGAACTCGATAAACAGATGCCTGCCTATGCTTACTACCCCCTCATTGGGAAGGTATTCCACTTCGTACGAGTCGTACACAACAGGCGAATCGATGTTGTTCCCGTTCTTGATTAGCAGCCTGTGCAGAAAAAAAACCCCCACCACAGATCGGTGTTAGGCATCATCGCAATTGTGAGCGACAATGAAAAGGAAAGATCAAAAGAGTGTTGAGGCTTTTAAGTCGGGCTATTTCATGTTTTTCAGTCTCATCTATGGAGGTAGCGTCTCGCTGGGCTCCGCAGTGGAGCGGATTCATTAAAGAGCCATTTGTTAGCTCTGCCTCGAGACAGTCTGAAAATGTAATTAAATTTCCGCTCTCCTGTACTTTCTGCTACGGCCTCCGTGGTTGCATGATTAATTTGCATGGGAGGGATGCTCTTAATTATGCTGAATGCTCAATGCGGACTGCCGTGGATTCCACAGATGGGAACGCGGGAAGGTTCGAGGCATGGATTGAGATTTAGGGCTGTACCCTTGCATCATTAGAATGCACCCCTGTATGTGAGTGTCAGGCTCTGACGTGCAATTAGTCAAATGAAATATAGGAATTTAGGGATGACAAAATCAGAATGATATGCATACACCGATAGTGGTTACCTGTCGTCGTCTTCAGCGAGAGCGACTTTCTCAAAGTGCACGTGGAGCCTGTGGCCCTCGGGGGCCTCCAGCACCCAGTGACATGTGAGGTTGTTGCTGTAGTTGCCAGGAAACCCAGGAGAGATGATGCGGCCCAGGGTGGCGTTTTTTAGCATCCCCCCACAAGAGGCTGTTGCCGGAGACACACACATATACACACTGTGAGTGGGAGAAGAAAAGTGGCGAACATGACAAGAAGTTACCAAGCAATAGATAAATAGGTAAAAAAAATAATAAAAATGTAGCGGTGTCCAAAAAAAGACAGGCTTAATAAGAAAACAAGATGAGGACAGTATTTTCAGTGTGTGGGAGTGAGAGAAAAAGAGCTGGTCTTTATATTCGCTTGAAGATTTGTCTGTGGATCTGAAACTGCACTGAGTCCTAAATATACAGTACGGTACTGCATACTTGTGCCATCCCTTATTTCTTCATATTTTGCTTGCAAAGAGCCAGGCTTGACGAATAGTTCTCCAGACTTCCTGAAGGACATTTTTGGCTCTGATTTTTAGTTTAGTCCCTAAACCTGAACAGTTTCAGAGGAATGATTCTTTTTGCTTATTAAACCACACAGTGAACTATGAATCATTCAAACAGAAAAAAAAAACCCATCTAACTTAAGGCATGAAGCAGTGATAAACAGGCCGGAGATTAGTATACTGGTGATGCTGAATGCTGCGTGGCTGGAACAGATGAGAGGGGAAATGAGGTCGCTGCTGAGGTTGTTACGTATACAACCCATTTTTAAATTGTGTCTTTAGGCACTTTGCAGCCTGTCACAGTAAAAGAAATGAGTTTGTATTTCTTTAATTGAATCTACATCATTTAATTTAATATAATATGAAGAACTGGGGGCTCAACACTTTTTTCATAGTACTTTATATATGTTTCAAAAGCTACTTCTAACAAACACAGTAACTGATTTCAAATGCATTAAGGCTACAATTAATCTTTATTACAGACGCTGACACAAAGACGATAAATGAACACCTTAACAGATGGCCCGAAGAACAGAGATTTATGAAGGTTCACTTATCCAGACAAAAGGTAATCAATCTTGAGTTATGGTTTTATAGAATTGCTGGTGTGAAGCAACAATGATGCAACACTATGGCTCAGATCAGTCAGAATCTCTTTATCTACCAGAACTCCAGTGAACATTTAGCAATATGACTTAATAATACTCCAAGGAATCTTGTCAGCTTAGTTTATGTGAGTCAGCTAGTTGGCCTTAGCAACAATGTGATGTAATATGCCTCTAAAAAACCTTGTTGGTAGCCTACGTCCACCAGGTCATACAGTATGTACATATAATGTTCTCAACAGTTTATCTGTTGTAAGGTATGTAGAATAAATAATGAAGCTTTGAATATGGATCAAAGTTACTTCAAAATCCTCTCAGGATCTGACCTAAAATCACCTAAACAATCCATCCGTATTAGCTAACTGTAATCGGCTAGCTAGGATTAGCAATGAAATTGGTAAAATCCTCTCGTAAAGCGCTTGTTAGCATATGTTCACCAGCTAGCTAGCATGAAGCTATGAACACTATGATCATTTAATCCTTTCAGAAATCTCGTCAAGTTTTCTTGTGTTAGCCTGCTACCAAAACGAGTTTGCTAGGTAGCATTAGCTTTGAAGGTTTTTAAAAAATAAATCATTTATTAAACTTCTTAACGCAGTCCTGTCATGGCAGGTAACAGAAAACAGCTAGCTAGCATTATCTGTAAAAATATATAGTTTAATGTATATGGTTTTACTAGATCCTGTCAAATTAGCTTATGAGAAGCTAGCAGTGAAGAATACGATTATAAATATGAATTGGATTTTTTCATGGGAAGAAAAAGTAAGCAAATTATTAATTTAAAAATGGACTTGAAATATGAATAGAATGTCCTTAAAGCCTTCATACTGTTGGCATGGTTGCAGATAAACCACATTTTGTGTATTTGCTAATTCTATGCTAACAACCACTTTATCCTGAATACAGGGTCACGGGGGGGAATCAGGAACCAGAAGTCTATTCCAGGAGACTTAGGGCATGAGGTGCACTGGACATCACAGGGCACGAACATGCACATACTCACACAAAGTATGGGTAATTTGGGGAAGCCAATTAGCCTAATCTGCATGTCTTTGGTCTGGTTGACGTGTACCGGAGTACTAACCACCGGAGTACTAACCACCGGAGTGCTAACCACTAACCCACCATGCAGCCAAGTACAGAACTTTTAAAAATGGTTTTAGGTGTAAGTTGAATTTTTAGATACAAGAACAAATCAACATTCCAGACAGAAGGAATTTATCCTATTTTAAGTAAATGAAATATATATGCACTAGCGATGAGTAACTCGGTGACCGCTCCTTACCGACACATTTGGGCTCTTTGCCGCTCCAGTATGGCATGGTGGCGTTGCGACACGTCAGAGAGGACACGCCATGAAGCTGGTATCCTGTTAGGCAGAAGAAATAGGCCTCCCCTCCTACATGAAGGCTGCTCACAGTCACCTCACCATTAGCCAGGGCTTGTGGGAAAGCACAGCTCAAAACAAAGGCTGAAGGAAAAGCACAGTGAGAGAAAGGGTCATAAATATTGGCATTTAAGCTGCCTTTTAAATCTCCCCAGTCGTTTAATGTCAGTGTTATGGAATATAACGATTACCTATCATAATTAAGCTTGCTCGAGCCAGAGCTAACAGGAAAAGGTCAGCGAGAATTATGATCCTGCTACACACTTATACAGCATAATGTGTGCACTGGGGCTATTTGGGGAGAACGGAGACTAATTGGATCAGTCTACATTTCCCCACCACGTTCCCATTAACTCTCTGTGTCCTGAGAGCGACACGTCCATCATGCTCTGAAGAACAAACATTCTCTAAGCAAGAGGTCAAAAGATAGATATGTGGAAATAAAACACGTTTTCAGCATGTGCGAGTCAGATCTGAAGCCTGGGGTCAAGCGTATGGGGTATGTCTAAGCACCCGTGTCGGGTCTCAGAGCCGGGCTGACAGGGCCGTGTAAATACCGTGTGTTAAGACGAATGGCTCGGACCATTTCCAATGTCACTGAGCGTGTGCCAAAATGAGATTTCCTGCGACATCTAGCATGAGCCAATGAACACGCGGATGATGGAAAGATATGACCTTGGATGTAATAGCAACCGTAAAATAAGACCAGCCTGTCTTGCCTCGTCAAGCTTCAACAGGAACAGCATGAAAGACAAATGAATCCCTTTCCCCTTGTCTGTTTTGGGTCGTTCCAATTGGAAATACATGTTCTGAATAAGATCTCTTTTATCTTGTTCATTCATCCTAGACATAACCAGAGTAGACATCTGTCACGCTCATTTAGCCAGCTAGCTAGCATCAACATTAAAATCCTCTCAGAACTCGAACTAGAACCAGCAGTGACATTTTAAACATGTAAATCCTCTTCTTTTCAATATAGCAAAATTTTAATAGCTAGCTAGGATTAGCAGTGAAACCTATTAACATTTAATAATATATGGCCTCCGAGTGGGACAGCAGTAAAGTTCTTGCCCTATCATCGGGAGGTCGCAAGTTCGAATCCCAGGTGATGCTGTAGCCTCCCTCAGCCGGGGGCCTAGAGAGAGCTGATCGACCGAGCTCTCTCATGGGGGCGGGATGGGAGACACTTAGCGCCATATATATATTAATATGCTTTTATTTCTTAAAATGCAAAATAGTTCCTGCTACATTAAATATCAATGACTATCAAGAAATTTAAATGTTATGAGTTTTTTTTCTATATTGTTTAATAATCTGTTCATAAATCCCACCAAAATTAGCTCAGGTTAACCCACTAGCGGTGAAGAACACACACACACACACACACACACACACACAAAAAAAATCTTGTCAAAAATCATGTCTCTTTTTATTACCCATTAACAATTCATCTTTCTCAGAGTCTCTTATGGATCGGGGAGAACAGATATTTGTCACAAGAGCATCTCAAAATTAAATGCTAATTCTACAGTCGCTCTTTTTTCCCTGAGGGAAGTTAAGAAGAGATCATTCCAATATCAGTAACACTTACCTTATACATTATGATTCTCTGTTTCTCAGGAGATCAATTTTTTTTATTATTATGTGAATCCTGCAGATTGTTAGGCTAATAATTACTAGGAACAGGCTAGTATGCGAGCTAGCAAACAAGCTAGCAATGATAGAGGCGTATCAATCTTAAATAAATAAATTGTCAGAGAGTAAGTTTAATTAACTTGCACCCTGACATGGCTAATGTGATAGAAGGCAACGAGACGAGAAACCTAATTTGCTAGTGGTGATGCAGCGTTAAATAGCAACAGGCCAGTTAAATGATGGACGGTTATTGAGCTAGCATGAAAATGAGCAAGGCTGCGTGACACCACACGAAACAGGTACATACGTAGGTTTGTCCCCTTTTAAAAATGTGCACACGAGTGTACACGAATACATACTGTAGATAAACAGTACACAAATCTCCAACATTCTGGCTGTTTCTGGAACTAGCATGTTAGCTCCATCCATCCAGTAACTAGGGACCATGAAGGCCAATGGTGATTACCATAGTATTTATTCCAATTTTCTACCGTGCTGGGACATCCGATCAACATTCACACATGATGTGCCATTGGGAAAGACCAGTTAGACCAAGCTGCATGTCTTTGAACTGTGGGAGGAAACCACATGCTTAGGAGAAAAACCACTAAGCGCAGGAGAACATGGAGAACTCACACAAAGACCCCGAGGTGCAAGGTGACAATGCTAACCACAAAGCCATCGTGCCGCCAAGCTAATAACAGCTAACTAATACAGGTAGCAGCGAGAGTTTGTCTGTTTTTAAGTAACATTATTCACTTTAATCATTTGCAAAGTTTTAACTCTTTCTTTTTTAAAGTTCTTCTCTCTTAATTTGTTTCTGTTTGTTTTCTTTCCATTTCTTTTTGACACTGTGTCAGCTTGTATCAACCATGACTGCTGCCCTGTTTAAATGTGTGGCACAGACTGGACCATTTGGTTCTTTAGACGCGACATACCCACAGGGGATCACAAATACTTTTTCAGATGGAAAAACTCAGTCACTCCTCCAGGCTTATTCCGTCAATATTAGTTTTTGGAGAATTAATTACGGTGCCATGGACATGCTTTGCCAGCACTGCTGTCTCTCAGCGCTCTGGTTTAATCCAGATCTTGGGTTACTGTGTGTTTTTGCAGGCCACAAGTTAGTGTAATGAGACCCTAGGCAAAGCTCCTTGTTTCTTATGGACCTGAGCTCCTTGAGATCTGTTTTGTAGCCACAAAATACGAGGGACGTTTAAGTTTTATACTTAATACAAAGTGATTTCAGGAGGCAAAGAGCAGGCTAAATCTTGAGCAGAGAGAGAAAATTGATTTTTAACGTCTCTAATGAGACTTGCTCTTGCTTTACACGCGCGCTGTACACACACGCATACAGAAACAAAATAAAATATGTTTTACGCGATTATACCAGTAAGAGACACGCACTAAGACCCAGCAGGGGAGACGATTACCTGATTACGGATTTCTCTGCCTCCGCCATGCATCTTTCCTCTACAGTATCTCCGCTTGTTTTATTTTTTTTGCTCCGCTCTGTCTATGAGGCGCCGAACTCTGCTAGCATCAGTGCGCGAGGCAGAGTGTGTTCACTCCGCTCCGCGCTCAAATAAAGTGTTTTTTAATAATAAAATGTCTCCTTGTTGCGCGACACAACGAATCGATTATGAAATTTGTTGCCAACTCATTTAGTAATCGATTTTTATCGATTTAATCGATTCGTTGTTGCAGCCCTATTTAGTATAACAAGAGATGTGTTTAAGTTAATTTGGAGACCAGTTCGTTATTGGAGGCTCAGGTACAGGAGACTATAGGAAACTCCAGTCCTGAACTATCGAGCAACTTATATATTGGTGGTATCTAAGCTCTAGTGAAATGCTGGGATAAGTGCATTTGTGTAGCAGGGGATTATACAGAGAAATAAAGGGATATTTTACTCTTATAACCATGTTCTGTTATTCTGCACAATCAAAAGTCCCAGTTTGACTTGGACACCTCTTGTATAAACACGTAATGAACATCCCAATTCTGTTAAAGGCTTTTCAATGGATGTTGGAAGTTTTGCTCATTCATCAGCCACAAGACCATTCATGAAGTCGGGCACTGATGTCCAGCAAGGAGTCCTGGTGCAATGTTTGTGTTCCTGTTTCATCACAAAGGTTTTCTCCAGAGTGTTCCTCCCAAAAACACATTACAAGCTGAACCAGCAGCTGTAAATCGCCCTGAGGTACAAGTAAGTGAGTGAATAAACTTGAAATGACCAATTATACATTACTGACTTACTGTAAAAAAAATAAAACCCTGTGTGTTTAAGCTCACTGTACTATACTCTGTGCTGGATAATAATTTCATTCTCATCCTCAGACGGTCTCCATTGTGTCCTACAGCGAAGACTCACAGCAGGAGCAGAATGTGCAGACGAGCGAGCATCGTGGAATTAGGTGGCTGATACATAAAACATCTCAACCCCTATTGGAATGGCATAATCAGTGCTTCTTAAACTCTGCTCTCTGCTTGCGGCTGCGCGGCAAATCAACATTAAAGACTGAAGTTTTCATAACCCATTGCTCACCCGACACCATGCATTAAGAGAAAGTACACTTCAGGAGGCGATTTCAGCTTCTGACTCATCTCCCTGCCAAGAAGAGGTTTGGAAACAGGGGGAGCTCTCGCGAGGCAATCAAACTTAATAAGGACAACAGACAGCAACAAGCTGAAAGTGTGTATATTACATGGCTGGGAATATTATTCCAGTCGAGTGATGCTTTTTATGGGCTGTGTTTGTGTCTCTCCTAATAGCTAGATGGATGCTGGTCCCAGCCATCTGAAGTGGAGTAGTGCACTTACAGTAGTTACAGCAGTTTGGGCAATTTTCAGTTCTGGTGATCAGATTATTTATGTCCACACTGTGGATTTTGCACCAGTGTTCGCTTAGTTCTCTTCCTCAAAACAAAGAGAGAGACGCTCCATGGCCTGTTCTGGCCTCTTCCTGATAACCATGAAGCCATTAGAGTGACGACGCTAAGTGTGTGCATCCAGTCGCCCCGAGCCATTCACAGAGGTTCCCGTTCAACGCTTAGCCCCCCTCTCAGGCAGGTTATTATCATTTTATCTTTATTAAGACCATCAGCCCTATCCGAGCACAGGCGCGTGCATGGTGAGACGGTCGCCGGAGGCGAGCCTTAATGTTCACCCAATCTCTGGAGAATTAAATAACAGCCGCTTGCTGTCTCCATTTCCTCGGTAAAGTCACGGTGCTTTGCAGCCCATAAAGCCTGATTGTCTCGCAATTACTAATAATGACTCCACAGCAAGCGTGGTTGGGCAGATTAGTTGCTGGTGGGGTTGCAGGCAACAGATGCCAGCGTGTTATAATATGCCCGCCGCAGTATAGGGAATAATCTCAGCGCTGATCCGAGACTGATAGAAAGCCTCCTAAAGGCATGTTTTAGAGGTTCGAACCTTATAACAACCTCATCCATCTTTTTAGACGCTTCATATTACGGCACCAAAAATTTAACCTAACTGAAGATTTTTACACCTTTTCTTCAATCACATGGATACAAATGTAGTGCATCGGTCAAGATGTGCGTCAAAGATTTACACAAATCTCTATAAATAAAATAAAAGATATCATGAAACAAGTTGAAAATATATATTTGATGTACATATGTAGATTTCATCTGTATACAAAGCAGCTTTTCAGTATTTATGAGCTTAATAAGCCCAAAACACTACTCGTAGCTAGTCATAAAATCTTTATGACACTTACTTTAGTTTTTATTCAAACAGCAACAACAAAAACATTTTTTAAAGACTTTTCCTAGTGTTGAGCAAATTAAATCTCATCAACTCTCAGCAGAATTACTGAAAAAAAAAAATCATGGTAGATAATGAATAATAAATAAGTTTGATTGTTAGACAAAACGAACTATTTTTACAGTGGCATGTTAAGAAATGTAAATTTCATTAGGATGAAGTATAAAATATGAAGTTAAATACAAAAGATATTAGGTAAATAATTTATGAAATGGTATAAGAAAAAAAAAAAGTAGAAAGTAAAAGTATAAACAAAGCTTGAATTAACAACTCCTGCAAAAGTTATTTTATTTCTGTCTTATTGTGTAAAAACATAATAAAAGATCGTAGCTGGTGTTAGTATTAGGCAAATAAAGCCTCAGCCGAACAACATACAATTTTTTTCATCATGCAACTGTTTATTTAACAAAAATGAAGCCAAAACCAAAAAAAACATGCAGGCAGTACTAAATACCCCTTTACTGCTCGAAGAGAATTTAAACTAGACACTAGAGTTTAGTAGTCTTGAGCAGTTGTCTCAGAAAGACATAAGCAATGGTCTTGGACAAGCAACTGCTGCTGCACATAAATCTGGAAAGTGTTATTTATATAAAATAATTTACAAACAATTTCGAGGTTAACATTTTACAGTGAGAAAGAATTGAAAAGCCTTCAAGACAGCTTATACAAAAACCCCAAGAATTACATCTCAGAAACTACAGGCCTCATCTAAGCATCTATGCCAGTACAATTAGAAAAAGACTGAACAAGTACAGTTTTCTTGGAAGGGTTGCCAGGAGAAAGCTTCTTCTGTCTAAAAAGTACAAGGAAGCACGACTGAGGTCTACAAAACTGCATCTGAACAAACCACATGACTTCTGGAACAATGTCCTATGGACAGATAAGACCAAAGTGGAGTTGTTTGGTCTTAATGCCCAGCATAAAACAAACCGGATTTCAGCAGAAGCACCTCAGCGCCTCATATCCACTGTCAAGCAGGGCACTGGACGTGTAATTATTTAAGCTTGTTTTGCAGCCACAGGACCGGGGAGGTTGCAGTCATTGAGCTGACCATCTGTCCAACAGCTAAAACTTGGTCTTATTTAGGTCATGCAAAAGGACAACGATCTGAAGCACATCATTAAATCTATATAAGAATGGCTGACAAAAAAGAATCAAGGTTTTAAAATGGCCAAGTCAAATTCCAGACCTCAACCCAATTGAAATGCTGATGCAGGACCTTAAGAGGGCTGTTTATAAATAAATGCCCCAAAACCTCAATGAACTGAAGCAATGTTGTGAAGAAGAACGGGCTAAATGATGTTAGAGACAGAAAATAATCACTTCAAGCTTTCGCTGCTAAAGGTGTATCCACAGTACATGCTATTGAATCATGGAGGTACCTGGTATTGCCACATTCAATTTTGTTTAAAAAATAATTGCATGGTGGAAAAAAAGTATATGTTCGACTGAGGTTGTATTTGCCTAATACCAGGACCTGCTACGATCAGATGATTTTTAAAAGTATGTCTTTACGCACATTTTTTGCACTTACTTTTACACATGACTGTACAATATATTATATTTATGCAAAAGTTTAGTAAGTGTATTACTTAGAATGTTGACACGATAATGCATAGAATGCTACATAAATAAGGAAATGAACAGCTGGCTGAATCGAGTTATTTAACCTTTTCCAGTTTTTTTCCACATCATGTTTGCGTTAAAGGGAGGTCATGAAAACTTCAACGTTTTGTCATTCACTTTATTCGTCTCCAGTTTTATCGTTCTGTTTATGCTTCGCTGTCAGATTGCGACTCCTAAGCCTTAGCGTAGTTCTGCGTTACACACTTGTGCGTTAAGGGGCAGAATTATCGATGCAGATTATAGGTGGAATAGTTTAAGATTACAGTAAGTCATTACTGAAGAACTGGATCTTGTTTTGTAGCAGATATTTATGGAAAAGGATTTTTAGGGGAGACAGACTCGCACGCCTTGGTTGCTCTGGTGCAAAAATAAAGATCCAAATGGTGAAAGCAAAACAAGGTTTTGATGGCTGTTTGACTACATTTGGAGTTAGGGGAAAAAAACACCATCTGGATCAATAGGAATGTGGTTCGTCATTAGTATGGAAGCTAAATATAGAGGATAACATGCGGCACACAAGCGAACATGCCATAGTTTCACAATGAAGCTAGGATTCTCCAGACAAGACACCTATAAATCTATCACAATAAGCTGGGATGAATGAGTCTACCGGACCCAGGGGACGTGCTGCTTGAGAGGGCAGGCTCGGTTCTACACTCCAGTGTTTATCGAGCCCTTGACCATTTGAATTGAGTGTTAAACCTCCGGCACATAAGCATCAATACATCTCTCAGATTTAATCTCTTTTCTCAGGGACAGCTCTATCGATCTTTGCCTAAGTGCAATGTTTTACTGGATGGGCTCAGAGACACTTTTAAATCAGGATAAACCAGTGAAAGGCCTCCCGTTAAGCACTGCAGCTTGGCAAGCACGGCTGTACGTACAATCGCTGCACACGCATACGAACCGCACCGAACGGAAATCGAGGTGGGCGTCGTCGGGAGGCGGAACGAACGTCAGGGAAGTTCGGTTGTAGTCCTCGGAGACACTGGCACTGCCGACACCCTTGAGCTGTGTGACTGGGTGTTCGCTCGAGTGTGTCACATTTCGGATGGACCTTAAACTTTATGGGACGTGTTCTTATTATTGTTTCACGGAGAATTAATTTCCGACAGTTCACACTGTCACTGGATATAAACTGAGGGGGATCTAATAATCTCAAGGAAACATCCAAACAACAATTACATGTGCTTTTGAATGTGTTTATACGAAAGGGCCGTGACCGTGAAAGTCCCTGAGTATGTTGTTACTAAGGAAACATTTTCATACATAATGTATACAATAGTATATTGTAAATGTGTGTTTTGCTTTGTGGTGGTAGTGTCAGAGCTGCTCACTGTCTCACTCATTCTCTATACCGCTTATAGATCTGGAGCCTAACCGTCGGGGTACAAACTGGACGGGGTCCCAGTCCATCGCAGAGTCCACAAGCACACATACTCACATACACTCGCATACTCACTCACACACTATGGTAGTTTGGAAACGCCAATTAGTAGGGATTAGTAGGGATATTATCATGATACCTATGTGCTAATTAAATTTGTATTGCGATTCTGTACTAATATTCGATATTAATCTTTTTTTCACTGTGGTGAATTGCCGCACCAAAGAATCACGATAGGCGGCACGGTGGTGTAGTTGTTAGCACTGTCGCCTTGCACCTCCAGGGTATGGGGCCCACTCCCATGCATGGAGTTTGCATGTTCTTCTTGTACTTGGTGGGTTTCCTCTGGGTACTCTGGTTTCCTCCCACGGTCCAAAGATTAGTCTAATTGGGGTTCCCAAAACGCTCGGAGTGAGTGTATGTGTGTGCCCTGCGATGGATTGGCACACTGTCCAGGGTGTATCCCACAGTCTTCTGGGATAGGCTCCAGGTCCCCGTGACCCTAAATACAGGATAAAGCGGTATAGATGAGGATTGAGAATCACGATACGTCATTCCCCCCGCCATCACTACCAATTAGCCTAATCTCTGTCTTTGTATTGTAGGAGGAAACTGTAGTACCTGGAGGAAACCCACGAAGCATGGGAAAACTCAAAGACCTGTGGCGGGAACCGATCGCTCGACCCTGGAGCTGCTAGGTCACAATGCTAACCACTATATGGCAGATTTGTGGTACTGAGTGACTTGAGAGACATGTGATGTAGCAATCAGCCCCCTGAAGCTTTCATCTCTATTATTGTTCCAAAAAATATCAAATATAACATCTGGTCTATTATTCAAAAATAGAAAACTCCCAACGAGCTCCCAATTGCGTTTAGCGTGATCGCTGACACACTCGGGGCTCGATGTGCACGTACATTTTTGAAGCGACGGAGCACAATGCCTTTATGGAATCTGAGATGAAGAGCTAGTAATGGAAAATCCGAGGCACGTCCATATTCAGCGGACGGCAAGCCCCGTCAGCGGCTAATGGTTTTCCCAGTACAGGCAAAGTGGCAGCATTTCAGTGATTATGCTATTTCCGAACCTTTTCGACAAACCTGTCGCAGCTATATCAATAGCTGATGCATATTTGTTGCTGTCAGAGTGTCATTAATGCGCCTCGTATAGCTCATTTCACTGTAATCTCTCGCTGTCAGATTCATCTCCATCTTACAGAGCCTCATTCGTGACATGTCACAATCTCAAACTGCGTGAATACATCTGGGAGGCTTTCCAAACCATTTTGTATTTCTGATTCTTTTAGAGTAGCCTTGTTGACAGTCTGTCTGTCTCCTGCTTTATAACATGGATCCTGGGCTTTTTTCCATCAGTCACAATGAAGCTCCAAAAAGCAAACACAAAAAACAAACAATAAAAAAATAAATCAATTAATATCGTATATCAACCTTAGACTTAATCTTTTTCCCTAAAAATAAATGTCCAACATAACCCTTAAGAACAATTTATATATTTATATATATTTTCAATTTGGAAAAAACAATTAGTCGGGATGGGAATCACCAGGGATCACCCGATACGATATTATCACAATATCTAAGTGTTGATTCGATTTGTATTGTGATTCTGATTTTATAAATATCCCAAAATTTATATTACAATTATTTTTTAGTTTTTTTAAAAATAATTTGCTCCTACTCCACAGGACGATGTGCAGTGTGATTAGTTTATACCATGCCACCTGCAGGATTATAGAGGAACGGCAACAATTTATCACTCAAATGCAAAAATATATCAAATAAAAATGCATCCCCTCCCCCCTCCCCCCAATCTCTACCAATTAGTCTAATCTGCATGTCTTTGAACTGTGGGAGGAAACCGGAGTACCCAAAGGAAACCCACCAAGCACGGGTCGGTCACATACAAGAACTCCTGATGTTTAATAATTTGAAAAGGGAAGCTCCACCTATCTGTCTGGGTTCACCCAAATTTCTAAGTTGCTGTATCTGAGCTAGGGCTTTTCCTTGTAAGTCATATATTTGGTCTTAAAACTGAAATTGTTCTGCACATTGTAGCTATTCCATCTGCAATTACACTTTCCATTTGTGTGTGTGTTTGGAGAATCATATGAAATATTATTCCTATTATTTGCTTAAAACAATCCTTGCTTTGTTTGACTATTCATGACTAATTGTTAAACCAGCCCAAGAGAAAGGCAAAAGAAAGAAGCAAAAAAAAAAAAACCACTATAACAGAATAAAGTAAACAAATATAATAATAATAATAATAATAATAATAATAATAATCCTACTACCTTTAAACCTTTTCCATGCACAGCCTTGAGAACCCTGCCTCTGTCAAAGGTACTATTTAACCATTGCCTAGTACTTAGAAGGTAAGTATTCGTTATATATGTTATATTACTTAATAGAATCAGAAAATGGGAATGAAAATGTAGAACTCTCAAAATGAGCATATTATAATAATTTTGGTCATAGAAACAATGGGAAAAAAAAATTAAATAAAAACATAAGATCATGTGTATCTGTGGAATTTCTTTGGCTATGTAATCCATTTTTATTTATTTTTTCTCATTCATGTTTGGGTAGTTGGTTAAAATTAACTAAAATTCAGTTTTTCCTATTTACATTATTATTACATGATTATTAGAATATTAGAATAATTATTAAAATATTGTCTATTTTATGTTTAAAAAAAAAAAAGGAATATGTCACTCTATAATGCACAATCATGAGCCCTATATATGATTATTTAAAAAAAAAAGCAAAACAAATAATGACTAAAATGCTCTGAGATTTAAGGGCTACAAAGCAGCTCTGGTTAGATCTATTGACTCTTATTAGGAAGAAAATATCCTTATATTTTGCATTATTGTATTTTGTTCTAATGCATGTTATCCTTGCATGAGACATGCTTATAGAAAAGCTGGACTTGCGCCACTTTGCGCTCAGGCATGTTTTACTGGACGGAGACCCTGGGCAGACCTGGAGAGATTATATCTCACAGCTGGTTAGTGAACGTCTGGGGATCCCCCAAGAGGAGCTGGAATCTGTGGCTAGGGAGAGAGAAGTCTGGGCCAACCTTCTCAGCTTGTTGCCCATGCAGCTCCCAACGGGGAAAGCGGAAAGCAAATGAATGATGAATGAATTCTTTGTATTTTTCACACCTGGGTACAGAGCACTTCACAGGAAGCCTTTTACTGAATTTTCCTTTTCAACAAAATGGAACAAAAAAAAATCCTACAATACTAGCAGACATTATTTATTTTTTTCATTTTTTTTCTTTTTAAGATTAGAATACACATCACAGGCTAGAAGACATGATTATTAGAAAAAGAAATCTAAATTCTTATTAGAATACATTCTTTCCAAAAACTGCAAAACATGACATAGATGTTTATGCTAATATGTAGCTTTTAGAAAAAACAAGAAATGTATATTGGGATAATTTGCTAAAAAGTGCTTTCTGTCTCTGATTACAGTTTTGTCTTGAAAACAAAACAACACGAACTTCCCAGAATGCTCAAGCAAACAATAGTCTACAACTCCAATAGATGGGCCGGGCTACTGCGGTGCACCAGGTGCGTTGTTGTTCTTGTGTGGCTATGGCTTTTTTCCCCCCAAAACCGTGGAAGTATGGTATGGTTAGGTCAGTTACAGTATTTTGTAGCATGTTAATTATAATAATGTATATTATTTGAAAAAAGAAAATCCGAGAAATTAATTTAAAGAATTTAAACAAGCTAAATACACAACACAAATGAAGTAAGAACAACATATATGTTTTTGAATTCATGTAGAAATATTAATATTAGTAGTGCAACTTTTCTTATAATTATTCCTAAATTATTGACCATTTGTAATTTTTTTCCTAAGATTTCTAAAGATTTTAAATCACTACTAAAATATTTGGATTTGTAAATAACAAGTAAGGCATAAAATCTTATTTTAAAAAGTGGTCATAAAGTGGCTGTTATAAGCCGTTTCTTCTTAAATGTTTCACTTTCTAGGAAATTGTTGTCCTGTGCTAAATTTATTTATATTGCATTGAAACATGAAAATGTAGCAACATGGACATCAACTCTATCCAACATTAAATTATGCATCTGAAACATTTAACTGCCTTTTAAAAGTAGACAATGAAACCCAAATAAATCTGCTTTGTTGAAACTTTAGATTTCTATTTATTTACTTTTTTTCCTACAGTACAAATTTACATCCAGGTCAAACACTTCTATTATGAATCAGACCATGAGTTTGTACTAACGCTGTTGAATTAAAAAAATATTTAAAGTATAAAAGTATAAAAGTTAATTTAAATAAAAAATTTGGAAAGTAAATTCTGTGCTTTCTTGATTTTTGAAGAATTCTGGGAAATATCCCATAGGACGTATTAATGAGCAGGTGATTTAGAGTCCAGTAATTAGGTCCAGTTAAGTCCCTTTCTAACACTGCAGCGGACTTTCAATACACAAGGTAATTATGGAAAATGAATCAGGAAAGATGAAACGGATCGACTTGAGCGAACCAGAGCCCAGGATTTTAATTAAAAAAAATAAAAAAATAAAAAAAAAACCACCACTGTCAACTGACCAAAAATGGTAATAAGTAATATGTTTTATTAATGGCGGCCTTGCCATGATTTGCATGTGAACTTGTTAATTTTGCTTACATTGTGATGCTCTCCCTGTGTTTGGTGGGTTTCCTCAGGGTTCTCCAGTTTCCTCCCACATACTGGTGTTCCCAAATTCCCCATAGTGTATGAGAGAATGTGTGAGTGTGTGTGTGTGCGCATGGACCGGCAATATACACAACCATATTAATAAATGCCTTGTTATATCAGCTTTTATGCACATTTTAACAGTAACTTTCCTAAAAATGCTTGTGTTCATTTTCCGTATCTGTTATTCATAAATTTTTTTATGAAAATCATTTGCCTTGATGTTTATCACCCGTGTCCTTTAAACATTCGTCCTTTCCGTAAAACTCTGCAGCCGGGTTTCTGATGACGGCATGCAGGTGAAAGGGCTTTAATCTCATAAGCTTTTTGCGGGTTTAAATAAGGAGATCACTTGAACTGTTTTTACTGAATTTAATATTGCAAACTGTGTGAAACTGCTTCTCGGCGAAATGAAATCGTTGATGAGATGATCTGGATGCGCGGGCTAGCGAGAATAAAATTGCCTAACACGACAGGGATTTCGTCCGCTATTAATCACCTGCAAGGATAATCACAAGCAATTAGAGCCTATTAAATTGTCTGCGCGTACATGTGGTTGAAAATAGTGCCTGCTAATATTAAGAGGAAACGATGGCTAGTGAGGAACGAGTTGTGCAGATGTTTATGTCCCTTAACTGTCACAAACTTAATAAGCCACTTCCATGCTGTATCGCCTGGTACCTACGATTATACGAACGCGCAATCAGGTTCAATCTAGTGTAATGAACATCAAATAACTCACTGTGAAGTAAACGCCAGCAACACGCAACCACAAACACACACACCGACACAAACGCAGAACTCAGCAGGCCAGGTTCTTAAGCTCTACACTGCAGTAATCATTTTGCTGTCACTCCTCCAAGAGCTGCTGATGTACAGTTATTAATTACACAGTGCCGCAATCCATCTCTCTGCAGACCGCTGTGTGGACCTGCACCGTTCCTGACACATTTTTTCATACCCCGTTTATAAGATGAAAAAGTATGACTAAATTTGGGGTTGCAGAGAAATTCCTCTATTTTTGACTAGAATTTCAGGTTGTTATATATATATTTTTTATATAATATATAAAATTCAATAATACAATAATATATTGTAGTCAGGGTCACCTGGAGCCTATCCCAGAAAACTTAGGGCACAAGGCGGGGTACACCCTGGACAGGGTGCCAATCCATCGCAGGGCA
>JAQQZT010000009.1:4888831-4906500 GCA_030068275.1 Clarias platycephalus | reverse complement strand
ACCCACCAAGCACGGGGAGAACATGCGAACTCCATGCACACAGAGACGGGAATCGAGCCTGGCCGGGAATCGAACCCGCACCCTGGAGGTGCAAGGCAACAGTGCTAACCACTACACCACCATGCCGCCGAGAGGTTTCCAGAGTTTCCAAAATTTGTCCGACCTGTGATTAAGTTCGTTTCTCCAAGGGAAGGAAAGATGACAGCTGGGATATCCACATAGTGACAGTTGGAACTTGGGGTGTGGACCACTTCAGCAAAATGCAATTTTTTTGCCAAAAATGAAAGTGTTGTAAACAAGAGCTTGGAGGCCAAGTCAAAAAGATCTTCAGGAATATGATTCAACAAATACTGTACGGTGCAGGAGACAAAATAAAGAATCCTCCCATTTTATCCGGACCAGAACTGCATCCAGCGGCTGGGGTTTGGGCATCTGGTGGGATTCGAACCTGGGCTTTCCGCATGGCAGGCAAGAAACCAAATACAAAAACAAACTATAAATTATTGGTGATTTTCAAAGCAATCGATTCTGGAGTCGGTGTGGCGATACATGAAGAGTTATGATACTTAACTGCATCGACTTTTCCCCCCCAATCTCTACTAACCACTTTGCCACAGTGCCACTTGAATGTATTGCGTCAGACAAAATATCTGAAACTTGCCTTTTTTGTGATCGCATTCAACTTGAAGCATACGCATTCTAGTTTAATGATGTAATAAAGCACTTGGTGTGTGCTTATATTTTTTTGGGGGAACTGATTACATAAAATTGCTGTTTATTTACAAATGAAGCTAAATGTTATATCCTGACATTAATTAATTAATTAGCAAATTAACAAACTGACAAGGCTGATTATCTGCACGTTGTTCATTTAAGACTCCCTTGTATAACAAGAGCGTGCGAGAAAATCCGCACCTTGTACATTCAGTCTATTCAGATGTTCTTGATGTGGGTGTGAATCTTGGTGGCAGCCATGCTGAGCTCTCTGAATAGAGCAGGAGGTCTAACAGTCAGGTATAAGAACAGGTCTAATAATAAGAAGTGAACGCTGAACAGCTTGACCCAGCTTAGACAGCTCTGTGCTTTAGATTTCAGTCTCTACTAGCAACAGGATCTGTATTCAGAGGTCCTGACATGCTTCTGCACCCCTCTATTCTCTGGTGAATATTCAGAGTACAAGGTGGACGTATGATTCATCGCACGCAGTTCACCCCGTAGTCAAACACTATGGAGGAGGCAAATAAACCTGTAATGCATCTGGGCACGAGATTTACCGGCGCTGTATGGACAAGGCAGACGCTACAGAGTTACGGTGTCTTCTATGTCCATCCTGTTTTCCCGAGACGCACCTGAGAAGTTCGGTCTCTATCTATATATCTATCTATCTGTCTGGTTGGAGAGATAGAGGTCACTGTTAAATGTCATGAAGTGTGCCAATATTTCTGGGCATCTACCTATCTATCCCTGCACATTTTCCTTATCTATCCATCCACTGTACACTTGCTCATTTTTAGGGAAAGCCTGCCAATATTTCTGGAGGGAATTCTATTTTATCTATCCACATATCATGAATCTACACTTTGCACTGGAATGAACTTCTCTGATCTCAACTTCTGTTGGTGCTGTTATTTTTGGTTCTATGAAAGTGGAAATATTCCAATCTTTTTAACCGTGAAATGATACAGATTTTAAAGAATTTAGTCTTTTAGTCCCCCTGGCTCATTAACACCATCTGCTCGTGAATGGACCCCAACACAGACTGATGTCTAAAATGGAAAGTAATCCCAGGAAGTCATTTTGCAGAATGCACAGATTTAAGAGCAGCAGCGGGAATTTAGACTTCAGAGCTGTCCAACCTTCCCTCTTCCCTCCCTCCATCCTCCCTCCGTACTACTTCCCGCTGAGAGCCGAGAGCACGAGTGCTTAAGCAACAGCAGTAAAGAAGCCAGAGAGATTGATTGCTAGCATGTCTAAAACCAAGCCTATTGCAACGTCTGCCTGGGAGAGAGACAGATAGACAGAGGGGAGAAAATCCGAGAATTAGGGTTTGCACTCACAAAGCAAAGCTTCATTAATCCTAACTACAATGCCAACACCCTTAGGAGTCAGCAAGCAAAAAAACAAAACAAAACAAAAAAAAACAATCCATATTCAAACAAACACGCTCAGGCCCTGGACTTATCGTAGCCCTCCAGAGCAGTGTCAAGATGGCTTACACATTTCAAAGTCACACGCGGTAAATTGGCTGCTTGGGGATTTACAAATGCCAGCGAATGTGGAAATGTATGCAATTAATTTTTTGGGACAGTTTGGTAGGGAGGGCAGGAAACCAAACGGGCAATCATAACGCACCAATTTGCAAGTTTGTCAGCTGAGGGCCAACCCCAAAGAGAGTTTGTCCGATCAACTCATCAGCTGCTATTTTCATTCTGTGTCTATACAGAAATAACAAATGCGTCCAAGCTACTAGCTCTAGCATATTAGAGGGGGAAAAAAAATCTGATTCAACCACTGGCTTACTTTTTATGCTATTCAGTATGAAAAATGAAATGTGAACAATGCACGCTTGATGTTGATTGGAGTACTGGATGGGAGCTTCAAGCCTAACAACAAGGGAAGCTTAAATAGCTGACAGTTTAGGACTGTAAGCACTAAATACTCACATCGTCATCTCATAAACACATCAGTTTAGTGTCAATGTTTGAATAGAAGCAGATTCATAAAATAATAGAACAACCAAAAGGGTCTAGAAGCCATAGAGGCCAGTGATAAAATTTGACAAATAAGATGGGTGTCTTTAGATGTTCTCAACTTACTACATGTATACACTGATCAGCCACGGCAAGAGAATTGAGTAACATTAAATATCTTGACTTACTCATGCCCACAGGGGCCAAAAACCAGCCAATCTGGTCCAATCCCACAAAAAAGCCAATGCAGCAAAAATTGCTGGAATGATAGAAAGGTACAGGAACACCCAGTGCAACCACAGATTGCTGTGTATGGGGCCCAACAGGAAAATGATTTGTTGATCCGGTCTCCAAATTGCCCAGATCTCAATCCGTCCAAGGATCTATAGAATGCACCAGACAAGTCTGATCTAGGGGGGGCTCAACCCACAACCTAGAGGAACCACAGGATCCGCCACTAGCGTCCCAGTCCCAGACACCGAAGCAGCCTCCAGAGGTCTTGTGGCGTCATGCCTTGAGGGGCCAGAGCTTCCCATGCAGCACAAGGGTGATCTACACCATATGTACGGTTGATGGATCTCTGGAAATGTGCTTGGACTAGACAGGATCTTATATACGGAATATTTTCCGAAGTGATCGTGAACTTATAAGTTATAACGTTAGGCGTGCAACAGCGCTGCTGATGAGAAAATTGAACATTCCTCTATACCTATATCCCAGACAGAAGAATGTGGATAAAAAAGTCAATGTTCTTCAGCACGACGACTCAATTTCTATCTGGCTCTGTTTTAAACTCTACCTCACTCTAACTTCACAATGGGATTTAAATCCTATTTTCTGCCATCGCAACTGATACATCCAAAATTACATGCCTAGCCACTTGTTCTGCTGCTGCTGCTCAATAGTATCGTATTGACTGCGGTCGAGCTCTCGACAAGAGAGATAACAAGTTCCACATGATTGCATAAAACCCACAACAGCTTCTATCAGAAGCTCTGCTGCATTTCCATTTCCTCTGAGCCGTGCACTGAGGCTTTGCGGGATGATGGGCTTGTCTCCCTTCCTTCGAAGTAATGAAGCCAGACATTTTTAAAACATTTTCCAGGAAATGCAGATTTTCTATGTTTTTTTTTTTCTTTTTTTACATTTTATTTATTATTTATTTCTCTCAAGTGCAAAAAAAAGGGAAGAGAAGTCACAGATCTCAGAAGTGTTTACTCACACAACAAATTAATGATTCTTTCTCTGGTCTTAATGCTGCTTTAAAACACAATAGAGTCTGCTGATTAACCATTCAGTGGACCAACAAAGAAGTTTAAATACTTAAGTTGCTTAATTTTCGAGAGTTATTAGCTTGTTCACCTTACAGACGAGCGTGACAGATTGGTGTAGCCCATGCTAATTAGTGCCGTGCTGAATCTTGAAAAGGATCAGACATCTTCGTGGACCAAATAAAAATAAAAATAAAAACATTGTGTATTGCATTTTTAAAAAATCAGACACTGCAGACTGACACTGAGGAAAGGCTGACCTGAATCTCGACCCCGTATCCAAGATAGACGGTTACAAAATAGGTGCAATCCATAGAGGAGTCGAATGAATCGGAGCTTGGCGGCATCTCGATGTAGCCCTCGGCATCTGTCAAGTTCGTACTGCACTGACCTGGAAAAGACAAAGCACATGCAGCGAAACTGAATAAATAAATGTTTGGATCTTCCATCTGGTGCTTAGTGATGGACCACAGGCCAGATGCCTTCCAGGATAGTGAACTAATCTTTATTGACCAAGTATGACAAGACTCTTTATAAGAAAAGAATCTGAATAAGATGCTTTGATATAAATTTGCTCATAACACTTAATTACTTTCCAGTATAAATGTATTCGGGGTCCTCGTTCTGACTATTCTGAAATCGTTGGTGTTTAAAAACTTTTTTTTAGCGATAGTCTGCCTTTTGCATGGTGGATGATCACTCTAAATTCGTTTTAAGACTACAATAGGAATCCTTATCAAATATCACTAAAGAATTTTGAGCAAGAATTTTAGCAATAGAAGCTCTATATTGTATAATGATATTCGTACTGAGTGAAGCAAATATGATTAATTGTTTTGCCTAAGCCTGGCATTGCCCTTTTGTTAGATTTTGAGGAAAACGGAAATCATTAATTCATCTCGCCTGCGCACAAGGTAGAAATACATTTGTGCTCGCAAAGTTATTCACACTTACTGTATGGGCAGTCTACAAGAATGTTTTCTATCAGGAAAACCAAGAACACAGAGAAAACCCTTGAATGCTGGGAAGTTATGCTCTCTCAACATACTGCGACCCAAGCTCATCAATAGACCAACCACCACTAATAAACATACCTTGTTCTCTCATAGTGCTGATTACCGTTGTGGTATGAATGATGCTTGTCATGGTTGTATCTCCATCAGTGTCTACGGGATTACCCGTAACGCCCTCCACTCCTGGAAGAGTGTCTTTTTTGGTGAAATCCACCCTGGCATACTGTTCAGCCTTTGGTGAAGCTCTTTGTTGTCCAGTTTGTGATGGTTTAGTAGCTTGACCTCCCAATTCCTCCACCATGCCTTCTGTCTTTCTCTTGATTGGCCTATTTTGGCCTATGGGGATTAGCTTTCCAGGACTGGTAGGACTGGCTGTTGTCATGACAGTGGTAGCAATGTCAGAGAAAGCTGGTGCATCTTCATGAGGAACCACATGGGTTGACAAAAGGGGATCTCCAGGGTCTGTGTAAGATGGTCTTGGGGAGACTGGGTGAGCACCCGTATGACCGTCATCTTTGAAAAACTGCTGGTCTCCTTCAAAGTTCTTAGTGAGCAGAGACTCATGGAGGAGAACATTTTTCATATTGGGTTGGTGGTTGAAAATTGGTGGAAGCGCTGTTGCAATCTCGTGGTGCTCCCTCATGGAGTCCTGTCCGTTGTTGATGAGGTTGAGGGGTTGTTCCCGTTTTAATGCTCCTCCTTCAGCGCTGGGTCCAAATCCATCATCTGAAAATGACAAAAATGAATTTCTGACCTTCAACGGTGAATCAGTACAAGTGGACCTTTGCTTAAACCCTATTTAAAGAAATAAGTGTTAAACCATTAATATTGCACAACATTGACTCTGTTCGGACAGTTAATAAATGATTTCATTATTATTTAAGCTGTTGAGCTCATTTTAATTGGGGCAGGGGTGGCTTAGTGGTTTTACTGTAGCTCTGAGTTACTGATTAGAAGGTCAAGACTTCAAGTGCGAATACTGACATTGAACAAAGCACTTACACTCCAGGGGTGCCATATCAAGACTGACCCTGTAATCTAACCCCAATTCCCCCCCAAAAAATGCAAAGATAAGTAAATCCTGTGTGTTAGTGGCTGAGATGCCATATTTTTTCCAGTTATGTGCCAAGCAACAGACGGGCAACAGTGAACCGAAAGTCTGGTGTGAAAGCAGCTTCTCAGTATTGCAAGGGGTCAAACAACATATATTCTACTGCTGTACCATAGATGTTAGTACTTCTGCAGTTTGTAAAGAAAATATATAAATGTAAATTTTTTATTTTAATATCACTATAGCCTTGGAATCCCAAGGAGAACCCGTTATTACATTACATATTTCCTTAGGAGCTCATATGCCAAGCGCATTATTTTATACCCAGTTCATTATGTAATAATAGCTGTTATTTCTGCAATGAGAGGGGAAAAAAACCTTTTATAATGAGAAAAAAAAAAAAACTAATGTCAATTCAATGCATCTTGGACAAATCATCCTCATCTAATTTACTGTATTTTAAAAGACAATCTGTAAAGCAAAATCCAGAGATGTAATTCTAAATGTGCAGCCTTTGAGACCTAACACGATTGGATGTGATTTAAAAGGAGGGATAATAACCATAGCTAATAAGCAGAACAGAACAGCGCAGTAAGCAATCAGTAAATGTAGAAGGATTGCCACATGAACGCCTTGTTGAAAGGTTTTATTCTCCAAACGGGGGAAGGGGGGGGGGGAGGGAACCTTTAGGAGACCTTTCCTTCTTTAAAAAAACAAAAAAACAAAACCCTGCCCTCCTCCCACGTCCCATTAGAGAAAGTGGAGAATTTGCCATGAATGAGTCATGATTAGAGAACACAATAAGTGCGTGCCGGAAAGAGATTATCGTTCGCACCTGCAGCAGCTGAGATATAATCATGAAGCCCTTAGGATGAGGATGCTTACCACAAAAAGTGATGCTCGTAACAAGAAGCGATTGCCCGCCTTGTAAAAACATTTTTTTTTCTTTTTTTTTTGCCATCCTTTCTCTCCTTTAAAATATGAGACCAGCTGTGTTTGGTAAGATGTTGTACTGAATGGTTAACTGACTCACAGAACTCTTCTCCTGCTCAAGCTACGTACGTAACACACCTCCTTCAGGTCTGCTTTTAGTCAGGGATCGACTTTTAGCGTTTTAGGAAATCGTACTTTCCATAAAATCACAAATCCAGCCAAAAAGATTTAATACAGCCAAACTTGGTGTTTTGGTTGTTGGACTAAATGCTAATTACAAATCAGGGCTGTGGATTAAATTAATAACTTATTACATTAGTATTAGATAAAATAAGGAAATAGACTGAAGACATTGTCCTATTTAACATTTTTTGTTAAACATTTAAAAAAAAATTTTTACTACAGTAAGACGTCTACAAACAAACATTTGAGTTACGAACATTCAAAGATACGAACAAGTGTTCATGCATGTTCAATCTTGGAAGTTAGAGCGTGCATCCCAGGATGTTCCGAAAGCAAGTGTAAAAGCAGTGGCAATGAAGCCGGTACTGCTAAGAAGCTCCAAGCACCAACGATGGAGAAAAAAGAGAAATATGACACAGGTGAAGGTGAAAAGATGGCAGAACCCGCTCATTCTTTTAAGATGCATCATTCAACCATCGGCATGATTCTAAAGAACAAAATCATGAAGCAAATATGATTGTTTTATACTGTGTCTACCCAATTGTGTTAGTATCCTAGTACCTAGACAATGTTTGTTGGACTTACAAACAACTTAGACTTACGAACGAGCTATCAAACAGAACCTGTTCGTATGTTGGGGAATTTGTTTTGTAAATAAAATAAAATATTTGTTTTCTAAATAAAATTAGAAAAGTACATTCTGCAGTAGTTTCAACACAAGTTAAAAGCACAGCACGGTGATGAGGCTCTTTTTGTGTACAGTAGTTAGTACTCTTTCAGTCATATCGGACTACGTATGTTGCTCATGTTGGTGTCCGTCAGGACGGTAACAAGCCAGCAATGCTTTTGGGTGGCCTCTTCTGCGTGTTCTGCTGACCCTTCCCAGCATGATACAGTACATTGTTCAAGTGATGAATCGGCTCATATGACATGTTCAAAACAGGTTGTCTTAGCTTTAAGCGACGTATCTGGTTTGATTAAATTTACGAGTTCCAGGTTCTGTTTTCTTCGACCGTTCAGTGAATTTGCAGCATCCTTCTCCAACGCCATCAATCGCATACTTGAAATTTTCTCTGATGCTTGAAAATTGACAGATAACTTGCTGTCAACTTCCGTGTCTAGGGAACTTTACATGCAATCATTCACCAACACCACTTTTACATTACAGAAACTCGGCTAAGAGTTATTGCCACATCCCCTGTACAGTCCTGACCTCACTCCAAGCCATTAAAGGAGTTCCTGGGAGGCCAGTGTTTCAGACATGAAGCAGTTAGCCCGATCATGTCTCTGGCATACTGAGAAAACGTTCTACCTCGATGGTGTCCAAGCACTAGTGAAACACAGGGATAAGTGCATCAGTGAATTATATAGAGAAACAAAGGGAGTTTTTACTCTCATAATTTTGATATTTTAAACAATTAAAAGTCCCAGTTTGACTTGTAGAAAATATCTAATAAATGAGATCTGATAAGCGTGTATATAAACTGTACACAGTGAAAAGAAAACTGAAAGTCTGAGAGATGGTTTTGAAATACTACTATATAGTATATAAAACTACTCAATGCTGTTGGTTCTTTTCCTTTGAAGAAAAAAAAAATTGATAGCTTTAATTTTATATCCAAAGGATACACAGTGCTGCGAAACTTTTCAATCAGAAGAAGCGAGTTGTGGTGTATTCTGTGGTTATTTTTACCCAGACCCAGGCTTTGAACTAAAGCAAGACAATAAATAAAAAGCCTCACTTCTCTCAGCAGTAATTATCTGAAGTTAAAGTGCAACAAGACGCTGAGTATTGCTATAATTATTGTTCGGGGCTTTGGAGAATGCCTTTTGGGGTGAGCGATGCGCCATTACACACTGCCTTTCATCTTTTCCGTATTAATCTCCATTAGCAGGCATCCGAGAACGTTTTCTGATTGATAGCGTTCGTCGCGTCAGATCTGAATGTCATTCCGAATGTTCATTAAGAGAAACAAGGCCGTCAGTCAGGGGAAACGCCCAGGAGAAAGCTGCATTATGTTTCATCATGCGACGAAAGCTTTGTACTTCAGCAACCGACCCGGTAGAAGCTGTATGCCTGCGCAGTGCAATAAGTGTCACTTATTGTTAACTATTGTACATTCACACCTGGGGCAATCTAGCATAGCATAGTCGCACCACTCACTGGCATGTTTTAAGAAAAGCGCGACCCTAGATCAAGCCCATACGAGCTCTGTACAGACGCTAACGTGAGCTCAGGATCGAACTAGCGACCCTGAAATTCTGAAGCAGCAACACAACCCACTGCGTGTCGGATCGCCCATGTTTAAATTTGTTTACCAGAAATCAGATGGAAGGTTGCGCTTATTTTCCTTGTTGACATTCAAATCCTGCCAAGGCTTCACTCGTGCTAAGTGAGAAAACAATCTCTGAGTTTTTGTCCCTGATCAAAAAATAGCTGACACACACTGGGGATCCAATCACGCCGGTCTGGTTGGAAACGAAGCCGCGGTTCGTTCTCATTGACCAGGCAACCCTTGCGTCATAGCAACTGCAGCGAGGCTCACAGCGTGGAGGTGCAATAGGAACGCAGGGGCTTAGCAGTCGAGCTGGTCTTTATAACATTTGCACCTTTTTATGACTATTTTAAACTGTAACAACTGTCAAGCTTAAAATATAAAAAAACGAAAAACAGCATGTACATGTGCGTATGAAAAAAAAAAAAAGGGTGAATTTCTCACTGGAGATATCACACTAGCCATTCTCATAAAGAATTATGTTTATTTGTTAAATTGTTAATGTCTTGTTTACGTTGGGAAAACGTCAGACTCTGCTTGGTCAGTGATGATCTGATGATGGTCGCTTAGGCTAATTTCACAGCATGCTGTTGTCAGATTGTTTCCATACTTTGTAATACAGGCAGAAATCGAGATTCGAAGAGGATCCTGAAATATTCAGCATGAGCAGATTGTGAATATGAGACCTGGAATAAACACAAGGAAGGCTTTATTTTCTTGGGTAGAAATCTCCAGCATCTAGATGAGATTGTCTCCTGAGGAGAAGATGAAGATGACAGTTTTCATGTAGTTTTCAACAACAAAAGCAGAAAGTGAGTCGTATATCCTTGCATAACTTTTCTTCAGACATGACAGTGTTGGGTATAAAATAGTGCTGACAATCGATTCAAAAGTTTGATCTATTTAATCTGTGATTAATCACCATTTTAAAAATACTTAGATTTACTTGTTTTATAAACGTGCAATGCTGGAATAAAGAAATGCACGACGAACTGGTTAAAGGAAACAGATTATACAGTTTTATAATATCCCAAACATTTAACAAATGTTCGGTTAATGGGACCGGCACTGCATGCAGCAGTTGGGAAGTTTGGACATGTGACAACGGGACTTAAACCCTCAAATCCGAAAATCGACAGTCTAAGCCATGTTTAATAGAGAAATTGTTCTCCTTGAAGGGCTCGTTCACACAACTTTGGATTTATCCCAACTTCCATCTATACTTTTTTTAAATGAAATTTGTTGTTCAGCACACCTGGTAATGTTTCCTCAGTCATCTTATTATCCGCGTTAAATGTGCCATTATCACACAGCCAGGTAACCGCGCTCCGATTGTGGAAAGCCGTTTGGGTCAAACTTGGTCATTTAATAAATTTGCGTAAAAAAAAAAAACATTTCTAGATTAATCCCGCGTTAACGTTAATATTGACAGGCCCAGTATAAATGCTAAATTAAAGAATGGAGTCTTTTTTTATTTATTAATTTTAGAAGCATAAAGCCAGTTCAAATGGAATCCAAGCATTACTTTTAGAAAGTATAAAAATATATAAAGTTTCATTTGATACACAATGTCATATGGAGAGATGTGAAGTACGGGGACCTGCTGCATTTGCAAAAAATAAAGAATAAAAAAGTGTGTGTGTGTATACAACCTACTGTATGTTTGATTGGAGTAGAGTTATAAATGATAAAACCTGAAAACATAAAAAAAATCTGAATTGTTGGTTAAATGCTTGTGGGACTTGGCTAAAGGGAACACCTTCAAATGCACTTTACCACTGCGCCACTCGGGGGCTATTTAAAACATTAATAACAATTTATTGTTATTGTTATTATTATTATTATAAGAACAATTTATTATTTTTTTCCCAATGACATGATTTATTGATGTGTTAAGGAGCAGAAAGGGACACCAGTTCAATAGTCATAAAATAAATAAATAAATATATATATATATATATATATATAAATAAAATAATAATAATAATAATAATAATAATACATTATAGCAATTTTAAAATTATCTAGCAATTATAAAATTGCTATAAGTATATAAAGTATATAATGCATTACATATAATGTAGTTATTTAATCCCATTACCAATTATTACAATAAATATAGTTATTTAATCCCATTACCAGCCTGGACTGACACTGGAGACTCCTTCCTTAAATGTTAATCATCAACTTACATTAACAATAATTATATGTCTTTTTCTTCTATTATAACACCTTTTTCAATTATAAATCTTAGATAATTATTGTTTTTTAGGAAACTCCTGTTCTTCAAAATGAATCAACGTCAGGTTTGAACTCCGCCATGCTCCTAAAATCCCTTATAAACTTCATCTATTCCGGTGCACTGCTTCAAAGCTACAAGCTGTAAAAGTTTCCCCCGAGCCCCTCAGCTCCAACCCGGCGTTCAGACAGACAGCGATCCCTGGTGTGCCGTGACACCTCAATTAGCGCGCGTTTTTCGTGATGACAGTGTGTTCTAACAAGGCTCAGGACGACACAACACTGCAGACAGGAGGAGATGAAAGGACAGAATTGACACACACGGTGAATGAGTGAGATCTCCCAGAGCGAGGGCTTCATTTGAAGCTCTCAAGAGACACACAGAGGGAGAGAGACACACACTCTGACGATGGTGGACCAGAGATGTCGGTGAGTCAGGCGAATTGTGATCCGGGTTTGTCCGGGAATTTGGTGAACTTTCGGTTTGAATGAAATATGATATTGGAAAATAATCAAGGATGATGGATCTGATGATAGACACCATCTGCCTGGAATTATTTTATTTAGAATAATTGTTGTGTGAGAGAACATCTCTGAGTTATTTCCTGTTACAGCTTACATCACCTGGTGAAGGGAGACGGTGAGGGTCAACTAGCGTAGCCAGCGTCAAATGACATTTAAGAAAGCACCAGCGGACCGGATTCATTACCATATGCCAATATGATGTTCCTATAACACTATAACACTATGTAGAAATGATTTCAGGTTACAATATAGGAGCAAAAAAATCATGCAGGTTCCTGTTTTTTTCACAACTGTAGTTGTTGTTGGGTTTAACAATTAACACCTAAAAGAAAAAAAGGATCTGGGCCAGAAATAGAAATGCAAATGGTGTGTTCAAGTCAAACCGGGAATGAAGGCATAAAACCGATCGACATTTACAGAAGCACAGAGTGAAGCACGGTGATGAGACTCTTCGCCACAGTAAATCATTTGGACGGTTCAAACCGTGTACATCCGTGAATGACGATCCCAGCCGAGGTGGCTCGAAGCCCACTGCAGTCATTCCTGTGAACATTCGACAAAAAAGAGCGTCTGATTCTTTAAAATCGACCGATAACTTGGTGCCAACCTGCAGAAGAGACGCATCTGTGTGTGGGAACCGTACACACAATCATTCGCCAGCACCACTTGCACGTTACAGGAACTCGGCTGGGAGTTATTGCCGCATCCACTGTACATTTCCAAGCCATTTTCACATGTTTGGGCCATTAAAGGAGTTCCCGGGAGGCCAGAGGTGAATCATGGCTTTGGGATGCTGAGAAAACTTTCTACCTTGATAAGTGCATTAGTGTAGCAGGAGATTCTGTAGACACATAAAGAGAGTTTTTAATCTCGTAACTTGTTGTGTTATTCTGCGCAATCTAAAGTCCTGGTTTGACTTGAACACCTGTTGTTTTCTTAAATTCATTTTGTAATTTTGATTATGAAATGAAGGTGAAATGAATCGTTTCAGTTGTACAATTCATACTTTTTTAGCTACACCAAACAACATATAAAGTACATTATATAAAATGTATTTATATCCAACTATACAGAACATCCACACATTTCCTCATTTATTAATAAAAAAATTAATCAAATACAGTTTTAAACGGGCCACAAAGAATTAGCCATGACATCTGATCTCACTTCTTCGGCAATTTGAAATCATTCATTACATCGCACACCATCGATGAATAAAATGAGGTTTTCTTTTTCTTAAAAAGAAGAAGAAGAAAAAAAAAGGCCGAGGTTTAAAACCATGCCGAGCTCCATTTAGAGCCACTAAGCTACAGACTGCAGAGCAAACATTAATCACAGGCCTTGACACAGGCAGAGGTCTTGTTGATGTGCTCTGATGGGAAGGAACCTTTTCTGGCGGCTTTATTTTGTCAAAAACACACAAACACTCCTGACGCCCCCGGTGATTTCGAGTGAATAGCAGATGCTCCGGTGCTTTTCAAAAAGGAGTCTGATCACGTTGACGGCACTCGTGGAGGTAAACACACAGCTCTCTCTCTCTCTCTCTCTCTGAAAGTATCAGAACTATCCAGGCTAAGGCTATCCAGGGGACGCTGCGTATAAGGGAACTCCAACCTGGGATGTAAATTACGACGGTATACTGTTAGTACTGATGAGGGAAAAAAAGCATCTTGTACTGCTTTTCAACATTCTGTTCATTTTCTGTTTGCGTTACAGATCGCTCAGTAAAGATATGCTACTGTTTAAAAAAAAAAAAAAAAGGCAGCAGGTTGTTAGCAGGCAGACGGAGCGAACAGCCGTGACATTTAAGCAGCGTGTCTTCCAGTCAAATGTGTAACACGGTCAGGCAAAACCAGCAGCGGATGTAATAGCGCTGTCCAATTTTGTACTCAGGAAAAAAAGGAGCTGACTAAACCGGGAAATAGTTAGGCTGGAGGGAAAGTTCTCAAGTGAGTCTGAAACAATCATCACAAAAATAATAATTATAATCATCAAATAACAGCTGGCGTGGCCGCCGTGACATTAAAAAGGTGATTGGAAATTTCAGAACGAAGACAAACATCCTCTAACTCCACGTCTCTTCTGGCTTTAAAGAAGACACTGCTTGTATATTTAAACATCTCCTTAGAACGGAATTATTTTTAATAATAATAAGTCAACCCGGGACTTTTGATTCTGCAGAATAACAGAACGCAGCGCAGTTATCAGAGTAAAAACTGGCTTTATTTCTCTATATAATCCCCTGATAGACTAATGAACGTATTCAAGAGTTTTCCCAATTTTCACATTTTCTCGGCACAGCAGATACATGGTCGGATTACTCGCTTCACGTCTGAAACCCCGGCCTCCCAGGAACTCCTCTCCTGGTTTGATCAGCAACCAGTCGTTGACGTGTTTTTGCAGGAAAATGAATGACCTCTTATTGTTACGGGAACTTGGCCTGGAGTTACTGCCACATCGCCCGTACAGTCCTGATCTCGCTCCAAGCCAATTCCACATGTTTGCTCCATCAAAGGAGTTGACTTGTACCCTGGGCATATTTATATAATACAGTATACATAAACCTGTATCCAGTATGTGTAAGTACGAGGGTGAAGCAAAAATGGTCCGCTCCCCAGTGATACAGTATTAAAACGCCCGTCTTATTTGCTCTTTCTTTTTAAGGCTGCTGTCTCCCCGGTCACTGCTGTGCAGGTGTGAACATGTTACAGTACATCAGTGCATTTGTAACTGCGGTGCGAGCAACCCCATCAGTGATTCGCACAAAGAAGAGCAGCGTGCAGTGATAAGTTTTTATTTTTTGTGGTCTGAGGGTGGATCTGGTGCCGAAACAACTCACGGAAGAGCATAAACAGAAGCGTTTGGATATCTGCGAACAAAATATGGAGCGATACTCGGCAGTAAACGGCAGAGTACGGAACGGAAACATCCTCAATCACCGGCCGAGAAAAAGTTCAAAAGTCAACCATCAGGAAGGAAAATTCATCAACGCTTACAGTTTGCTTAGTATTAGAACGTTATCAGAAAAAAGGTTCAACAATCATCAGTGCTCGTTACAGTGAGACGCTTCTTAAAGAGCTGAAGACTAAACTTCAGATTAAACGCAGAGGACCGATACCCGAGGGCGTCGTGATCTCACATGACGATGCACGTCTGCACACTTCTGCCCACACTGTCGACGCTCTCCAAAAACTTTGTTTGGAGGTGTTAAAGCGTCCTCCCTATAGTCCTGATCTCGCTCCATCAGACTTTCACCTGTTTGGTCCCTTGAAAGCAGCCCTATGAGGAATAAAGATGGAGAGCCAGCAGTGCATTCTTGTCTCGCGGCTAAACTAAAACGTGTTTAAATGAGGGAATACGAAAGCTTATTGCCAGATGGGCAAATCTATTGAAAAGCAAGGAGTTTATGTCGAAAAATTATTTATCTTTTCTAAAAGTTGTCCAGACAATTTTAGACTTCCCTTTGTATAATAAAAGCATCCTGTTCTGCCCTGGTGAAAGAACGTCTATGATAGACAGGAAGTCTATGTTAGCACAAATAACCACTCTTTACAACCATGATTTGATGAAAAGCAACTCGCAGGTCCTTTAGGCGGAGCATCAGGTCGTCAGCATCAGCTTTCGTTCCTGTCTGTCAAGAACCGGAATCTAAAGCTACACTGGGCAGAAGTCCAATCTTTAACTGGACCGTTAAAGACTGGAAAAAGTCCAGCTGGCTATTTTTTCCCTTTAGCTCAGACTGCAGTCTATCAATAGCAGCCATTTTGGTTAATTACACAGAATAAAACGTCTTCTAGAATTGGTCTTTATTGGGGCTAATTCAGTTAAGCCCGGGACACTGACATCATCACACATCATCAGCAACCAGTTAGTGCGAATCCACATGTGGGATGTGGTAGCTGTTTTTTTGTTGTTGTTGTTCTTTTGAGGAGAAACCAGAAGTAAGTAGACTAAACAAGTACCGCAGTTAAGTTTTGGCTAATGGCAAGCAGAACGCCATTATACTACAGTACCGTCATTCCAATTCGAAAGCGACAACATGTTATTACCTTTGCACAAAAGATGGTCTTTCACTCAGTGTGTTCTGGTGTGTATGATTAACACTTTCATACCTATAATAAGAAGCATAATTGAAGTTTTTTCCCCCCTCTGGATTCTAGCATGCTATAATCCTGGTGTTTGCTTTTCGTTCAGACTATGCTAATCCATCTCCCAAAACCTTGTAACTCTGAAACGCACTCTGCATTTCAGGAAACGTCTGTGCAGGAAAAACCTCCGGCGTCATGCCCTGTCCTCCAGCTGAAATGGTTTAGGACATAGCTAGGTTAGAATACTTTTCCGCACTTATGCATGCCTGTATCGCGCGTGTGCCTGAGCAGCAGAATGGGAATTTCTTCATTATATAGCAGCTGGTAGAGCCGTCACACTGGCTGCATATCAATGTGCTCATCAGTGGGCACTTTTTACGTGATGAGAGCGCTAATCTGCTGGTCGAGCCGGGCTGGAGTGAGGCCTCTCGCTGACATTACGCTCCTGATATCCAGGCTTTCATTATCTTATTATTCTGGAGAGGTAACAGAATGAGGAGGGGTGGCGGGAGGGACTATCAATAAGCACCTTCCACTTGTGTAAAGCATAACGGCAACGTAACAGTCCGTCTCCTGTCTTCTGTCTGAAATTTTATTTTAAGGAAATGCCGGAGATGATGAGCGACACTGTCATCACGGTAATTAACTCAAGATGTTGGATAAAAGTAGACATGCTTTGTTTAGACTCATTTAGTTGGACAAATCAGGTGGGAGGATACAACATGGTTTAGTACAAGACAGAGCTAACTTAATAAAATGACTTTAACTGTCAATTTCCTTTGCTTCTTATTCTGAAGCTTGTCCAAAGTCAATCAAAGTGAGAAACGTTCCATCGTGTCAATGCAAATAAGTATGAAATATTATTTAAAATAGAAATATCAAGGCAGCAGCTGTCAGGACTTATCGCTTAGACCAGTCTGAATTGCTAACTTTTGTACGACTATTGTAACATTTGAACGTTTTATCTTGTAAGATCATTTTCAGTAAATGTTTGAGAAATGAGACAAGTCAATTGACAACAATTTGTGCAGTTAAATAAAGTAAGTACTAAATAAAGTACTGCACACTGATAAAGAATATTTTGTGCAGGTTTTCTTTGCGTCACAAGGGTGATAAAAAGCACTAATGCCAAAAATATTTTGTCTCATTTATTTTGGCTTATATAAGTGTGAATTTTGTTTGATTTTTTTTTTCCAAAACACTATAAGTCCACCTCCCGCAGTTTTGTCCCAATGGATAAATCAGCCTGCAGTTGTGCTTGTGCTTATTTAAGTATATAATTTGGTACCGATGGTTTGTTGATCAAATTTTAATGGTTTGATTGTGATTTTAAAGTGCCCCTATTATGCGTTTTCAAATATGATCTTTCATGCAGTGTGTCATGTAGCTGTATGTGAACAT
>JAQQZT010000009.1:4852176-4870739 GCA_030068275.1 Clarias platycephalus | reverse complement strand
GAGTGCACTGCATTACTCTACTGCATTAGTTTGTACTGTTTTATTGTACTGCATTAGTGTAGTGCATTAGTGTAGTGCATTAGTGTAGTGTATGAGTGTAGTGTATTAGTGTAGTGTATGAGTGCAGTGTATTAGTGTAGTGTATGAGTGTAGTGTATGAGTGCACTGCATTACTCTACTGCATTAGTTTGTACTGTTTTATTGTACTGCATTAGTGTAGTGCATTAGTGTAGTGTATGAGTGTAGTGTATTAGTGTAGTGTATGAGTGTAGTGTATTAGTGTAGTGTATGAGTGTAGTGTATTAGTGTACTGCATTAGTGTAGTGTATGAGTGCACTGCATTACTCTACTGCATTAGTTTGTACTGTTTTATTGTACTGCATTAGTGTCCTGTACCTTCTGGTCCATCAGTAAACCCTGAGGCGTTGCTGTACATCACTGATGCTGGAACGTTCCAGAAACACACAATAAAGCTAAGTGTGTAAATCCACATCTGTCTGTTTATTTTGTTTATTTATTTTATTTCATTTATTCTAATTTGTTTCTTAATTTAATCTTAGGTTTCTTATGTTTTAAATAAGAAAAGACACTTTTCTGAACATAGAATTTAATATCCATTATTATATTTGTCTGTGTGTGTGTGTGTGTGTCCATCTCTCTTTCCCTCTCTCTCCTCTTCTTCAGACTCTCTCTCTCTCCATTTCATTCTCTCTTCTTTCTGTTTCCCTTTTGTTCTCTCTCCCCTTTTCCTGTCTCTATCTTCCTCTTTCTCTCTCCGGTTCTCACTTTCTCCTTCTCTCTCGATCACTCTTCCATTCTCTGTCTTTCCCTTTTCTGTTTCTATTTTGTTCTCTCTCTCTCTCTCTCTCTCTCTCTCTCTCTCTCTCTCTTTTTCTCTCCATCTTGTTCTCTTTCCATCCCTCTCAATTTATATCTCATGTCTCATGCTCTCTCTCCTTTTCCGCTCTCTTTTTTCTCTCTCCATCTCTTTTCCATTCTCAGTCTCTCACTTTCTCTCTCCTTCTCATCTCTGCCATTCCATTTTGTTCTCTCTCTCTCTCTCTCTCTCTCTCGCTCATTCATTTCTCTCCATCTTATTCTCTCTCTTCACCACTTTGTTGCTCTTCATTATGTTCTCTCTTTCAATCTGTCTCTCTTTTACCCTCTGACAATCTCACTCTCTCCCCTTCTGTCCATCTCTTTCTCTCTCCATTTTGTTCTCCCTCCCTCTTTCGATCTCTCTCTCTCTCTCTCTCTATCCCTTTCTCACTGTGTGTCTCTGTCCTTTCCCTGTCTCTCTCCCTTTAATTCCTCATCTTTCCCATTTCCTTTCTTTCAGTCCAAGTCGTTCTCCCTCCATCTTTTGCTCCAATCCCTCTCTTTCTCTCCCTTCAACCATATTTCCCTTCAACTTTAACGTTTCTCTCTTTCCATCTCACTTGATCTCTTACTCTTAATTCCTCTCTGTCTCTCTCCATCTTTCTGTCTGTCCCAATCTCTCTATCTCTCTCGGTCTATTCCTCTCTTTTTTCCTCTCTCTCCCTCCATCTATCTCTCTATCCCTTTCTCCTCCGTTCTCTCTCTTTTCATCCATCTCTCTTTATCGCTTTCAATTTCTCTTACTCCTTATCTCTCTTCTTTGCATACCCCCCCCCCTCTCTCTCTCCCTGCATGCATCAGCATTACTTTGCTGCACCAGACGAGGACAAGCCGAGTCTCGACCTATCGATCACTTCTTAAAACACCGACTCTTTATCAGCCAAAAATTTATGTTCAGCACTTGCAATATAGTGCTTGAAATCTTGAAGATAAACGCTTCTGTCTCCCAGATGCACTTTCTCACATGGTCATGGTGCAATTCCATACACACACACACACACACACACATCTTGATGAGCTGATGCTCCTGAGATTGACAGGTCGGCTTTATTGCCAGAGAAAGGTCAGCGTAGTCATAAACAACTGCTGCTGGAGCAGAAATGCTGATTAGAAACGTCCAGATGAGCTCATGCTTCAACCTGCCGCCGTCTCGGACACGCTTTAAATCCTGCTTCCTGTCTGCGCGAGGCCGGGACCTGGCTAACAACCAAGACGGATCTTTTATCTTACGTTTACAATCTCCTTCCCGTCTTGTTCCTCCTCATGTTCGCTCTTTCCCTTTTTCATAACGCTCATAACGCGTCGCTGTAATTCGGCTTTATTAATCGAGCGCTTTTAATCATGAAATGAAATGCCACAGGAAATAAACGTCACCGGGTTCCCATTGGCTTGAAAGACGGCGGAATGAGGAATTAACTCACCGCCCCGAACCGTGAAAGAAAACCGGGAATCGATCATCACTGATTTTTCCGCAGTTATTTTTAATTAATCCTTAAAAAAAATACACAGGAACTTTCCCAAGCTCCAACTCATTTTCTCCTACAACCTTTTAAGAATCCAGAATCAGCGTTTATTTCTCATCATCCAAAGACGAAGAGAGATGACGCCGTCCCAGGATAAACAGCGCGGCGGAAATCCAAAGGCCAGAGTAGCAGGTCGGGAAATCACAAAGCTCCATGAGACTGTGTGATTTATTAATTTATTGATTTCTTCTTTTTCTTTTGAATACTTATGTGGAAATAAGCGACGAGACGACAAGCCGAACGCTCCAGGTGTACCGTGTGGGCGTCCTGCTGAATCAGAAAAATCCGACAAGGGATAAAACCGAGCTCGACCCGAGACTTGTTTGCGCTTGCAAACTGTTTTTCGCTCCTTTCAATTCGTGAGACGTAAGCCACAGTAATCGACACATTCATTAGAAAGAGTCTTTTTCTCGAGACGATGTCCAGACGACGTTTCCCTGGACACAGTCAGTGTCTGGAGTTTGCTAAGGAATGCTGCGAAAACAATCAAGGGGTCGATATTTCTGTACTCTGATAGAAACTTAACTACTTGTGAAATAATCACTGTGTGCACCCGTCCAGAGCTGAAAAGCGTCCGATTTTTTTTATCAGAGTAGCCCCGGGACGTTGGACGTCTGGTTGAAAGGAAGTCATATAAAGTTGTTATAATGTCCAGCCTTCTGGATTTCTCTGAACGATCAGCAAAAACATTTAAACTAAACCAACAATGTGAAATTGTGCGCCGTTTAAGATCGCTCATTCGTTATAAAGTCTTTTTTCCCCCCTTTTTTTTTTGTTCTATTCCTCGTGCTCTTGTGACTTGTGTAATATCGAAGCTTCTACAATAATTAATGCTCTCTGGCATTTCTGATGACATTTATTTTTCTGTGACTGAGCTGAAATAATAATAATAATAATAAAAAAACTTTATTCACAGTAAATGAGCATAAGTGATACGGGGAAGTGGGAGATAAGCTGAGAGGACACTGACTTTAGGTCCTGCTTGTAAAGCTTCCCATCTGTTCAGCTAATCCCTGCCACTAAAGGCTTAGCAGAGGGAAAGAAAAAGTTCTGGTGTGGACATATCTAACAAAAGACAACAGCTGAGAGGAGATATTCTCATGAAAGCCTCTAATCGCTGAGAGTTCAGCTCATGGCTGAATGTCTGACATCAGAGTCGATAACCGAACAAAAGCAGATTTCAGACCAATTTAGGCACCAGGTTTTTTTCTTTTTACTGTTTTATGCCAAATTGAGAAACAAATGAAACAGTAACAGTGGTGACAGAGAGAGAGAGAGAGAGAGAGAGAGAAATTACTGTGTCCTTACATTGTGTGACATATTTCTCGATTATTCTATTTATCAATAAAAAAAAACCTCAGAACATATATGAGAACCAACCAGCACCATAAGGACCATAAAATCTGGTTAATGCCATTTCTTAACCAACTACTTAAAAACGTATAACTGGATCAATTACGGCATTCGGCAGTAATTATCCAGAGTACTTTACTTTTTTTTTTTTATCTCATTATACATCTGAGCGGTTGAGGGTTAAGGGCCTTGCTCAAGGGCCCAACAGGTGGCAACTTGGAGGTGCTGGGGTTTGAACCTGGGACCTTCTGATCAGTAGCCCAATGCCTTAACCACTGACCGCTTTAATGGACGCCCTTTCGCTCCTACAAATGTCTGAAATTGTTGAACATTCAATTTCACTTACATAATTTTATACCAATTATCATCATATATACTGTACCGCTTAATCCTGTATACAGGGTTGCAGGGGGGCCTAGAGCTTCTATGCACACAGAGACGAGAATTAAACCTGGCTGGGAATTCGAACCTAGACACTGTTGGTGCAAGGCGACTGTGCTAACAATCCCGCCAAGCCACCATGCCGCCAAAACCAGTTATACAAACATGAAATAAGATAGCTCTTGGTATGGTGTTTGGTAAAAGTAAACCCAGCAGGGATGTTTTGTTGTCAAAACACTGTGGTGATGGGGCCTCCGAGTGGCACAGTGGTAAAGGGCTCGCCCTATCATTTGTAGATCGCGAGTTCCCGGGTGATGCTGTAACCTCTCGCAGCCGGAGGTCTAGAGAGAGCTGATTGGCCGAGCTCTCTCAGAGGGGAGGGATGAGAGGTACTTCGTGCTCCCGCATTAATCGCAGCTCTACAATCAGGGGCGTCTGTGAGCTTATAGAAGGAGCGGATAGCGCTGTCCTCCTAGTGTGTTACCCCGCCCCCAACGGTGTGTGAGCGAGCGGTTCGAAAAGATGCGGTAGGCTGGCGTCACGTGGTTCAGAGGAAACAGGAGATAGTCTTCTGCCTCCTGACTGAGTGGTAGTAGCCTTAATGTGGGAGCCCCCTAGTGACAGGGAAAGGGATTGGACACGACTAAATTAGGGAGAAATCAGGGAAAAATCCCCCCCCAAAAGAAAACGGAGGTGTCAATTTGACAATGTTAGAAACATTGGGGCAGCGTTGCCACAGTAAGTCCCCTACATACGAACATTACGTTCTGAGAGCTTGTTTGTAAGTCCACTTTGTTCGTAAGTCCAACAAACATTCTCTAAGTACTAGGATACTAACACAATAGTATTGACAATATTTTACAGTACACTGCTCTTTAGAATCGTGCCAATGGTTGAACGATTCATGTTAAAAGAACGAGTGATGACTGCCATCTTTTCACCTCGCTCCATTCTCTCAATTATTTTCACTTTTACCTCCATCGTTATTGCTTGGCACTTCCGGACATCCTGGGCTCGTACTGCACTTGCAAAGGACGCACATGTATCTCAATGTATCACAATGTTCTCTGGCATTTCTGATGACATTTATTTTTCTATGACTGAGATAAATATAATAATAATAATAATAATAATAATAATAATACACTTTATGTACGTGTACGACAGTGTAACTTGTTGGTATCTTCGAAAGTTCGTAACTCGAATGTTCGTATGTAGGGGACTTACAGTACCATATTAAGTTGTTTTTGAAACCTGTTGAATAGACGTCAAAAACGTCAACTACATGACGGGAGGATAACATTAAACGAATGCAACTCTGCAGAAACGACTTCAAAAGCAGGAGGCGCAGTAGTAAGCTCGCTGTGTGTTAATCACTGGAGCGTTAGTGAACATGCTGGTGAAGCTAGAAAATGTGCATACTGTACATTGCAAACAGTGGCACAAAAAATTACCGGCAACAGCAATTTAACAAAATATTCAATTGGAAAGCAGCTGTTAGGTTTAAGGACAAGCGGCAGAATTAAGTTGTAAGATAAATTAAAGGAAGAATTATTGCTTGCTGTGTCCTCCGTGCCTCGATGCACTTACTGACTGGCATTCCGTAATAGGGAGAGGAACAAACACACACACACACACACACACACACATGATGTGTCTGAGGCTCTCTGTTTATTCTAAGCAAAGAGACCCGGAGTCAGACAGACGATGGTAAACACATTTTCATTTGCCGGTTGGACAAAAGGGTTTGAGGGGACATAAGATATTTGGTATATCTGGTATATGGACACGGTCTATATGAAGTGTTACCATGTTTTATGGGTGTAGAGGCATGGGAAAGTTCACACAACATCAGGAACCTTTACAGCAGCCAAAAGGGTAAATAATCCACTGAAAATGTGAGATCTGTTCTGGTAAAGCGAATGTGATTCTCTACCGTAATCAGGGATCTAAGACGCACCTCATGGTGATAGGACCGAGAGGCAACGCCGTGTGCGGGAAGCTGTTGATCTCCAATCGGAATTCTAAACCCTGTTAGAAACTTAAGGGACCGTGGACGTGGTCGGACTGTTAACTTTAAAATGATGAGACTCGACCGAGCCCTGAGATTTTTAGGTTTAACACGAAGGAAAAATCACTGGATTTGTCCTCCATGCCCCGATGAGCTTGTCGGCTGGGAGACACACCCAAACACACACACACACACAAATGCACACAGCATGCATGATGGCGGTGTCTGATGTTGTCTAGTGCAGCTTATTCACAGAAGAAGAGGTTTTTAATTTCCTCGTCAAACACACTTCATCACATGCAGCTGTTATTTAAAAGACCATAAGCCTCTTAATATGTTCTGGTGAAATCCGGGGAAACAAACAGAGGAAGTGGTATGGATATCTGGAGACAAATGAACCATAAGAAGGATTACCAAATAAGGAAAGAGGAAGAGCTTGAGAGAGAGAGAGAACATCAAAATGACATGAGATGAACATCAAAATGACATGAAATTACAACATTCATCCAAGAAAGTTCCTGCTCGGAAAACTAGCATACTTTAGCATATGCTTTATACTCATGGAAATTAAAAGTAAATTTTTTTTTTTTTTTTTTATGTATTTGATATTTAAATTTTAGTGGAAATTTGCCAACAATTATCATTTCTGTATACAAGGGTGTGCAGTGATTTTTATACTGGTCTGAGAGTGAAGCTGGTGCCGAAACAACACAGAGCATAAACAGAAGCGTTTGGATTTCTGCTAACATACTGAAAGGGAGGTGAAAGTTTCTTTACTGGTGACGAGACACCGATTCATTACCACGAGCCTGAGAGTTTGGAACGGAAACATCCTCAATCGCCAACTGAGAAAAACTTCAAAAGTCAACCATCAGCTGGAGAATTTTCAAGGGTCAGAAGTATTGGAACACGATAAAGGTTCAACAATCAACAGTGTTCGTTACAGTGAGACACTTATTGAAGACTAAACTTCGGATTAAACGGAGAGGACTGATATCTTGTCGATAGGGTGTCGTGATCTCACATGACGATGTACGTCTGTTTTGAGGTGTTAAAGCTCCACCTTATAGTCCTGATCTTGTTCTATCAAACTTTCACCTGTTTGCTCCCCTGAAAGCAGCTCTACAAGGACAAAGATTCACTTCTGATGAAGAGGTGAAGACAGCGGTGAATTCGTGGCTCGCAGCTCAAAGTGACTGAAACATTTTGTACTTCAAGATTCAAAGAGTCAAAGAACTTTATTAATCCCAGAGGGAAACTGCTTTGTCTTGGTTATACAGTTGCTTTGATTTAATTTACCGGGAAGCGAGGAAAAACTTAGAAGATTAGACAAAGGGAAAAAATGTAATGAAAGAAATAAAAATGTAAAGAATAAATAACAATAAATAGAAGTAAAAATAGAATTAAATATAGCACACAGTAAAAATAATAATTAATATACCGATGAATATGAAAACTTGTCGACAGATGGACAAAGTGTATTGAAAAAAAGAAATTATGTATTTCTCTTTTTTAAAAGTTAATTAAAATAAACCCATCAGCCAGAGTGCGGATTATTTTTTGTTCAAGGATACTTCCAGTTAGTTTTGTTAAAAGTTCACTAGTGGATCTTATCATGTAACAAGAAAAGACGTTCTAGACAGACGTATAAAAACTCATTCTCTCCATATATCTGAGCACTGGGACTGGAGACTCCTTCCGTAAACCTGTCAGAAGTATCAAATTAATATTTATACTCAACAGTGTTGTGGTCATCCAGACCACGTCTCCTGATTTATTCGCAGATTCTTCATTCTGTGCTTGACTGACCGATTCATATGACGTCCTGTATATTATCCGTTTCACAAGCAAGCCTGTTTGTTTTAATGCTACCTCGCAATAAATAAAAGCGCGACGCTTGTAATTACCCTTCTGCAGTGTATATGCTTCACGCGGATGTGCTTTACTGGTGCGTAAAGAAAATTAATTACCACATCGCTGTCCTGCTGTTTTCTCCATATAAAGCGAACAGGAACTCATTCATGTGCGAGTACAGTAAGCGATTTCCGACCCTCTTGCACTCGCACTCCCACAAAACAGCTTCGTGATTAAAATTTCATCCCTGTTTTCATATATTATAAATAATTCTCTAAATCCTTCCTCTCGTTTTTGGAGGCGTGTGCGGGAACAGGAAATGGGATTGAGCTACAGCCCATAGTTCCTGCTGAGGCAGGACATTTTTTAATAAATTTTTTTTTTTTGCCAGCAACTGATGTGAGAGTGCCTTGCGTGTGTGTGTGTGTGTGTGTGTGTGTGTGTGTGTGTGTGTGTGTGTGTGTGACTGACTGTGTTGCTTTCCCACTTTGCAGAACACCAGGTTTAACGTAAAAATCATGTTTCTATTTTAGCTTCTCACCGGGAAACGAGCGTTCGCTGCTGATTGTGCTCCTCGTTCGACGCATAAATATTTACAGATGTACTAAAGCCAGAGGAAATTTCAGGGAATTTGATTTACAGCAGTCGGCTAATCCAAAACACCTCATCACGCACACAATGATTACTTCGTAGCACTTCCTAGAAAACCCGCGTGAATTAACATGAGGGCAAATCAAAGATGATCTAGTTATATTAAAAACTTCTGTCGGATGCATTGTCTTATCAGCGCTTTTCCGTTCAAGGCTCTTGTCTCCCCGGTTACTGCTGTGCAGGTGTGAACGGGATACGTCAGTTAATTTGTAACTGTAGTGTGAGCAAGAAATGTATGTCCCAACTGTAATTTGCGCGAAAGTCGTTTTTTGGTTGTTGTTGTTGTTGTTGTGGTCTGAGGGTGAACCTGGTGCACAGAAACAAACCACAGAAGCAAAAATTTGTACCGATTACTCTAAGGAAGGTGAAAGTATCGTCTTAAAGAGAATCATTACTGGTGACAAGACACGGATTCAGCACCACGAGTCTGAGAGTAAACGGAGCGGAGACATCCTCAACCGTAAACCATCAGCTGGAAAAATCCATCATGGCTTGCAACAGTTTTCCCTATAGTCCTGATCTCGCTCCATCTCACATTCACCTGTTTGGTCCCCTGAAAGCGACCCTACGAGCACGAAGATTCACTTGTGATGAAGAAGTGAAGACAGCGGTGCATCTGTGGCTCGCAGCTCAAATAAAAAAAATTTAACAAGCGAAATATGAACGCTTGTTGAAAGATGGACAAGGTGTATTGAACAGCAAGGAGATTAAAGATGTATTTGTCTCGTCTAAAAGTTAATGTAAGCCCAAAGTGCGGATAATTTTTTATTCACTATAAGCTGGGGACAGAGCGCAGGGTCTGCCGTGATAACATGCCACTGGAGGAGATGGGGTTAAGGGCCTTGCTCAAGGGTAGATCTGGGGCTTGAACTGCTGACCTTCTGATCAGTATTCCAGAGCCTTAACCCCCTGAGATAAGACTGCTGGCATTTATCAGGACCTCAACTGATACCACTCTTACAGTATATAAACGCTACAACAATGTCCACTAAGCAAGTTGTTCCTATAGAAACCATGACAGGAAAATAGTTCAAAATGATACATCACTTCGTTAGAACTTCAATTATGGATTATATTTGCGCTTGGATAATCGGTTCGCCAAGACGAACCCGGTCATGTACCGGTTTTAACGATTGAAGTCCAAGCTTCTGGCATGTCTTTAAGAAGAGCAAGTCTTTGTATATTGTCCCCGCAAATCTCAGAGAGGGTCTGAGTCTAATGAACACATCTGTTCCAAGCGTTCAATCCGCTCCAGTGTTGTCGCACGAGGAAAAAACCTCTGACAATCCAATAATGGGCCGGTTGAGAATATGATTACGCGCGCTAATTGAATTGCGCCGTGTGAGCGCACATCTGCTTCTTCCCCCAGCCCACCAGGGCAATCACTTCAGAGATGCTGCCTTTAATTTCACAGCCCTTGCCTCGATATGAGCAGAAAAGGGAAGATTAATGCCCGCTCGCTCTATCCGGGTCAGTCCGTCTCCGTTCTCGCCTCGTCACTCGCTCGTTTAATGAAACGGAGTCTGGTTTTTATCCAAATCCGTTCCTGGGAACTAGGAATGCCATTTGGGCTGTCAAAGCTTGATCAATGAGACTGTTCGAAGCTGCCTGAATCGGCGTTTGATTTGAAGATCCTTCCTGTTGCTGGCTGCTCCATTGGTGTAGACCAGCTGCCATCTTTCCCTCCATTTGATAAAACCAGTATGCGTATGGCTCCCCTCCAAGCAAACTGGTAAGAGCAGCTTCTAGTCGCCATTACTGCGAAGCTCGTATTCTTTCCCCTGCGCTCGAGAGCAAACTTTTCCCCCAAGAACTCTGAATTGAATCACAAACTCTCCCGAAAAGAGCTCTCGGTAATAATGAGAGGTTAACAGAAACAACCGGTTGGGACGGAGACAAGATTGACCTCGAAGAAGGATCCCGAAGACAGTATTTGGTGAGGGCGTGTGCATCTGGGACGTATCAGAGGAGGTTTACTTGTGCTCGCAAGGCCACATGTCAGGGTCTGAGCCAGACACCTTGATCGATTTCCATCTGCACTCAGCTCTTCAGCCTGCAATCAACTCTTCAGACAGAATAAATAAAAATGTCTGTTTTTCTTCCTGCAGTGTGTGACTCGATCATTTCAGAAGGAAACCTGACAAGAAGAATGTCTGTGAAATAACAGCCCACCTCACTACGGTGTTCAGGAAACACCCGAAACGAACATAAAGGTTTTTCATTTCGCATAGATATTTACCGAGGCTTTTCACATCCAGACAGTCTGCAGCATTTGCTTTACCGTGTTTCAGTGTTGCTCACAGACTCGAACTCACTCAGTTCACGCCATCAAGTTCACCTGATTACTGATTGTGCACCTGAACACTCTCTCTCTCTCTCAATTCTGATTATTTTTATTTGTTTTTCAGATCAGGTTGTTGAATACCGAAAGTGTTCCAGGATATGCTGTGGACGTTCTTCACATTCATCATCATCATCATCAACATCTTGATCTACTTTCTAGATCCGGCCACACATCCGTCATCGTTATCTGGAACACCAGCATGACATTAATGGCCCCAGAGTCCGACTGTTTGGAGGCCATCACCTGGCAAAAGAGATTTTGGAGATTGCCAGCAGCACACTAGCAGGTTAAGGTCCCCAGAGACACCACCACATACAGTATGGACTACATACTGTATGGCTCTCATGGTCAGGTGTCCACATAGTCAATACAGTATGTTATCAAATAAAACAGCATTAATGCGCAGAAGATGGAGTAGGGGGGTTAAAGTGTGGTCATTTTTGTGTTTTTAACATTAGAGTAACATAATTACATAAGTGTTGTTTTTTTCCATTTTAATAACCGAGAAAGCTGCTGCTATGAAAATGCCATGTGCCATTACTCTATTTTTGCTAATAAGGTGGACAAAAATGGTACTAATAATCCTGACCAAGCTATGCCTTGAAGAAGACAATTGACACACATGCATGATAAAAATAAATGTTGACATTTAGATAGACGCCCTTATCCAGAGCGACTTACATTTTTATCTCATTATATATCTGAGTAGTGGTAGGGTTAAGGACCTTGCTCAAGGGCCCAACAGGGACAACTTGGTGGTTGTGGGATTTGAACCTGGGACATTCCGATCCGTAGTCCAATGCTTTAACCACTGAGGTAACCCTGACCTCAGTTGTTGGTATACAGGATTGGAAAAAATCTGATCCAGTGAGATCCCTGTGACCCTAAATACAGGATGAAGCGGTATAGATGATGAGTGAGTGAGTGAGACAACTAGAAAACACCTCTGAGTAGACTTCAGGTTTTTATTAATGACCTCACTGCGGTGACTTTGTGTGTCAGATTTCTGTGATTTTGTCCCCAAAATCCATGCAAGTCCAGGCCAAAATATAAATCTGGAAAACTAAGGAAAATCCATCCTGCCCTCCAGGTTTCCTTACAGGCACTTCTGCTCTTACACGTCCCACTAATTATATCCTGTTTGTCCAAGTCTCTGCCTTTTCCGCCGTTTCCAGGTACTACAGTATAGTCGGAGTAATTTGTCGAGCCATGACATACACTAGTTTGACGCTCTGGGCGATGCCGCAAACTCCGCTCCAGGGCTTTCATCATTACAGCGGCCACGTCAACATGTTGCTGCTGTCTGGACGTTTTCCTGCCAGGGTAGCGTTGTGTTGCTCTGGGCGATTCGAGGAATGGCCTCGACTGAACCTCGGAAAGCGAGTATAATTCTGCTTTCAGTTTATTACTTATTGGGCTTTAATAACACTTCAGACAAGAAGCTATCGGCTTTGGAATTAAATGAAAAACAACCTTTCAGATGGTAAATTAAAGTGCAGTAGAGGGTATGTTTAAATCTGATTTAAAGCCCGATGTGAACGAGTCAGAGCGATAAAATATTGGGAGTGAGCTTTTACAGTCAAAATAAAAAATATTCATGCATTTCATCCCAAAAGGGCATTGTTTTAAACGTGTATCCTCATACAGTATTAATGACAGGACATTCATTATTTATTTCCAGGAAAGGTCGTTAAAAAAAACAAAACAAAAACAAAAAACAACAAAAAAAAGTGCTTTTTAATAATCAGTCTTAAGTGTTCAAATCAACAGGTCAAGTGGGAATTCGGTCCGGTCAGCGCACCTTTCTTTAAAAAGAAAGAAAAAAAAAAAGAAACACATTCTGGTTGAGTAAAAACGAATAGCAGGAGGCTGTCTGCTCTTCTTGTGTTCCTTTTAAAATCATTTTTAGCAGTTTGTGCGTCAAGCCTGGCTGACCTGTCTATTTTTCTTTCTTTTTTTTTTTTTTTTTTTTGCCAGTCTCTAAAACATCACCAGCAGTTAAAACATATACTGCAGCTTCTCATGACAGCAAATTGATTTTTCCTCCCTGCTTGCGATCACAAAAGCAGTCCAGCGTGCAGACAAAAAAAAAAAAAATAATAATAATAAAAAAAACAACAACAGAAACTACTTGCTTCCAGTGAGCTGTCAAGAAACACTTGATGCTGGAGCAGATACCCAATATCTGAGTCTAAGCGCCGGATTAGAGCGGTATCACCACCAGTGCTATTCCTCACACGACGGGAGAGACGGGATTGTTATAGGAATGTGTGACAGCGGCAATGAAATGGCCGTTCTGAACCACCGAGCATCACATGTTTTTTTTTTTTTTAACTTTTACTTTAACTGTGTATAAAAGCCGGCGTCCTGCGGAGGGATGCCGGATACGCTTGGCCAGGCAGAGAGATGGGGCCAGTGACACTCCATTCACTTTTGCTTATTGGGTTTTTGCCAGGTTCAGACGTCCTCCTGATTCTGTGTTATCTCCAGATGATTGCTAGACGGCTCGGGGCTGCGTCTCGCACGTCAGAGTGTCCTAAGTTTGTAAGGAGTGACTGTGAAGGAATGAGATCATCCTGAGACCTGCAGTAGGGCAAGAAGTAACTCGAAATGTGAAGCCTTGACCATCTCGCTGGCTTTCTTTCTAGATGTATTGCTTTTTTTTTGCTGTAAGGAATATAATCACTAGATATTTCTGCACATTTAGTAGTAGTCCAAGTACCTGTTGTGCGCTAGTACAGTACCGTGCAAATGTCTCATGCAAATAAATGCAAAATTTCTATTTATATTATTATATCCAACATTTTAATGTTTACTGTACATAAGCTGGTAATCTGCATAATATCGATTTGTTTAGGAATGACAGCCACCTTTTTGCAAATTAACAGAATGAAGTTATAACCATTTTTTGTAGTACACTACATTTTGTAACTTATCAGGTTTTGTCTCAATATTTAATTTCAGTAGCGTGAAATTTTCACAGTAGCTGAATCGGGTATCCGAGGTGCTCTCGTTACCGTGGTAACACGGAGGAAGTGATGTCTGCGTTGCTGACGTCAAATAGTGCTCCATATGGATACATTCCGACCGGCATGAAGTTCCCTACGAAGTATACTGCATAGGGTGTTCAAACGGTGTAGGGAACAAGTGAACGCTGGGTCTTCACTTCGCCCGAAATGGACATGAAAAAATTCCCATCAGTCATTGAGCCTCGCTGGAGCACGAAGAAAAATGGAAGAGTTTATATGTCTACTATCATTATTATAGAGGACGATATAATATAATAATCATAATATCAGTATGACACGATAAGTGTAAATTTAATTTAATCAATAAATCCTTGCTCTTTCCTGCCTCGGAGTCTGTGTGCATGGAGTTTGTATGTTCTTCCCCGTTCTTGGTGGCTTGGTTTGCTTTGGGTACTCAGTTTTTTTGCCCGTAGCGTGTGTGTGTGTGTGTGTGTGTGTGCCTTGCAATGGATTGGCACCTCGTCCAGGGTGTATACAGGATAAATCGGTATAGACGGTGAGTGAGTGAGCGCGATCCTTGCTACAGTATTACAGTATGTTGGCTAATAATCTGTAAAAAAAAAAAAAAAAAAACACACAATAATAATAATTTTTTCTCTTAACATCAATATGTAACTTAAACAGTTTATTTACTAGTTATACAAATTTCAATAGTATCCGTTTTACGTTGGTGTCAGTTTCTGATTTAATTTTTTTTTCTCGATATTTAATGTCCGTAGTGTGAAATTTCCTCCATAGCAGGAACAGGTATCCGAGGTGCTTAGGTTACCACGGTAACGCACGTGATGGAGGACGTGATGTCTACGCAGGTGATGTGGCAGAGCGCTCCGAATGGTGGAAATCTTGTCGAGGGAAGTTGCTTTAATCGACGCTCCCTGTACACTTTGAAGTACACTGTGGAACGAAACGCAGCCTCAGTCAAGGTTAAGTTCCCTTAACCGACCCGATTTTCTTACGCCCGTCACTTAGCCTATTCACGCAGAGCTGTCTGACTTTCATTTAGTCCCACCCACAAACCTAAATAAAAGGCAAAATGACAACGATTGTCGAAAAGATTCCCATTAATTTGACGTTTTTCTCTCTCTCTCTCTCTCTGAACAATTAAAAAAAGTATACGGTATCCAAGGTGATGACGAATGAGAACTGGTTCATCTTAAAGCTTGTGAGATCCTCTTTAGTATTTCACTCACACTCTGGCTGGAAGAAAATAATTCCTTTGTGTACCTGCGTGTGTGTGTGTGAGAGAGAGAGAGAGCGTGTGTCTTTAATCTGCAATCACTCAAATATAAAAACACGCTTCCTACAGTACGCTGCCTGCCTGTTGATCTGACCTGCACCTGCATTATTTATCTCACGCCTCTAATTTGCAGACAAACGATGGAGTAGGAGATAATTACCGCGCCCGGTGTTACGGGAGGCGGACGGACCGCTGTGGAGATTTGAGCTCGGTAGAAAAGAAATAGTCTCTATAACGACAGTCTTTTACGAAAATAAATAAATAAATAAATAAATAAATAATCTTCAATAGAAATAGAGTGGGGGGAGGGGGAGGGGGAGGCTTGGCTTTACTTAACTGAGCCACTGATATAATGAATAAAAGTCTCTTTTGAGATGCGTTTAAAGGGAAGGGCAATATATGCGAGAGAAAGTCCTTGTGGCGTTTATGTGATTGAGGCTCAATCACACAAAAAGCACTTGGCCGCGCTATCCCGCTAGCTCGTCGCCAGACATCAGAGGCTTGGCTAGCACATCAAATGCGCGCAATATCCTCTGAGTGGCCAGCGAGTGTGTTACGCTTTAATCTGCTTTCTCTCTGAACGTGCGCTGCAAGTTACGAAACTGAAAGTGTAAGAGCGAGGTCAGGGCATGACGGCTGCAGCCTGTTCCATCAATCCAGTTTGATTCTTTAGTACAAATGGAGCATTAAGTACTTTTTTTTTTCCTTTCCCTCCAGACATCTTGGACGTGAACAGCGACCTGAGCAGTGTTTGAAGAAATAACTTCAATCCATAAAAGTAAAAGCAAAAACTACATGTTCGTCCCTCCAAATTGTTACAACTATATTTTAAATGTAATAAATACTTGTTTAATATCTTGTGCCTGAAAACAATGAGGACTTTCTTATGAATTTTTCATTACAGCTTATGAAAAAAAACAATCATTTTATATTTTACATTTTATTTAACCTCCACTCGACCGTGTGTACGTAGAAAGATTTGTAATATTCCGCATGTTCAGCACGTTCTTCATTGTCCCGACGCCCATGAGGATAAAAGTGAAAAATGTTCCTTTGTTCGTTTTTTTTTCTCTCTCTTTCATCCTCAATGATATCCTCGGTGATGGCTCAAATTAAGATGATTAGAACGTCTTTACATCCTCACGCCATTAGGGTCCGATGCTTCTTAACCGCGCTTGGTGTTTTGCGATCTGCTAAAAAGCCTCGAGAGAAAAATTTCTTAGAAAAATGTTATTCTTTCCGGAGATGCTTTGTGAGCTTCACCGCCAAAAAAAAAAAAAAAAGGTTTAATTGCCAGACTTAACTGGCACCCGATTGTAAAATGACCTACGCGATCCTGATGGACTTTGATAGAGGCCACGTCCCTGAAGCTATTTTCCGGCCAGTCTGACTGCCGTTCCCTTGGCTCCTCTCCAAAACATCACTCTCACCTCTCCTCTCCTCTCCCGCCCTGATGACGGTATCGTAAGAGAGACAGAGAAGGATCTTTGATCTCCTACGTCTAAGCCCAAAGATCAAGGACCCGGTTTGTCTCCGAAAGAGCGGTAGAATAAATACGCTGCGACCTCTTTCATCCTGTGTTCAGAGACAAAAAAGTCATCTCAGCGTGACTGCACTCCGGCCTGACTTTCTCAACAAGGTCTACAAGCTGCTAAAAAGAACGGTCCGTCTCGGATACGCGCGGATCCTGACAGCTCGCTCCTCTCTTCCATGTGTGACGGCGGTCTTTTATCTGTCTTTCATCATCACAACCATTTTTCCTTTTCGGAAAAAGAAAGAGAGTCTCGTGGAAGGCTCACGCGGCGAGGCCGCTAATGGTGGAAACCGCCTCCCCCTGTGTCTTGTTAACTTTTTTCAAGTTTTCCCTCAAATTTATTTACCCAATCCTGCTGGGAACTAGCAGACGAATTACCATGGAAACAACCATGGATCCCAGCGGATCTCCTCGATTGAGGCTGTGAAGAATAAATAGGTGTTTTTTGGTTTTTGTTTTGTTTGTTGATTTGTTTTTTTCAGTCTACACTGTCCAGGTCAGCTCAGTATGCATAAAACATCTACAGAATTCTAATATTAAATGCTCAGAATGCTAATTGGACGGGTCGTCGGCACTCCCTGGTGAGTAGTTCAAATAGTCCTAAATCAGCTTTTAAAGATGAGGTTCTGCCTAGAATACGCCATCTAACAAAGAACTATAGGCACGCTTGGAGAGATGCCGGACAGCGGGCAGAGTCTGCCTCAAGACTCTACATCAAGGAAAGAAGAAAAAAATGACTTTTTTTTTTTTGCAGCACAAAATCGAGCTCTGAAATTGCACAAGAGAATTACAGAAAATAGATTGTGCAACAAGCAGGGTCATAAACTAGGAACACTGCGTAACTCTTATTGTGTGCAAGGACATACTGTATAAAGAGGCGAAAATAAAGGGCTTTCTGCGGAACATGATCGGTCAGAAAGAACAAGCGCTCTTTCTCTTTTTTGTTCCTCCCCCTGGGGGTGACGGATGAAGGACGGAGCAGGTGAGGATAATTTATCCGTCTATGTGTTTCACGTGTAAAATGCGAAGCAGGATGATATAACCCGCGTCCTGTCCTTCAGGAAACGTGGCTGCTTTTTTTTTTTTTTTTGCATTGAAGTTAAAAGACCTTGTGCTAAATTGCAGATTTATAGCTCTCTCGTCCCCGTCGCTTGATCTCTCATTCTTCTGGCCTCGGGCCAAGTACGTATATTTCTAGCAATTTGCAACACGTGGATCTCGACCCGTAAGGTGGCGGCAGCTTAATTTACCAGCCCTATTGTGCACATCAGGCTGCAGCTTCATTCGGCTCCTCCGTCATCAGCCTCTCTTGTGTGGGTAATCAGCGCGGCCCGACCGAGGGCTTTTACAGGCCCTGGAGCAAACCTCTGCATAACACGAGCACACCAGCTTTCGATTCAGTTCAAGACTCGGGTATCGATGACGTAGATGCTGATTTTTCACTCCTTCAGGCAGTGAGGTTGTAACATCAGCGCTTGTGCTGTGTATATAACTTTCATCCTAAGAGGGGAAAAAGGGGTGATGTTCTGCTTCTGGTCAAGCACTTGTGTTAAATCGAGTCATGTGTATGCAAGGTGATTTTAGGAAAATGTTTTCTAGACTTACAGTGGGTTTGGTTTCGTCAGTTAACTTATCCACTATTTGACTGAAATCAGCTTGACTGACCGACTACAGTACACGTGGTTTCCTGAATATATACACTCACCTAAAGGATTATTAGGAACACCTGTTCAATTTCTCATTAATGCAATTATCTAATCAACCAAT
>JAQQZT010000009.1:4834440-4852076 GCA_030068275.1 Clarias platycephalus | reverse complement strand
CATTTCTAAAGAATGCTTTCAGCACCTTGTTGAATCAATGCCATGTAGAATTAAGGCAGTTCTGAAGGCGAAAGGGGATCAAACACCGTATTAGTATGGTGTTCCTAATAATCCTTTAGGTGAGTGTATATATTCTATTTACTAACTACTAGCGTAATAAAATAGTTTGTAGAAATTTTTCATAGTGTACGCACCTTTTTTTTTTTAGTAAGCCATGATGAGTCGTGCTGTCCTGTGTTTGTGTTTGTGTGTGTATGTGTATTAGGAATATTGCCGGCTTGTAGGGACATTACGGTCCTTTCTGTGTCTTTCACACATTCTGTCTATACACGAGAAACTATCGCGTTAATTGACTCTCTTGAGTGACACGTATAACCCCACCCACCTCAAGGGAAATAGTGCTATTTGCTGTGATGTAATCTGGCACATAACTGCTCATAACTTCCCTTCTACTTAACATTTTGATTTACTTTATGGTGCAAAGTTCAGTTTTCATAGTGCACGTGCCATTTTATTTTAGGTAAGCCATGATGAGTGTATACTGTATGTATGTCACGTTCAGAGAATTTAGGCATAAATACTGGATCCAGTTCCAGACGTCATGATGAAAAAAGCTACGAACTAGTGTGTCGTAGTATTTATACCAACCCGCGGGACATAATGGCAACATACAGTAGTAAGCATGTGATAAGCGCCAGGCAAGAGTGTAGTGCGATCTGATTGGACATAGTAATAGTTCCATGTTATTGGACCTGGTGAGCATGTGATCGTGTCCATTATAGGAAATTAGTGACAATATGACAGACACATTGAGAACCTGACAAGGATGAGGCTAGGCAGTGGTATAGTATGTACTTGATAAATGCACATTTTTTTATTTTTGACCCCCATGCTTTTCATCTGAGTGTGACAGGGCATAAGCTGGTAGTCTGAGACTGAAATTAACATCTTGAAAACTCTGTAAAACAAATCTAGAAAAAACATCTAGGAGTCAAATGCAAACTTCACAAGAATCACTTCCAGGATTCATCATTTCCAGTATTCGCCAGAATTTCTGAAACATTCTGTAAATAATTGTGTCTAAGAATCACCAGGTATCACAGAAATAGATATTTTGATTGACAGGGCAGAGATATTGTGTAATGTAAATACTCCACCTGTCCAAAAAAGTCTGGAACTGGGTTAAGAACTGGCCGCCACATTGTGTGCTGTAATAAAATGAAATCTTAAGAGTGTTGTTGTTGTTGTTTTTTTTACACAGGCAGTGTACGACATACAGTATACACTTTCTCATAGGAAACCGTAATGGTGTGAGGTGGTTCCGTCTACATGCCACCCAGCACAGTGGGTGACGGATATATATCTGTTGTTTCTGTGACACTTATTTACAGGGTCGGGTTGCCAGCTCGACTGTACAGTATCTGAGCACTTGAGGGTAAAGGACCTTGCTCAAGGGTCCAACAGGGGCGACCCGGGGCGACCCAGCAGACCAACACCTTAACCACCGAGCCACTCCTGTACCTAAATAGTAATGGGCATTGCAACAGTACCATTTACTGTAATCACTACTAACTGTGTTTCTCAGATTTCCAGTGATTAGACTTTTTTGCGTGCAGCGGCTAAATTTTGCTCCAGAAAAAGAGCTCCCTGTACAAGTAAGAGGAAATAATTGTATTTCAGTCCTTTAAGTTTTGAAGCTTTCTTTTCTACAGTATCAATTTATCCTATTCCCAGTGGTTCTCCTTGTTCCTTACACTTCGGGGTGTTTAGATTTACGAGTACGGGAAATAATTTATTTTGATGAATCAGAGCAGTCAGCTCACTATAAGTAATGAAGAAAACAGTTCCTGATCATGTGTCTATTTCCACCAGAGATCGATTCATGGTGCAGGAAGAGGAAGACGTTTATGCTGCACTGTGCGGGAGCGAGACAGCCCTCGTTAAATCCTTCCACTCAACTCAATTCCACTCAACTTACTGTGATGATTACCAGGAAATTGCATCAATGTTATAAATAGCCCCGGTTACATATGAGAGACCGAGATTTCTACCTCTTTCTCGGGTTCACAGGGTTAAGCAGTGGAGATTGAAATTGGCTTCAGCGCAGCACTCGGATTAGACCAGCAGAACGGAAACTTCCTCGTCTCAGCCTGGCCGTCCATGCGTCCTCTTAATCGCGACCGCCTCACAGTACCATGACCTGCCATTTATCAGTGCTGAGAAGCAAATCCGAGGCATTGCAGAATGATAAGTGATTAATTGTGTTTTATTTGGTGTAGTCTCTGGGGTTCGATTTGCCCTATAAAATATGATACAGAGTATCCTCATCTTTTAGATCTTGGGATCCACAATGACATCAGATCCAATCCACCACAAAGCTCTGCCTGCAGTGCGACCAGTCTGAAGAAGGAACGTTCAAGACGCAACAACAGCGGGTGGCTAATCCGATTTACTTGCCAGACAGGATTCCGGTGCAGAAACCAGTCTGCTTGTTCCAGGAACGAGAAGCTCGTTCTCACGACTGAAATCCTACCCCCAAATCACAGAGGCTAGATTATCAGGCAGTGCGACAGAAATGCAAATCATATCACATCACACGCATGATTTCCCACCGGCTCTTACTAATGATAAACTCATTCGAGTTTTATAGTGGATTGTGAGAAAGAAAGTCATCACATCAAATCACTGGTTCTGGTTTCATTACATTTAACCACGGCAGACTCATATGAAAGTGTTTTATTTTGTATATTTTTTCATATTTAAGGAGTGAAGTAGGTGTGGCCTCAGATCCTATAAGTTCCAGTGAACGAGGCGTGGCCTCAGATCCTATAAGTTTCAGTGAAGGAGGTGTGGCCTCTGCTCATATCAGTTCCAGTGAAAGAGGTGTGGCCTCTGATCTTATCAGTTCCAGTGAACGAGGCGTGGCCTCTGATCCTATCAGTTCCAGTGAACGAGGCGTGGCCTCTGATCCTATCAGTTCCAGTGAACGAGGTGTGGCCTCTGATCATATCAGTTCCAGTGAAGGAGGTGTGGCTCTTGATTCTATCAGTTCCAATGAAGGAGGTGTGGCCTCTGATTCTATCAGCTCCAATGAAGGAGGTGTGGCCTTTGATCCTATCAGCTCCAATGAAGGAGGTGTCGCCTCTGATTTTATCAGTTCCAATGAAGGAGGTGTGGCCCTTGATCCTATCAGTTTATGAGTTCCAGTGAAGGAGGTGTGGCCTCTGTTCCTATTATTTCCAATTAAGGAGGAATGGCCTCTGATCCCAGCAGATTCAGTGAAGGAGGTGTGGCCTCTGTGGCTGTCAAAGTAATGGAGATGTAAGCTGTGCACGTCATGTATAATTAAAGAGATGTGGCCATTCCAGTATGGGTGTGGCTTTGGCTGATTGATTAAAGCCGCATGGCACTGGACTCATCGTTGCCATGACAGCCATTTTTATGTCATATTGGGATAGTTTGAAAGAGCAATCATAGGTGAAAATTATAAGGTGGCAGGGTTCAGCTTTTTTGGGATATTTAAAAATGTTCCGGGGACGCGAAAAAAGACTGACAGTGCAGAAAAGGATATAGGGTATAATGGTCTTATAATTAATTTAACGTTCTTGGCAGCCTAACAACAGACATGCACATTCATGAAGCTACAGCTGAAAGACCGTACAATTAATGTGACGATATTGGTTGATTGCTAAGCTCCATGTCCCACTCAGCACGCGCACGTCGACACAGGCAAACCGTTACAGATCATTTCATAAGGAGTTGAGAGAAACGGAGCAAGAGAGGGTAAAAGTTCAGGAAAAAGATGATCAAGAAGTAGCTAGGTGAACAGAAGGTGAAGGGAAAATAGCTGACTGGATTAAACAGCTAATAAGGCAGTAAATGGGGGAATATGGGAGTGACGGTGCTGTGAAGAATGGGAGCAAGAAAAAAAAAAAGTGTCCCAAATGACATGGGAGCCTCGTTTTCAAATACTTTCAAATAAAAGCTCATCGCTGTAACCTGTGACTATGCTGCAGAAGTCAAAGACAAAAGTAATCTCAAACGCTGGGACATAATTGAATGCAGGCAGTTCGTTTCCTGGAACGAGTGTTCCAGTGAAGGAGCGGCAGCTGGCTGCACATGTTGCTTGCTATTCAATCATTTGGGATGTGTAACGAAAGAAATTTCCAAGAAAGGGGTTCGTTTAGTTTGAACTGGATTGCACAACGCTGATTCATTCGGTGAGAGGGCTTGTAGCGCACGAATTCTATCAGAAGTTCAGACTCGACTGAAAAGAGGGGATTTGTATGGACGTGTGTTTCGTTATTTCTTTCAATGCCTCATATAGTGATTGAACATTTACCGTAAAAGTTTGGACCGTTCCATCTCGTTTGCACCTCAGTCTCATTAAAGGGGCGTGGCCTGCCATATCGCAATGCTAACTTTTCGGCTTTGCCATAAAAATATGTTTGCAGTTACATTTTATTGCATCAGATTGCATCATTACAGCTCGAACTCACATGCCTCTACATAACGCGAGCTTCAAATGCATCACTTATGTAAACAATCAGATTTTTGAGGTGCGCAGGAGAGAAGAACATTACAAAAATGTGTGTGTACAGGATGAAGAGAAGGATATGCTCAGCGGCATAAGCTACCTTTCATCACCTTGAAACCCACACGCGCCATCAGCCAGCCAAGAAAAAGGAGCTGCGTGGTGGCAGGCCGAGCCGAATCTATGCAGCCCAGGTGGCGAAAAACTGCTTCGTCAAACTCGCTTAGCTGCCGCCGAAACAGCGGGAAGAGCCTCGGCAACAGCAACAAAGGACTGCCGGAGCCTCACCATCAATCCACAGTGGCACAGAAGTAAACAGATTTACAAACAAGGGCTTCAAACCCGTTCGGTTGCAGTGCAGCATGCGGACGGCTCAGGAGAGTAGGAGGGGCCTCCCTTCATTAAGCAGAGGTAATTGCGTTGGAGCAGCACAGCTCACTTGAGGTCTGTGATGTAACCTCTGTACGTCTCTAATGCCTTTCATGCCCTTGGATCAAGGGCTGGAAGTGTCATCTGTCACGGGGCTTTGAGAATTTCTCTAGCACCACGGGAAACAAACAAGCATGTAGAAGGGCAGGACGGGTCAGGGAACATTAGTGCAGCTGTGCATGATCGACTAGAACAGGAACCACCTTTCCCGTTTATTCTGCTTCCGTCTCTGCGGAATAAAAAGAAGAAAAAAACACCCAGTAGTGTCAAAAGAACGTCTTCTGATATACATCATGCCATAACGGCAGTAAATATTGGATATTCCTTTTCCTTTACTGTCGTGGCTGTTTTTGCATTTTTGTCCCCAGAGGGTTTACAGGGAAAAAAAGAAACCAAGCTGTTCTGTATGCAAAGGAACCTACTGTGATGCATAAAACATCTTGAACCAAAATTGCCACCGTAATTCTTTATCCGGGTTCATCTGCAGCACAACAACGCAGTCATTATCCGAGTTTCCGCATGCCTCACGCCGCCGAGTAGCTTCTGTTCTGAGACAATTCTACAGAATACAACGATGAGAACAAACACAGAAGCCGGGCATCAAAAGCAGCCATCTTTAGCTGGCCCCAAACACGGAAGCTGTGGGAATGCTCATCTGATTGAGGAATTATTTGAGAATTCGAGCATTAAAAACGGCACTGATTTGAGCTCATCACAAATAAAATTCTGAGCCAGAAAATTTCTAAATTAATTATAACTGTGAGGGTGAGTCAAAAATTATCCGCACTCTTGCTTTGAATTTGTTTGAATTAATTGCAAAAAACATCTTGCGTAGTAATCTCCTTGTTTTTTTTCGATACACTTTGTCATACAATCTGTGAGCAGGCTTCCATATGCCCTCGTAAAAAAATGTTTGAGCCATGAATGCACCGCTGTCTTCACTTCTTCATCAATATTTGTCTTCATAGAGTTGCTTTCAGGTGACCAAACTGGTGAGGATGCTTTAGCACCTCAAAACCAAGTTTTTGCAGAGTGTCGACAGTGTGGGCAGAAGTGTGCAGAGATCACGACGCCCTTGGATAGCGATCCTCTGTTTAACCCGAAGTTTAGGCTTCAGCTCTTCAATAAGCGTCTCACTGTAACGAGAACTCTTGATTTTTGAACCTTTTTCCTGATGATGATGTTCCAATACTTCTGGCCCTTGAGAATCCCAGAAAACTGTAAGCATTGATGAATTTTCCAGCTGATGGTTGACTTTTTCTCGGTCGGCGATTGAGGATGTTTCCGTTCCATACTCTGACATTTACTCTCAGGCTCGTAGTGATGAATCCGTGTCTCGTGACCAGTAACGATTCTCTTTAAAAAAACTTTCACCTTCCTTAGAGTATCACTCCACATGTTGTTTGCAGATATCCAAACACTTCTGTTTATGCTCTTCTGTGAGATGTATCGGCACCAGTTACACCCTCAGAGCACAAAAAAAAGAAAAAAACAATAAAATAACGTCTCCTAGCACGCTGCTCTTCTTTTATGCAAATCACAACATTTTTGCTCGCACTGCAGTTACAAATGAACTGATGTAACACGTTCACACCTGACTGGGAAGACAATAGCCTTGAATGGAAAGGACTTATAGAACAAAAGTTTTAATATAACTGGAGTGCGGATGATTTTTGACTCACCCTCATACATGACCACGTCCGCTAGTTTTTGAACTAGTGTGTTGCTCAAATTTAGCATGTATGCTAACGTTAGATGGAGAAAAACTGTTCACATCCAGGCAAATGAAATGCGATTATTGATAACATGTTGATGATGTTGACCTGTCGCTCTGCAAAATTGGGACCTGCATTTAGAAGAGAAAGTCTTCAAGTTTTACAGTACAGCTCACACACACACACACACACACACAAGCTGTGGAACACTCTGTGGCTAAAGCGTGAATCAAAACATGGCGGATCCTGACAGCCATACTGCAGTGTCACCCAAAGCATGGTTTAAGCGCTCCTCATGCTAACCCTCGCGGCTACAGGCTTTTATTTATAACAGCAGAAGAGAGGATTTCTTTAATGCTTGTGGTGGAGCGGCGGATTAGGTTCTGCACTAGGGGCCAGAAGGTTGTGAGAAGGTTGTAAATCTCATGACTACCAGAGAGTTTTAATTTCTGACTGAATAGCTCTGTGGCTAGAGTTCATCCTGGAGTGAAAAGAAAGGAATTTTAGAAACGATGAAGAGGATGACACACAAAAAAAGAAAAAACGGACTTTGCTCTAAGTGTTGATAAGAATCTGAAAACAGCTAAGACCTAAACCAGAAAATATCGACCTTCCGCTGATCTGAGAAGGAGACTATTACTGAAAGTAAACATCCTAATTCAGAAATGGAAATCGTATTGACACGACGAAAGATGAAGAAGTATAACTGCTAAAGAGATTTGCCGAAATTGAAAACAAATAGCAGGAGATAAAAGTGGAATAAAAGCCCACATTTCAAACACACTCACAAATATTATTATGATTGTTAGACTAAATCCGAACCAGGACATTTGGAAATACTGGATAACACCAAACATACCTAGTACTGGAAAAAGTATACAATGTATCCTGTAAGACTCCTGTTTTCTGCCTTCTACCCATAATCCTAACTTCTAAAGATCAATCCTGTTTTTAGTCATCTGATTAAATCAAAAGGGTGAAAGTGAAGGTTTTCCATTCAACTGTACGGGTAGTCCCCAACTTACGAACGGGTTCCATTCCAGAAGCATGTTCGTAAGTCTGATTTGTTCTTAAGTCCGACAAAGTCATACGACTATACGACTTTGACACGAATATACAACATAAAACATAGTGATCCGCTTGACTAAATATGTCCCCTTCCCCTACGTACATAGCCATCATGTGGCCAAAAACTGTGCTCGCGGCTAAGGAAATGAATGTCAAATGTAACAGCGTTGTACAGTGTTATTTACTCAGCAAGGTGTCTCATTCCCGCCTGATGCTACTCAGATTATCCAGTTGTCCTGGTGACCTTTGGCACAACCACTTTTGTACGGCAAAAATGATGTCATTACCGGATGCCATTGCCAAAACCCACTTTCAAATCCAGTAACGGAAGCACTTTCAGCAAAAAAAAAAAAAAAACAATAAAAAAAAAACAATGCATCTAATAATGTTATATCATCTTAAACAACATGTCGTCAACCGTCCGTGTTGTGTTTCACTGCTAACGTGATGCTACAAACCTAACCAGCTTCTAACACAAGGCCGAATCTCAAATCCCTCTCTAACCCTTAATCGAGGGCACTACTTGCTGTGTGGAAAAAGGTATTGTACACCCAACATAGCACACTAGCTTTCCATTTAACACTATTTGGGATTCAACCGCCTACCAGTTAATTAGGTATTAATTAGAAAGCTTGAAATGTCAGTATACGTTAATGTTACCTGCACATCATTTTATATGCTAAAATCAAATCCAGCCTGAATCATATATTTGTTTACCGTCTAGGGTGATCACGTCATAAGAATGTTAAGAACATTTACAGGATTTGGCAGACACCCTTATCCAGAGCGACTTACATTTTTATCTCATTATGTCCTGTATCTAAGCAGATGGGGGGTTAAGGGCCTTGCTCAAGACAGTCGTGGGGTTTAAACCTGGGACCTTGTGACCCGTAGTCTAATGCCTTAACCACAGAGCTACCCCTGACCCTCAACCACCTGAACCACAACATACATACAGTATGAAAATAATCAGCAGAACAGAAGCTTTCAATTGTTAGGTTACTGTGATATCTGTGTGTTCAAGCAGCAGGTAATCCGGTAGGTCATCAGGTAATCTTTGTTATTTCTTTGCCCTTTAAAATACACCTCGAACAAAATCACAATGAAAATACACAGTAGCCTAATGCCGGTTAACGGTGTTTCCGCCATACACTGCTGAGACTGATGTCAGGGTAGTCACATGCCTGCAAAAGGTCAATATCTTCTTTCGTCTTTTCATAATTCAGATATAATCTTGAGTCACAGTTAGACACAGCTGGGACTCAGACGCATTCACACACACCCTCGCACATACCACCTGCTTTCTCATGATGGCCTTAACTCAGTGCAAAAGGCAACATATTGAATGTGACGTTCTATATAAGAGCAAAGGATACTGTATGTCCCAAAACGTCGGAATAAAACAGTACGTAAGAAAAACAGACCAGAACTTTGGGTGAACTTAGAGTTTGTTAAAGACAAGCGTAATGGGCTGCACTTTTTTTTTTAAACACGTTTCTTTGTTAAAACGTGAATGGCTAAAACACAAATCAGTTTTTCAGCCTGTTTTTATCATTTCGGCTTGTACAGGTATGATATCATCCCTTATCTAACCACGTCTAAACAAATATTTCTTCCTTTTTTTTCTTTTCTTTTTGTTATACTTTGAGGACGGTGGAGGTGTCTGTGAGACATAGTGTATATGGTGACAGGATATATCAGTGCATGCCAGGTTGAGCTGCTGAACATCACTTGATATGAATCATTTCTCATCCCAGGAAATATTTCACTAACACAAAAGGTGTTTGATGAGTCGGTGTGCTATGAGTCAAGGGCACCGAACACATTGAAACAAACCAGTCTCCGCGCAGTGCAGTGTGTATTCACTTTATCTCTCCCTGGAGACGTTTCAAAGTAGACATATTCTTTTTCAGACATGGGGCTAGATGCATGCAGAAAGCTATCCTTGACCCTCTGTATAAGGTTTAACATTTATCTATTCATTTCACAGAGTGTACTTTAAGTTTCATTTCAATATACAGTACATACTTTGCAAATTTCCTAGGAGCCAGACTTTCTGTAGTCTTGAGGAAGAGTTCTCCAGGGTTCCTGAAGGACTTTACTGGCTCTCATTTATGGCAAGATTTTGCCTTTTATTTTTTAGTCCAGTTCCTGAACCTGAGCATTTTCAGAGGAATGTTTTTTGTTTGTTAAGCCACACAGTCACCTATGAAGCATTCAAGCATAAAAAAATAGCTAACTAATATATGAACCAGTGAGAAACAGGTGCAGATGATGTCAGATGATCAGGATGGTGATTAGTATACTGGTGATGCTGAATGCTGAGTGTGGTTCAAACTGACGAGAGGGGAAATGAGGTCGCTGCTGAGGTTGTTACATAAACAACCCATTTTTATATTGTGTCTTTAAGCACTTTGCAGTTTGTTAAATAAAAGATTTGCTCCCATTTCTTTCATTTAATATACACTACCAGTCAAAAGTTTGGACACACCTTCTAACTCCATGGTCTTTCCTAATTTCTATTTCTTTCTACACTGTAAAACAATCCAGGATATCCGATACTCGTGGATATTGAGATGTATATCTGCTACTTATGATCTGTAAATCCTTCATAACGGCTCTAATCTGAGGTGCTGTTTGAGGTTAATTGGTGATTTCTGAGGCTGGTGACTCTAAATGAACGTCTCCTCTGCAGCAGTGGTAGGTTTTGGTCTTAGACTTTTCCTGTGAAGGTCTTCATGAGAGCCAGTTTCATCACGGAGCTTGATGGGTTTAATTACCTAATGCAATATGTGTTATTTCATAGTTTTGTAAAAAATTCAGAATAGTTCTAGAATATAGAAAATAAATCCCAACTTCCAAATCCAAATTTCATTAAATATAAAGAAATAAGCGGGATCAAGACATTTGCACACTGCTGTATACATACTGTACTGTAAATGCCCTGTCGATACCTTATACATTAAGTGCACTATTACCCTGATAATTTAGACAATTTGGATTTTTATGGCTCATTTCTATTATCACAGTTCATAAATATCTGAACGGAGATGTATTAATAATAAACGAGCTATACTGTAGTGCTGCTTATAAAAGCACTATGTTATGTCATAGAGACCATACTTTTTTTTTTTTTTATACATACCTGTATGTAGTTAATCGACAAAGTATAGATAATAAAAAACAAGCTATAAAACTATCCAGCAATCGCTCTACTAAATATCTTCTTGATTAACTAAAGCACCATAAGCTTAGGCTTTAGATAGGACAGCCGTCCTACACCCTGACACTGGATACAAGGGTACTGTCTTTGGAACAATAACCAATTTCACCAGAAATAATAATACGCCAAGCACAATAATTACCTGTCTGGGAGAAGCAGCGCTAGTGCCACAACACTTTAACATCCCGTATGCCCTCCACAAGAAAAATCCGCATGCTTATTCAGGTCTGTGCAATCTGCACTTGAGCATAAAACATATAATGCTATGAGAAAGAATGAGATATACGACGATCTTGAAGGTCAAACCGAGAAGCGTCAACTTTTAAAATTCTGCTTGCGAGTGTACGTCTGAGGCAAGAGGCAATCTCACGAAAAACAAAATAATGAAATGTCACACATGGTCAGGGAGGATTAGGGGGTCGATAGGCTTAAATGTCGCATATTAAAAGTCAAAATGTCAACTCTTAATCTCTCTCCTAAATACCCCAATTTCATGGTGGTTTGACTGCAGGTGCCCAGCATGGCGGAAAAAAAACGAGAAATTTTTTTTTAAAACGGCCCAGCTTGTGTTTTTTGAGTGTGTTCATATATAATGAGCGAGCATGTCTGGAAAAGCATGCCCGGCCACCCAGTGGGCTTAATTAAAACCGTTAGACACATTGAGCGACGGAGGGACGACATGCCAGAAGTCATTATTCAACCACACGTACAGCACTCCAAAAATATTGGAACGGCATAGCCAGTTCTGTTTAATTGTATTTATTATTTATATATAGTTTTTTTTTTTATCATAACCTGAGGAAATTTGGGTTTGAGATCGAAAGATGAATGAGACGCTAGATCAAAAGGTCAGTATTCGTTTCCTAAGACGTGTTAAACAGGTTACAGCAGGCAGACCAACCAACTTCTACTGTAGGTGAGCAAAAATACTGGAACAGATACACTACTGTGCAAAAGTCTTGAGCCATCCATCATTTCTTTCTTTCATCATTTCATCCATCATCAATTTTTTTATTGTATCTGTAGGCAATTTGCAGCTTGCCTTAGTATAACATTTGTTATCTGCATCATTTAATTTAATACAATGTGAAGAAATAAGGAGTGGCTCAAGACTTTTGCACAGTACTGTACATGTGTTCGAGAGAACTGTATGAGACATTCTGTATACATACTGTACAGTATTTAGAGGCAACTAGAGCTTAAATCCATACAGCTGCTGGGACACCACAACAGAACCGTACTATCCGAGACCTTGACCAAGACCAACCATGAGACTTAGATGAAGAACACATCCATTGAGATCAGACCCAAGTTCATAGTACTGTACCTCTTGAGATTTAAAACACATTTAAAACCCTGGACAACCATAGAACTCTCAAAAGCTCACCTCCAGACAAATAACACATTTGCCCAGGAACCAGACTCCACCAACTGAGATCTAGACCAACACAACACTTCCTATGACTAAAGAAAACCTCTAAATACCCAGACCAACATCTCACTCCCGAGACCCAGGACAAAATGTTCCACAAGATGCAGGTCAGAGCTGAATCACACCCCACCAGTGGCACCATCAGGACGCCTTCTTTGATCATCATCTCTTCTGATTTTGCAAAGTAAAAGCAAGACTGACTTATATGCTTTGGAAGTTCCTGTAAATATATACTGTATATCTATATGGATGCAGTTTCATCTTGGTTCCCAATTGTTTGGTCGTGCACAACGGATAGAACGAATGACTACGACACATGCGTGGTAGCCATCTTGCGTGTGTGTACACGATGTTAAAAAGAAGTATAAACCCCATAAATGCAATCTCTAAGCAGCAACCCGTCTTGCAAATAACGTACAGTATAAACAGGCTTTGTTTATTTATTACACTTTTTTTTTTTAAAGAATAAGTCAAATTTAGCACCGTTTTTTTCTTTTTTTTATTATTTTCTCACCTAAAAGTTTTTACACTGATAAATAGCTCCTAAGAAAAGTATCTCAGGCAATCCTAAGATGTATTAATGGCCCTGCTTTTTGAAAACCCACTCGATCAACATCAAGCTTACCAATTATACCGCCTCGACTACTTCGAGAGCTAGGAAAACAAACATTCCCTGTTCTATCCATCTCAATTACAGCTGTGTGTGTGTGTGTGTGTGGGTATGTTTTCTAGTCGAAATTGTTCTGTAGTAGGGTTTTAAAATAAACCCTTATTGTTTTAAATGAAACTCAGTTGTAGTGTTTGCCCTGTGACCCTTGACCTTACATTGAGGCTTCACATACAGTACGTGTGACTGATCTACAGGACCATCGATTGGTGTTTTAAGTACACGGAAGATGATTTATTTTTTCTGCAGCTACAGTTTGTGGTGTGAATTCGTTAGCACTTTGACATAAACAAAATTAAAAAGCCCAGCCGTTACTGCCGTGAGTTCACACACGCTGGAGACATGAATAAAACTGATTGAAGATCAACAATGAGGAGTCTTTTTGTTTCATTACTCTGGCACTCTGGCTAACTGGCTGTGTTTTAGCCGCGTCCTTGACTTTTATCTTTGCGTTTTTTTTTTTGTTTTTTTTTGCACTGAAAGGTGCGTTTGATCACTGGCTGTCGAGTGTGAGTGGGGAAATTTGAAGCATCGAGTGTAGAAGAGTAACGCGGCTTTGATGTAGCTCTCCGTCTACTTGAACGAGGCTTCGCTTCAGTGGACAGCTGGTTAAAAGCCTCCTTTTGTTCGCTGTTTTCGTCCCTGCTATTGAAAATTACACACCGACCGTCTGCACATCATCGTCTCGCTACATACACCAGGTAATGAGGTTGATTACAGCTCATACTGTATATACCTTTTTTTAGAGGAAATTGCTGAACGGGCAGCCGTGCGTCTCGTAGCTGAAAAACCCTGCCTGCGAATGTTTAAACCCAAATCCTCCAAACCCATGCAGCCCGCGAGGCTCCAAAGAACCGAAATCCAGAGCTGTCTCGTCTAGTAATCGACGTCGAGACGCTGCTCGAGCAGACACGGGGCCTGATTAGCAGAGCGAGCGTACGGCCTGGCAGCTCTTAAAGACAGAGACGCTACATGCTTGTTTTTTCTTCCTTCCTTCTGGTCCCTTGAAGCGCGGAGATCAATAAAGCAACATGCGCCGAGGGACAGACCGGGCCTCGCTCCTGATTCTGTAGACAAGGTGTTACATGTCACTTTGTTTATATTAGACGTTATATGAGTGTGAGCTGTCTGTCTTTCTCTTTCACCGGTTCTGACACTCGGCCTTCTTTCAGGAAGTGGCACTAATTGGTGAAACGATCGCCTGTGAATTATGGTTTTTACTCCCAGCGGTCATTTCTTATTCTTCGTCCAGTGTCTTGTGTGTATGCGTGTGTGTGTGCGTGTGTGTGTGTCTCACTCATTTATAACACCAGCCTTTTATAGCCTGTCTTGGTCTTTTATTATCTCGTAGATCTTCTTTTATGAATGTGATTATCTTTTGTACTTTAGTAGACATAGCCAATTAAGAGACATTTTAAGGCATTATGTCTTTCTCTCTCCACCATCCCTCTCTCTCTCTCTCATTCCCTCAGTAATGTCCTCAGATCACACCCTGCCATATCTGGTCGAGTCATTCTGGTCCTCTTAAGGTCAAAATGTCTTCCGTGGCACTTTCAGCATCTTTTTTCGCGTTTCTATTCTTTTCCTTTTTTCACTAATGTTTTTTAGCAATTTCTGCAAGTCATCATACCGTCAAATCATCTTCCATCATGTTCATGTTAAACCCATTTACAATCGTGGCTCGAGGGATTCATTTCTTTTACCTTGAAACTTTTGAGGACGTTAGTCCGTGGCATCGATTTAATGCCAGGGAACATCTTATGTGTAAAATACGGTTCTGGGTTTTGGCCAGTTATAAGAACAGGTGACTGTCAAGAGCCGCGGCATTTCATTGCGCTTTCCATAATGACTGAGAAAGCAAACATGGGGAGAACATCTGGGAAAACTCTTCAGATGATTGAATTGTCGAAACAGTGGGAAACAACCAATGACCAAGAGCAGCTATCCAAAGACGCCTAAAACATTGTCTTTTTTTTTCGTATAACAAATGTCTCGATTTGATCCAGTAGCTTCATTGTCTTCATCTAACTCTATCCTCTGCATCCTCTTCTCTCACCCCAGCTAACTTCATGTCCTCTCTCACTACATCCATTAATCTCCTCTTTGGTCTTCCTCTAGACCTCCTAAGGTCCAACCTCACCATCGTTCTACCGATATATTCACAATCTCTGCTCTGAAGACGTCCAAACTACCTCTCTGACTTTATCTCTAAAACATCTAACATGGGCTGTCCCTCTGATGGAATCATTCTTGAGTGTACCATCATGTCAACTTTTATTTTCGCACTAATGTTGCGAATGAGAGAAGCAACTTTAACTTTTTTAGGATTTGGCACTGATGCAGAATTTCCCCAGTAGGTTATAAATGTAGAGGTATGTGAAGTGTCTTTCTGTGGACCTGGAATTTTTACAGACAAATGCTAGAACTTGATTAATGACTCAGATATGTGCCAATAACGGACCAATTTATGATCAAAAAAGTCTGTAGTCTTTAATAGTTTCATAGTTTTAATAGTAATGGTTTTCTCAGGCACATGACTACTAATACAAGGGTGAGTCAAAAATGATCCGCACTCCGGTTACAGTATATTAAAACTTCTTTGGTCTTATCAGCGCTTTCCGTTTAAGGTTACTGTCTCCCCAGTCACTGCTGTGCAGGTGTGAATGTATTACATCAGTTCATTTGTAACTGCGGTGCGAGCAAATATTGACCCCGGACTTATGATTTGCATGAAAGAAGAGCAGCGTACAGGGACTCGTTTTTTTTTTGTGGTCTGAGGGTGTACCCGGTGCCGAAACAACTCATGGAAGAGCATAAACAGAAGTGTTTGGATATCTGCAAACAAAATGTGGAGCGATACTCTAAGGAAGGTGAACGTTTCTTAAAGAAAATCGTTACTCGTGACGAGACACGGATTCATCACTACAGTGCGAGGCTAAGAGTAAATGGCAGAGTATGGAACGGAGACATCTTCAATCAACGACCGAGAAAAAGTTCAAAAGTCAACCATCAGCTGGGGAATTCATTAACGCTTACAGTTTTCTGAGATTCTCAAGGGTCAGAAGTATTGGAACATTATCAGGACAAAGGTTCAACAACCAACAATGCTCGTTACAGTGAGACGCTTATTGAAGAGCTGAAGACTAAACTTCAGATTAAATATAGAGGACTGATATCCGAGGGCGTCGTGATCTCTCATAACGATGCATGTCTGCACACTTCTGCCCACACTGTCGTCACTCCGAAACTTTGTTTGGAGGTGTTAAAGCGTCCTCCCTATAGTCCTGATCTCACTCCATCAGACTTTCACCTGTTTGGTCCCCTGAAAGCAGCCCTACGAGGACGAAGATTCACTTCTGATGAAGAACTGAAGACAGCGGTGCATTCGCAGCTCAGACTTAAATATTTTTTAATGACTGAATATGCTTGTTGACGCCCCTTTTGAAAAAAAAAAAAAGGAAATATATTGTAAAATATAATGCAATATATTAAACAGTACATTTCCATATATAGGAAACTAGTGCTTATATTTATTAATATATTAAAATATATGAATGGACCATGTTTGGACATGTTTATTGCAATGCAATTATATTTATACTTATAATTGTTTTACTAACACATTATTGAAACTTATTTATCAAATAATATTGAATTTATTAAAATTAAACTGGCAATTGGCAAACTTACTTTACATTCTGTACAAATGTCATTACCAATAATGAACTAAAATACAATACAACAGAATATTTTTTATCAAGAAGTGAAGCAACAAGATAATGTTTGTGTTACACTTATCCTATCATTTAAGGCCAAACCTATTTATGATTATACATTTATGACTGAATGGTCAACATTTTCTCATGGTCCCCCCAATTAAGCCGACAGTACATATAGATTCTAATAAAGACTAATAAAAGCCTAGTCTAATAATTTCCCACAATTTCTCCCACACATGCTCTAAGCCTGCAAATGTTTAAGTGTCCAGTGTGTTAGAGAAATGTGCAAAACACTTTATCCACCATTCATCCAGACCTTTAGGTGGCGGTAGCGCACCACCTACTTTGGCTGCCGCGGATAAAAAAAAAATAAGAAGAAAACCTAGAAGAAGATACTGTAAAAGGACCAGTGAAGGTGGGTTTTACTTTTTGCGCCGAATTAAAAATTAAGTGCGTAGTTATTATTGACCAGGAGTCAGAATGTAACAAAAACCATAAAATGTAAAAATAAATAAATAAAAATGTTAAAAGTTTAAACCACAGAGTCTGTGGTCAAAAAACATGTAGTATAGTTTAGGTGAAAATTACACAGCTTACAGTATGTTTTTTTCTTAAATTGCAAATGGAATTCAAATGCTATCTGTGGGTGGATTAGCATGTGGATTAGCATGTCTATGTAACTAACAGTAGTGAGGTTGAAAGTTTGAAAGTACAGCTTTTTTCCACAAGCCATCCATTCTTCTCAACATAAACAGACTGGACTGATAAACTTTTTCTGTTAATTTATGTTGTAAATTTATGTTGCATGTAGCACCTTGGTCCTGGAGGAACGTTGGTTCGTTTCACTGT
>JAQQZT010000009.1:4822221-4833443 GCA_030068275.1 Clarias platycephalus | reverse complement strand
AACTGTAATATTTTTAATATTGTTAACCTGCTGGTTTTAATGTTGTGGTGGACAGAGGTCAGTATGGACACTGACTGCTCTCAGGTGGTGTTTGTTGTGGCTCATCACTGTATACTGTTAATTGTGGATTTTTGATATGTTTAATAAAGCTATAATATTTCTCATGTGTTTCATGTATCTCATTTATATCTGGCTTTAATCTCATTATGGTCTTGTATATGGCTCTATAAGCAAATGAGCCATAAGCATATTGCATAAGCATAATATAAAGAAATATTTATTTAATCAAATTCAATATATTATGAAGTATACTGTTAAATATAAAATTAAGATAAAAAATTAAGATATATTTAAATATATTTCTCAATATATGAAAAGCGGCAATTCCTTATGCATTTTTTTAATTATTGTAATATTATTTATAAAATTATTCCATATATTGTGAATATAATTAGATCAGAACACTAAATCATTAAATATATTGACAGTTAATATACAGAGAAATATATTTTCTTTCCGTAAGGGGGATGGACACAGTGTATTGAAAAGCAAGGAAATTATGTCGAAAAATGGTGTATTTTGCCTTTTCTAAAAGTTAATTAAAACTAATTCTACAGCCAGAGTGCGGATAATTATTGACACACCTTCGCATGTTCACACTGTTTTTATAAACACATCAGCAAAATCCTTTTGCACGTTGTAAAAGCCGTTTTTTTCTCTTCTCAGCTTTACAAGAGCTGAGGTATTTACCTCGAATGTCATGTGTTACCTGGATTTATACTTTCTTTTCTTTTTTTTTTTACCCGCTGCTCTTAGAGATCAATCAAATCCAGCTTTGACCCCATTAGCCAGTGACCTTTCAGAAACACGACCAGGGAAAGGGAGTGCTCGTTGTGATTTGGAAAGAAGCGCATCAGGCTTGAGAGGAGAGCGAGATTGTCATTCTCACACTCTCTCACATTCCTGCAAGCTTCCCAGTGTCGTAATGTTATGTTGAGAATACTATTGCTAAGTAAATAAATAATAATAATTCAAAAGAAAAATTTTAATTTATTGTAAATAGACTCTATACTGCGTATAATCTTATACAAGTTACAGTCAGATCCAGAAAGTTGGAATTTAGAGAAAGGTGTTACAGTATGTGCAGGATTGTTGATGTTAAACGTGTGTGGTATTCTTAAAACTCTTTACTGGTCCAGAACCAGGACCCGCTTGCATCAGTCACTGAAGGATGGATTGTAGCCGACTAAAATCTCATGAGCACCATTTTTAATTAGGGTGTTTTTAATTCAACCAGAGATCAGCTAAAGATATTAATTTATACTTTATCGACCCACTGTCAATACCCAGGTGCTACAGGGACCAAACCACCGCTGACCTGACACTGTAAATTATTTAAAAATAAAATGACAACCTGAATTGACATTTAAATCCTAAACGGTCTTGAATGGCGAAACAAAAAAGAGTTCACCCCATCACAAAAAAAAAAGCTCATAAGTTTGAATCCCAATGATGCTGGGAGTCCAAGAGAGCAAAACTGGCCATGCTCTCTGGGTGTGAGGGACATAGTTTCTCTCCCCTGTCAATCAAAGGGACACACACGAATTGTGGACATCAGTGAGGTTCATCAAAGTGATGCTCATGTCAGCATGTTCTACGCTTAGGGGGCTTGTCGGTAGCTGGTGTAAGATGAGTGAGTTGGGAACTGCTATTAATGGCTTTGTATTGTCTCAGACCTAGGGCGTTCAAGTCAAACCGGGACTTTTTTATTATACAGAAGACAGTTATGAGCAGTGTTGGGGAAGTTACTCAAAAAAGTAATCTACTACAAACGACTAATTGCTACTTTAAAATTGTAATTTGATTACATTACTGATTATTACATGTAAAAAGTAATCAGATTACTAATTACGTTAATTTCAAGTTATGTTGATAACACCTCTCACTGCGTGCGCCTGTGATGGGTGTGTGCACGTTACAGAAACTCTAGGAGCTAGGAGTTATTGCCACATTCCCCCTGACCTCACTCCAAGCCATTTCCACATGTTTGGGGTCATTAATGGAGTTCTTGGGATGCCAGCGTTTCAGACGTGAAGGGGGCAGTCCTATCATGGCTCTGGAGTACTGAGAAAAACGGTCTACCTTGCACTAGTGAGACACTGGGATAAGTGCATTGGTGTAGCAGGGGATTATACAGAGAAATAAAAGGGAAATTTCTCTCTCTAACTGTGTTATGTTATTCTGCACAATCAAAAGTCCCGGTTTGACTTGAACACCCATCATATACAGTATAAGGATCACGTACAGAAGTGCTACTAGAGAACTTCAGTACCTACCTCTTTCACGATAAGGTGATTTCCTCCAAACAAATAACATTACAGTCTCATAAGTGGAATTAGAAATAAAAACAGCGTATTGAGCAGAAAAGCCTCTGAGCTCGATGATACTTCCCCAGGCATTGAGGGGACACTTCATCCTAAGAGCAGCAGAATTACAGTAAAGCACGGCGAGAACACCACTGCAGCACCGGTGTCGTGACAGCGAAGGGGAAAGGGACTCAGCTGGCCTCTTTACTCTACGCGGAAAGCTTCCGCCTGACGCCAGGACCGGCACAAATAAGGGCATTCTGCCATGATTGCTCTCATTTACAAGCGACAAGCTAAAGGAAAGCAAGGCTAATTACGACACTGCTCAGCTGCTGAATAGCCCTTGATGAAGTTAATCACCGGTAATCCAAAAAAACAGGTGTCGAGCACTTTCCCGAGCCCTTCTCCTGAATGAGATATTCAGGGCCGTGAGCGCAGTTTGCTATCTCTGCCCCGGTCCGACGCATGCCTTCGCCCCCTCTGAGCGACAGCACGGATGCAAGCGAGATAATGACATGTGGAACAATTCCGGCAATCTGTTAATAGAACTCAGTGCTGATGGACTGTGAAGCGCACGCTAAATGAACACAAACCGAATCAGCTTTATGGTCAGAGAGTGTTTTGTTTTTTTGTGTGTGTGTGCTTGTTTTATTATTATTATTATTATTATTAATAACAATATTGCGGTAGAGACTAATGGTGTGTATGAAGATCAAGAGGCAACAGGATGCGACAAAAAAGCCTAATAAACAGGACTTAAAATTTCCTTTCAAACATTTATTAACATCATCATCATGAGTGTCTTTAGCAGAGTTCAAATTAAGCTACTTGTTTGTTTATGTTTCAAATAAACCAGAAAAATTCATTCATTTATTTATCTTCTATACCACTTATCCTGTACAGGGTCACAGGGGCCTGGATTTTATTGTATTGGGAACGCCAATTAAGTCCAATCAGCAGTACCCACCAAGCACAGGGAGAAAATGCAAACTCCACGTGCACAGACCCGAGGCAGGTATCAAACCCTTAACCCTGTAAGCGCAAGGCCACCCTGCCTCCTCAGGAAAATCCAATAAAAAAATTAAATAGCTCTGCAAGCAGATTCAAGTAAAACATTTCTTATATCAGCAATTCAGGAGTGTTTTATTCTTCTTATTTCACAGCAATGTGCGGAAAAATCGCTTCAGTTATGTATCGTGATTCTTTCATGTGGCGATTCACACTGACGCCAAAATCAATTTTATCACCTTGAATTGCCTTGTTATCTAATCCTGTCCTTGGTATCGTGATATTAAATAAGACGGCCTGATGATTCCCACCCCTAGCTTATTTTATATTTATTAAAGTGTGATGTCATGTTCTTTGTATGTTTATAATTTATACAGATTTGTCCATTTGCTTTTTTTAATCAGAATTCTACAAAAAAAAAAAAATTCTTTCTGTTTGCTTTCTTGTTACTGAAAAGACCTACAGTGGCAGAAAACGTCTTATTTCAAAGCCATGGAGACTCCTTCTAGACATGTTTAAAATCTCCTTACAGGAAAAAAAAAATTAAGAAGATTTTTCACTGTATTAATGATTATGAATTGCTATACATTTGTGAAAAGGTCAGCTGTTGAAGTCTTCATGTACGTTCTTATTATTATAGAAATATTAAGACCTTTCTATAAACTCTGTTATGGAATATTAATCACTGACCAGGATGGCCACCTTGAGAGCACTGTGGTACTGTATATACTGTACTGTATGTGTGGGCAGGTTTTAATATCGCCCATGGTAACGGTGTTTTACTTGTGGTCCTCTTGAGATGCTTTCAGACCTGTACAGCGCTCACGCTACACTTTCATCTTCATTCCTCATCCTCTGCGCGCTGTCGAGTTGAGAGGTAACAGATGATGTTCTTGTCTTTCAGGGACCATACGATATCTCAAAACGTCAGAGATCTTTATGGCAGTGTGTAAAGTAGGTCATAAACTCTGAGCATGAGGTGTAAAATTAATGCATCACTATTGAAACGTACTTAAACAAAAAAATTCATAAAAAGAAAGAAAGCTTAAGTAATAATAACTCTGTTTAGATGATATCACCTTACAATTAGTCTTTAAAATAAATAAATAAATAAAAGTTTACCCCTTTTTTAACACTGTAGTTAATTTCTTTGTCAAAAACTTGGCATGTGCCTCAGACAGTGCAACAGAAGTTTAATTTATATTCGCTCACTTCAGCAAAAGTGTAAGAGCTTCTGGCAAAAATGTGCAGAACGCTGCATCTGGCAGAGGTGTGCATTTGGCAACCGAGGGTTCGCCTCGTGTAAATGTCTGTAATTTAGACAAATTTGCACTTATATTAGTATAGCGCAGCTTGAAGAAGGGAAAAAGAAGTCATCTAAGTATCCAGTTATTACAAAAATTCATGCTGCTGGCTGTTTATGTACTACGAGTGTTAAAACAGATTTTCACCAACACTCCTCGAGTACATGCTTATTGCAATGAAAAAAATAAAATAAAGAATTGCAATATTAAGCAGATTGTTAAATATAATATAGTTGTGAATAAATGTCAATTAATACAGGTAATAAATAATTATATTTGTTTGTTTTCAAGATAGAGTGTAGGCCACTCCATGTAGGTGAGTTAAAACACTTCATTCATGTTTGCAAAAAAAAAAGGCTTCAAGGTGTAAACAAGCCTTGATATTTATTTATTTATTTTCTATTTATTTATTATTTTATTTATTTCAAAATGTAACCCAACCACCAAGTGCTCATTATGTGTCCTCGCTTTATTTTGTGCATTTCTGTTTGCACACGCCGATCATAATGATGTTTGAAGTCATGTTCAGCAGCTCAGATCTGACTCCCACTTCAAGTCATGGCCCTGAACATATTAAATTTAAATCACGTGTTCACTCATTTGTGATTTTTATTTTGACTCAGAAAATGCATTAAGTTATGTTTTAATCAGATCATTAATACAAAAGCAGAAATCTAACTTTTTTTCCCTAATTATTTTAACAAGACGTCCATCTGGGCACAAATGAAGCCTCTGAGGCTGATTTCAATCCTGTAGCTGTTAATAAAACACCAGGGGATTGTTTTTACTGAGTGCCTGTGCATGCTCGGATTCTGATATGTCCCAGGAGGTTTTTTGATTTAAAAGCAATCTCCTTAGGCTGTAGTGTTTGCCTAAGTCATGTCTAAGCGGACATGGAGAGCACTAGAGGTAGGGTGTATTTGGGATGGAGTATATTAGAGAGATTTTCAGGTTGTGTAATCTGGAGCAGGTCAGGAGGATTAAGGTCTCATCCTGAGCTCTGGTGTCACGTGACCGAAACGCGTTCTCGTCGGGGGGGTTAGCAGAAAAACTCTGGAGATTTGTCTACTCTTGCATAATCCCTTGTCACTGTGCAATGAAGAAATATCACAGTTTTAGCATCACAATCAGTGTGTTATGTTATTATTATTATTATTTTTTTAGATCTGCCTTTTTATTATTATTATTATTATTATTATTATTATTATTTAAGAAGGAAAACATCAAGTTTGTAATATTTTGTAAAAGTGTGCAGCTTCATTCCTAACTTTCTCCTGCTTGCCAATGCACACTGCTCTACAGTATATGAAAGAAAAAGTTCCACGTGCGTGCACGCGCTGAGTGCACCTGGGTAAAGCAGGTAAGATCTCGACAACGGGGTTTTTCCCTACCTTGGCCTCGCGCGCTCGCCAGAGAAGCGGCGATGATGATGATGAAGACGATGATGATGATGATGAGCGCAGGGGACCGGCCAGCACTTCTCCCGGGCATGACCGCTGGACTGAAGCGCATCCTTTGATCCTCGTCGTGTAATGTCCTCCAGAGGCGGGGAAAAAAAAGACACAAACAAAAAGCAAAAGCAAAACGTCCTTTGAAATAACGCGAAGCGACGCGGAATCAGGATCCCGGAGAATCGCAGCGGATTGTGTGCGATTCAGCGCTGACACACGCACACACACACACGCACACACAGGGAGAGCGTGCGTTCTCTTTCAACAAGCAAGCAAGCAAGCAAGCGCGCGCTTGTGTCGATTCAGCACCGCGGCTCCTCGTCTCGCCCGCGAATGATCAGCACCCTGGACAGCTCCTCGCGCGCCGCCGCGGCCACTTCAGCAACTTTCCAAAGACGAGCGGGAAAAAAGAGAGGAAAAAAAAACGGCTATTTATGGAGCGCGAGGCGTCACGTGCGCGATCGCGCGCGCTCCCTCTCTCTCCCCCCTCTCCCTCGCTCTCTCTCTCTCTCTGATCGCTGTCGCCTTCCTACGTGTGGGAAGTGTGGCGGACTTCAGCGCGTGACTTAGCGCGGTGTTCGGCACGTGAGCGCGGCAACGCCACGTACTTGATGCCACACAGACTGTGGGAGTTACTTTAACACCAGAGCTGTTAATTCAGAAGTCGAGGTGTTGGGATGAGAGCCTCCCACGCACGGGTTACTCACTGCTTGTGCATGTTCTCCGGTTTCCTCCAAAATCCCCCCAAAAAACATCACAGTAATTTCCTCTAGGTATGAATAATTGTGTTGCCCTGAGATATTCTGGTGTCCCATGAAAGTTTGTGTATTCCCACCTCATGCCCAGTGTTCCCATCGTCACCACTACCAGCATCCCTGCCATCATCACCAGTGCCATCATTTCCATCACCATCATAACCATCATCATTACTATGGTATCATTATCATCCTCACCATCATAATTATCTAAACATAATCACTATTGTTATTTTCACCATCATCACTATCAACACCATGATCATATGACAATCATCATTTTCATCACCACCATGGTATCATCATCCTCACCGTCAACATAATCACCATCACTACTTTAACCATCAATATCATCACCATATTCACCATCGTTAATGTCAACATCTTCACTGTCCACGCTGTCTTAATCACCGCCAGGGTCACTCCAGCATTTGCATGATCACTGGCACCACCATGGTATCATTATCCTCACCATCCATACTATCAACATCACCATAATCACCTTTCTCACATCATTACTTTAATTATCATCACTATCAACATCATAATCACGATCATATCATCAACACCATCATCGTCACCACATCCTCATCATCATAAGCATAATCACCAGCCCCATCAACACAATCAACTTCATAACCATAATCACCACCACCACTGTGGTATTATTATACTCCTCATCATCATAACTACTATCATCACCATAATCACCATTGTTACTTTCACCATCATCACTATCCACTCCATAATCACAATCATACCATCGTCAACATCATCACCATCATAAGAATGATCACCATCAACTAAATCACCATCATAACCATAACCATCATCACTAATGTGGCATCAGTATCACCCCCACCATCATAACTATCCTCAACTTACTTCAAATTGCTTTTACTATCATCGCTATCACCATCAGCATCACCACCAACACTATTTTAATCACCATAACCAGCATTATAATCATTTTATTCACTGTCACCACTACCATTCTCATATCAAAAACATCATCACCACTTTCATCATTACCATCACCACCTTCATCATCATTGTACTGACCATCAACATTGTCATCACCATCTTTATCATGGTTCCTCACCACTATCACAATAGTGGTTATTACAGCTGATTGTTACAGTAACCACCATTATGATGGTGGTGATAAATTATGCTAAAGATGGTTATGATGGTGATGATGATTATTTTGATATGAGAAAGGTGAATGGTGATGGCGATTAAAATTATGATTTGCTATCACTGGTGTATCACCATTGTAATCACCACCACCACCATCACCACTAACATTAGTGTGAAGAGAAGTGTGCAGGCATGAGTGCTACCGCAGTGCCACTGGAAAACACTGAAATAAGCCCCAGATGTACAAATGCCACCTTTGTCAGTTCCCAACCTCAGCTACATCTCTCTGGTATATAGCTGCGTAAATGTGCTGCTTTTTTTTAATGCTTCGTTTATAGTTATAATTTTAATTGTTGACAGAGTGCTGAATTTTCTGGGAGGTTTTTATTTTCCAAAATATACCCAAACTACCAGCCTGATTTAAAGCACCACATCACTGACCTGGCGATCACTAAGGATGAACGAATGAATGTTAATAAACATGATCTTTGTTTGTCAGTGCCATAAATAAGCTTGAAAAGCTAACTCCCCGTGTTCCTTATGCCAGCAAGCGGCCCTGTACGTACACCACCATCACTATGGGTTTCTGGTCCATTACCTGCTCTCGGTCTCCTTTCCGTTATTAGACTCTCTGCAAACATAACCTGCTAACCGTGATCAGCTCTGTTGGGTCTTAGTGTTGTTAAAGAGGGAATTCTTTCTCGGGGTAATGAAAATCAGTGGCGTGAAATGAAATGACCGCTGGTTGAAGGTAGCTTAATGAAGTTATCATCGGCGGCATAGCTGGGAGATCGTATTGTTTGAACAGACAGCTGGAAATTCATTTAGTGCACAATTAAGGTTCACGAGTTCCCATAAGGGAGGTTAACAAACACTTAAGCTTAATGGAGAGCCAGTGTTTTATCGAGTGAATAAAGAATTTAGAAGAATTAAAGTCGCTGTTAGAAAAATGACATTATTGAGAAATGATTCTGGCAACTTTGTGCGTGTGTGTTTTAAATACGAGATAACTGCTGAGCTTATTTAGCATGGTTACTAAATAAGTAGGGCTTCAACACATACAAAGTAATGCAACAAAGAAGAATTAGCAAATACACAAAGTGTGGTTAAACAGCTAATGACACGAGCGCATTAAGAATGTTCTAATGATTTACTTTTAATTAATAGCTTACTTCCAGCCTATACGTTGTGTAACAATGATTATGTGTTTAAAGTGACCTCATCAATCAATATTTAATCATTTGTTCATCTTCTATACCACTTATCCTGTACAGGATCCCGGGAATCCTGGAGCACATCCTGGGAAACTTCGGGCACAAGCTGGGGTACACACTGAGCAGGACGCCAATCCGTTGCAGGGCACACATGCCCACACCACACACTCATTCACACAATCTAGGCAATGCGGGAGGAAACCTGGGTACCCGGATGAAACCCACCAAGCCTGGGGAGAACATGCAAACTTCATGCACAAAGAACCGATCTTGGAATCGAACCCGGATATAGGAGGTGCAAGGCCACAATGCTAACCGCTAAACCACGTCTCATCAGTCAATATTAGAGTATTGTTAAAAATAAAGACCAAGGTATGAAAGAATGCATTTTTTTTTTCTTTCTCTTATGGCCTTCAGGAAATTACAATCCTGCAACTTCCTGTTGAAATGTTTGGAATGTTACAGAAGATGGTGACATGTACTGCAGCAGGGTTATGAAACGGTTACAAAACCATAACGTACATTTTTTTAAACCGATGATGCTTGGAAAAGGATAATTCGAAGATGAACTACTTCTGAGGAATTTGAATTATTGTATGTGAAAGTGAAGTGTACTCATAGTACTGCACGAGGCACGGGCGCTGTGCTGGGATTCATTAATGTGAAACAAGCTTGTTCAAGGGCACATCCACACTTCATATGTAGAATGCTGTTCACCTTTCGGATTAGAGCGAGACAAAAAAATGGCATCACAATCTCTGAGACATGGACACATTTATTTATTTATTTATTTTTGCATAAATTGGAAGATTTTCAAAAAAAGAGGGTAAATATGTAGCAGAATGGGAAACATGTGTGCGTGTGTGTGTGTGTCCTCTTTGCTCCACAGCCTCCTTGTTCCAGGCCTCATGTCCTTCCTTAGCCGCCAGCCTTATTTGTCTCAATAAGCTCACATCATGGGCTCATCGAGCTCTATTAAATCTCCCTCTCTTCTCTCCGCTCCCTCTCTCTCTCAATACATTTCCATTCGTAATGCTGGATGGATTGCTTGACGTGTCCTGATGAAGTCATTCTGGCTGCGCTCACCATCTGGCAGAACGAGGGAATTGAACGCTATTACTTCCAGCCCCAAATTTGCACCTCGCTCCGGCGAACGGCGCAGATGAACCTATTTTACCTTAGATCGTTAGAACGTTTTTTTTTCTTTTTTCTTTTGCGCTTTTGATTGATTCCTCGATTATCTTACGTTCCCATAGGGTATTTATAAAAAAACGACGATAACACCATTGCGGGTTTTACTTACAATACATCCTGCATGAGGCTGCGTGCTCATATCACCTTTGCGGTGGAAATGTACTGTATAGGCGGACTTCACTCTCAGTTACTTAGAAATTGAGAGAAGTTGTTCTGTCATGGCCTCTCCTCGGCAGTGACTCAAGTGGAGCAGATACAATATGAGCGCATTCACTAGAGAATTCCACCTTGTATTGGGTTCACCACAGGACTGACCCTCATATTACCACCGTCCACCTGCGCCCCACAACAACACCGAGCCAAACCGAAAATATCACTTCCTGACCTGAAAACACACCGGCATGAAATCCTCCAATTATTTCCGTTATTATTACTGATATGATTCGTATCTAAATGAGGGTGTGATGAAACCCTCATATTACTCCATTAATCTTGTGTTACCTGTGGTGTGTTATTTTCCTTCCTAAAGTCCGCACACACCTCGTCTCTCCTTAATAACAGCACCCTTCCTGTCAGCTGAGGATGACACCGGTGTCTTGAAATGTGTCTTCCTGTCAGTTTGCGTCCACTCTCCCTCTGACGAGGTGAACTTCAGCTAGAGTTCGTGGTGCTATTTTGGTGTTTCGTCTGCTGGGTGAAATAATGCTGCATGCTTCCAATGGGAGCCGAGTGATTATTCATGCCAGTCAAAATGCCCCAGTGTTTTTATCAGGCTCATCACACACACACA
>JAQQZT010000009.1:4778850-4792214 GCA_030068275.1 Clarias platycephalus | reverse complement strand
GAATGTGATTTCTTTGTATTAATAAGTTAGACAGAGAGTTCTGCTGTACAGAAAGACAGACAGACATGTACGTGGACCTGAAATAATATCATCACTGATTACATTAAAGCTCATCATCTTATTATTAGCTTTAACCTACGAGTACTTACGCTAGTTAAAAATGCACCAAAAGAATTTAGCTCACAAATAGCACTTTACTGTAGGTCCTTTGAAAATAAGTGTCAAATCGAACACCATTAAAAAACAAATGTTGATGGTAGGAATAATCAGACATATATATTATATAATAATAATAAAAAAACATGTTACATGACATTAGCTCAGATTTGCTTGTTATTATTTTAAACCTTTAGTTATGAATTGTCCAGTTGTACTATTTCTTTTAAAAATCTGTAACATTCCACAATAAAATCCTCCCAGCCTATCGTACAACACAGCAGCTCGCTCTTAAACAAACCCGGCTGTTAAAAAGCCATCAGCACGTCCGTCCAACAATTCACCCATGCACGAGTTTGCCAAGCTGTTCCATACCTGTTCTTCACCGCACAGCACTTAATCACTTATCAGGTGGACCATAACGACAGGCATCATGTGGGGATTATACAAGGGGAATATCAGCAGGATATTTATTAGTGTGCTGGTAAGTGAATCTGTATAGACTAAGCCAGACAATGAGTGCATTAAAAAGCCATTAGATACGCAGGGCAAAATCCATCTTCAAAACAGAGAGGCGAGGCTGTCGAGTCAGGGGGTGGAGGAGGGTAAGGGGGGGGCGGGGGGGGGAGACGAGCTAATTAGCCCCGGGGAATAGAGCCCCCTCCGAGGAGATAAGCAGCCTGACAGGTATTACATTAGAGGATTCTGGAAAAGGATGACAGAGGCTGCTGGGAAGTCACAGACACAATTTATTATTATATTTTAAAAAAAAGAAAGAAATTATATATTTAAAAAAAATTATATTGTATCAGATCAAATAACGCCGTAAGTATCCACTTCATTTATGCGTCCCCGCTGCTCACATGTGCACTTTGAACAGGAGCAAATCATTGATGAACGTCTGAATAAAGGAGCTGCATTACAGCCGCTCGAATTAAAAAATAATTAAATAAAAAGATTGAGAAAGGCAGGGTTTTCATTTTATTTCCTGTCTGATGTCACAAAGGAAACTGTCATCCTATTGGAGCACTTTCGACTGAAATATTTTGGTGGCATCCATAATATACTCAATTAATGTTAAGTATATATATACTGTGTAATGTTGTGTACATCATACCTATACAGTAATGATAGATTTTACTTTGTTAATAAACACAAAAAAAAAAGTTCTGTGTTTAGAAGGCGATGACTCCCTGAGAGTCCTGATAGCTTGAGAGGAGATCAATCACCCAGATGAGGATGGGTTCCCTGTTGAGTCTGGTTCCTCTCAAGGTTTCTTTCAATTGCAATCTCAGGGACAATCTGATCATTATGATTTATACGCATTATTCCCACATCTCATTCGTACATATTTCCAGAATTTTCTTTTAATGTGGTGAAGCTCCTGTGAGACAATGACCATTGTTAAAAGCGCTATATAAATAAAATTGAATTGAAATAGATAGATAGCTAGATTAAAGAAATAATTAATTAATTAAATGTAATAAAATTAAAATTAAAACAGCGGTCATTGCCGCCAAGCAACTTTACAGAATTAAAAATTATGGAAATAAATTTGGAAAATGTAGGGTTAGGTCAGAAATCACTAAATGGAGGACCGCGGGTTCTACCCTGATGCTTTTCTGATAAATGAGATTAATTAATATACCAGTAATCTTGTACGCGTCACTCAACAGAGCCAATCAGCGCGACAGGCCAAACAGAAATGAAAGCGTGTCACAGCATGGCTTACCGCAAAAACGACAGGAAAGTAGATGCGGGAAAGTTCCTGCGAGAAGATTAAAACCAGTTTGTCTTGTACTGTATGTCCTGAAACCGTGGCGATTATAAAAAGCATTGTGAAGCAATGTGAAGCGTTACTATGAAATAAAACACGGGCCATTAGAGCAACCATCTCAGCAGCAGTCAAACGCGAGGGCGTGTAAAATACCCGAACTGAGAGACAGTGTGATGGCGCATCACGTCCTTTCACTTTCATTTACAGCCCAGCGGCACGCAAAATGAAGATTCGAACATTGATTAAAGATTGCTTTAATATACAAAGCCATCAAAGGTCAAATTGTCCACATGTTTAAGGTAGTTACTGTCAGGGATCACCCCTAGAGGGCGCCGTGTTTCCGAAGACTCAGTGTTTGTGTTTTTGTTGTTTTATGTTTTTGGACTCATTTTCCCAGAACGCACCTCGGTCAGGTGATGGGAGCGCTCACCTGAACCGAGGTAGCTCATTATTTTCTTTATAAATAGCTGTTTGTTCTGTTAGACTGAGTCTTGCATTGGTTCTATAAAGTGGGCATTTGTTTTGTGTTGTTTTGTTCTGTTTTAGTTGGCATCTGTTTTGGTTAAGCCTGTGTGTCTCCCGGCCTGGGTGTCTCCTAGTCTGTTTTGTCTACTAGTCTGTTTAGCTATTAACCTGCATAGCTCTTAGTCTGTTTAGTCTTTCGTAGTATGTTTAGTCCCTTGTCTGTTTTGTTACTCATCTGTTTAAGCACCTAATCTGTTAAAATTATTATTTGATGAATGTTCTGTTTGAAACATGCTTCCTTTGTTGGTGTTTTGTTTTGGTTATTAAAAAAGACTTTCATTCGCTCGCCTTTGCATCTATGCCTCCCCCACAAGCCCACAGCTCACCACACATGACAGTTACTGAAATTTTAGAAGTATTATTGAAATGCTGTGGAAATTTAAAATGCCTTATTTTGTTCATAGACTTACAATAACTGCATGCTGTATATGGAGACGGGAATCCTAACACAAACATGGACATTTTTTTGACCGGACCTTCTTCAATTTCAATTTAGTCCTCTTGGGAAAGGTGTTTCATTTAACACACAGTCCACTTTCGCAGATGGACTCATGGGTACAAAACGGTTTGCGGGAATTTCAGTCCTTAATGTATTTACAGACTGCAGTCACAAACCAACACAGAAAAAATGCCATGATCATGAAGTGGAACATGTGAGGAACCGTGCTGTACGATTCCTCAGATATCTACATTCTTTAGTTTTTGGCCATATAATGTATAATAAGTGCATAATATCATGTAGCGATGATGATGGTGGTTGGTGATTGGGTCTTGGCAAATTTGAGAGAAATGTTGTATTTAAGAAGCGACGTTTCCTCCTAATATCAACGCTGAGAGTCAAAACATCAGATGAGGCAATTTCTCTGTTGATGAAGCAGAGCCTGGCACTGTGAGGTTGATTGTTGTTGTGATTACAAAAACACACTACCGGCGTTTTTCAATTGCTTATTTATGGGAGTGTTCTTATTAGAACATGTAATGCCTGTTGATTGATTGGGTTCAGGTCTAGGACTCTCAGTCGCAGCCTGTATTTAGCAATCAAGAACCTTCTCTTATGTTTGCACTTGAAAGCAATAGCAAGCTGGATGAAATGCGTTTAAGGAAGCAGACGCAGAGCTGTGAGAGATGATGAGGAGGAAACATTCACGCTGGAGAGCCACTGAGCCATGTGCTTCAGGGAGCTGAAAATTTCATCAGCTGAAAATTTCATCAGGACGCAGCCGCCTTCTCTCATCTCTCATGCAGAGAAGGAGAATTAATGAGTAATTTCATGATTCCAGCCCTGGCAGTCAAACAAAGAAGAAACAAAGAGACGTGAAAAGTGAAATCAATATGAGCCGCGAGTCTCCACCCAGCACGGCACCGGAGAACGTCTGCCAGAGCGCCAGCTTGGAAATCTGGAACGATTTAAGACTTTCGCCTTCTCCTTAGCTTTGTGCATATATAACATGTATTTAAAAAAATTATTTTCTCCAGTCAGACTGGGGACGTGCGTACGGGGGCTTCCTCTCGAACAAAATCGTTATATATATGCTCCCATCCACTCGGCATCAGAAGTCACAACTGCCTGTTCCACCAGAGCACATCGCTCATTAGGGTGGAAACAGTATGTGCAAACAAAGCTGAGCTCAAAGCAGTACACAGAGTGCGCTCTGAATTGCAAATGAGGGCTGCTGCTTCACCTGCTCGCTGTCGGGGCTCGCAGCGCCCCCAATCACGCCGCTTTGACAGGCAGCTGCAGACTGCCATTAGGGAACCCAGGCAGGCTTCGTTTCATTCCGCAGTGACCCTGAATTAGTTCTTCCAACTGCCGGTTTTGAGGGCACACACCTTTATGAGTTTCAGATCTACACTCACCTACAGTAGCCAGAATTGTTCAGCAAAGAAAATCTATGCTAGGACGTGATACATAGACAAGTCAACTCAACAACTGCCTCAAATGAATCCTATTGTGCATTTGGTGTGAAATTGTTTCACCTTTTACTTCTTCTCTGGAGGTAGTCATTATAGGACTGGGAAAATGTTGACATTAAATTCAGGTCCTTAGACAAGCAATACTTAAATGGACAAGCAATCCATTCCCTCCTCCGCCCTGAATAGCTCACTATCTTAAGGAATCAGACCCACAGTATCCACAGAATTCCTGTTTCCCCAATTCGGGACTAGGAGGACGTTTTCGCAGACACGCGTGAAAAATATAGCAAAACGTTCAGCCAGGTGTCTCGAGCGCTAAGGAAAAAAAGTCACGAGTTATCTTGTATCCAGGCTGGTTGATTACTAGCTCGCTCATTTTTGGTCCACACTGGAAACGAGACATGTCAGATCAAAGACTATAAAAATCTATAAACTATTTTGGAGAAAAAAAACATGTCAATCAAAAATAATTAACCTCTTCAAATATGGCCAATGGCTCTCTCCACTTTTTTTTTTTTTAAACAAAAACTTTAAAACCAATTCTGCGAGTACATAGACACACACACACACACACACCAAACTTGAAAGTCTGCAAGGTTAAAGCCTTATCTCTCAAATAATCTATGAACCAAACCTCTAGCACCAAGAGTTCCCCAGTGAGGAGTATCAAAATCAGGGGACTACCGGTGCCATTCAAGTTAAAGCAAGAGATTCAGCTTTAACTTGAAGAGGACAGGGCTGCTGCAGTGGGGCCGATCCACAGCCCTTCACTCTCACACCATCCTGGACTCACAAGCAATATTATTGCTTAAATTTTGGAGGGAGGCTAGGGAGGGCTAGGGAGGAATCTGACAATTCCTGGTTTCAACATTTTTCCTCACACATTTCATACTGATTTCCCTAATTTTCTTTTGATTTGGTAAAGCTGCTTTGTGACAATGACCATTGTTAAAAGTGCTATATAAATAAAGTGTAATTAAATTGAGTACAAGAGGCACAGTGGTGTAGTGGTTAGCACTGCTGCCTTGTACCTCCAGGGTCCGGGTTCGATTCCCGGCCAGACTTGATTTCCCTCTCTGTGTGCATGGAGTTTGCATGTTCTCCACGTGCTTGGTGGATTTCCTCCAGGTACTCCGGTTTCCTCCCACAGTCCAAAGACATGCAGATTAGGCTAATTCACATTCCTAAATTGCCCGTAGTGTGTGAATGAGTGTGTGGGTGTGTACATGCGATGGATTGGCACCCTGTCCAGGGTGTACGCCGCCTTGTGCCCTAAGTCTCCTGGGACAGGTTCCAGCACCCCCCCACCCGCCCCCTTTTTATAGACGTTGGGTGAGTGAGTACATTGAGTAGTTTGCATCGTTTTGCCTGAGAAAGGGGTGCAAGAACAAGCAGGAAAAGAGTAATTCTTCAGTAATTGTTCACCTCAAGCACCAGTATGGGGGACACGTGGTTCCAGTTTAAAACCATATTCAAAGGTTTCTGTCTGTAGAATTGACAAAGCGTGGTGTGAAAAACTAACAACATCCGGTTCTACAGGGAGAAATCCAATATGGTTCAAGCTGCCAGTAAGGATAGAGTAACTTTAATATAATCATGCTTTACAACCGTGATGAGCTGAAAAGTATCTCGGAATGCAGAACCTTGAGGTGGATGAACTGGAACAGCAGTCTGGTCAAGAACAGCAATCTGAGGCTACGTAAGGCACAAGATCATTAAAACTAGACAGTTTGGAAATGAGTAAAAGCTAAATAAATTTTAAAAATAATAAATATTGCGAAATTAAGAGGGTGTTCCTCATAAAGTGACCAATAAGTGTACCTGAATGAGGACATGCTTAGACAATGTGACTTGAAGAATCCCAAAGCAGACTTGATTTTTTTGTTTGTCCTTGCTTTTAGCCAATAGGCAAATCACAGGAAATAAGCTGCATGTCACTTGAGCCATGCAATCCATTAGGAGGGGAAGTGGAGGTCTGGTGTGGATTAAACGCCGGCCATCTTTAAACCCTTTTGACTGATCCTCTTGGTAGAAATTGTGTAATCTCTTTGAAATGCAGATCAGGTCAATTTCATTAAATTCTCTTTCAGATACACATTCCTAATTGCGTGCACCTATTTACTTGGACATATAATAGCGTCTTTTATTCATCAGTCATGTTTTTGAACTAACAGACACGAATGTAGCTGGAATCTTCTTTTTTTTCCCCATGTAGGGCTGCAACCCTTAGAAAAGCCTCCAGTGGTTTTATGGATATAAAGGTGGAAAGCTCAGCCTCTCTAAACACAGATATAAAGTATTAACCTTTGTAGGATTCAGAATTTCTCTAGGTAGTACTACAAAAAAAAAAAAAATGATGGAATCACAACACTTGGAGGATGTTCAGAAAGAGGTTTTTACTTCAGAGGGAGAAGGAAGGCTGCTGAGGGGAACAAGTGGTCTGGTTTTAAAGCTTTAAAACGGCTTTAGATTCCTGCAACGTTACAAGTAACTACTGAAAGTATGACAAGAATAAAAAAAAGTATTGTTCAGTAATAATATTTCAACTCTAATAATATAGCATCGGATCGCAGTGCATTCTGGGTAAGTTGTGTTCATGGCGCCTAAAGCCATGTTCGCGCTTCTCCATCAGGCTTCCAGTGGGTCATTTAGGAAAGTTCACAGCTAATAAAGTGTTTAATTGGCCTTGAAGACAGCAATGGGGATTTAACCAAAGCGTAATGGCAAGGGGAAGATGACGAGGCCGCGATCGGAACGCTGTGAAACACCGCAGGCCTTTGTTGTTTAATAATTTTCTTTCCGAACTCGAAAGCAAAAAAAAAAACGCTGAAGGAATATAGGTTTCTTCTGTCATGCAGAAAGACAATCAGGAAGTTGACAACGAGACCATGTAAAACAATCACAAATATTTATTTACAATAAAACTAATCCAAACATCATTCGACGTTATGTAGATAAGCCTCCTCAAAGACGCAATATTAAATATATAATTTATACCCCTTCAGGTTTATTGCATAAGCCACTACAGGAGCGGGCACGAATCGTAATTTTACGCATTTCTGCAATAAAATGTACCGATGCATAGAAAACATGGATGAAGGAAACGAGGCGAAGCCGCTCTAACAGCTTGTCCACTCAACACGTTATATTCTTCCCTATTTCACACTTGAGCACATAAAATTACTGGTAATCTGTGTGCGCACACACACACACACACACACACGCAGCATGTCTTCACATACAGTATATATACTGTACGCTCCGGAGCTTTTTCCAACACCAGTTTGTAATTAATATTTGGCAGATTTACAACATTAATAAGAACAAGTCTTTATTGCAACAGCTCACTGATATTACTGTAAGTACGGCCACATGATATACTGTACTATATTTTAAACATAGGTTCCGAATATTCCGCTTCGGAACATCTGCCCGTCAAGTCCATACACAAGCATAACATAATCCCACACTTAACAGTCTCTAGTCAGTTATAGATAATCCTTAGATATCATCATAATCCCCTGGTGCAAAGAAAAGAGAAAGAAAAACAAACATATTTACCAAGAGTGTGTTAGAGAGTGTGCGAGAGATACACAACTTAGGAAGATCTCAGAGCAAGGCAAAAAAAAAAAACAAGATTAAAGGCGGAATTCATAACCTCCACGCAGCAGCAGCTGGCTGATCAGGAAAAGAAATACGGTAAAGTTTTCCTTATTATAATAATAATAATAATAATAATAATAATAATAATAATAAGGCAAGCGTTTACTATAGAGAACACTGTACTGTATTTGCAAAAGCTTAGAGAAAGCTAAATAGTGTTGCGAGATGTCTACAACCCGGCGGCTTTCAAAGAATAAAACTTTTAGCATTTCATTGAAATCAAAATCTGATGATTATGGAAATCTCTTCACGTCATAATTTATGCTTGAGCTTTAGCTTTATGGTTGGCCTTGATTGAGCAGAAGGCCAAGGTGATGGATGGCATTTAATAGTTCAAATCGAACGGAGGATACCTGCAGACCTCACTCTTGCTTTTGACATCCTTGGATCCTTAATTTAAAGCGCCTATCGAATGAAATAACCGTACTAACGTATCCTATGCTTGTCTTTCGGCTACGTCGGAAAAAACATCTAGTCTGAAGGGGTGAAGATTTCACCCCGAGCGCATGATCCGGGGGCACTTGTCGATAGCTCTGATCTACGCCGTGGTCTCTGAAAGCCTGGTTTCGCCATCTCGGTCGGCAACGAGGGTCTGCCGGAGATCCTTGTCCGCCTCCTCCTCCTCTCCTACTTCTTCGACAGTCCGGCTCAGGTGTCTCCTGGAGGAAGGAAACGGAAGACAAAAGACACTTTTAGCCGAGTTGCGAAAAATGAGCATTTAAGCGTGACCTTTGTGCTCTTCGCTTGAGGTTAAGCGCAGTTTCGTCTCGCAGTCTACAAGCACCGAGATTGCGCAGGGATTCCCTTCGAAAGCAATCGAATCATGTTTATGGAAAAAAAGGAAAAGGAAAATTACTGTACTCTTATACTGTATACTAATAAATTATTTTTAGTTGATACTTTTTTTTTCTTTTCTAAACTCAAAATCATTTTTAATCCGAATAACTAAAAAATATCATCAGGGAAATGACCGTGTATACTGTAGAGGTTTTGGTAAATTACCTTCTCCAGAGCTGTGTTGTTTTGCTGCAGTTGAGTCATTTATCACACTGGCCTTTCACTGGGAATTAGTATGTACACTCGCACCCACAGAGCTCTCTAAATAAACCGCTTTCGCAGGAAGAAGCGAATAATTAGACGATAACCCCAGGCTTCATGAGGGGACTTAAAAGAAGCCACGAAGCAAACCGTGCTCGTCAACTCAAAGCGAAAGCAACACAGGTCATTAATTTCAATTTCCTCTTAAAGTTAAACTTTAAATACTGTTAACATTTCGTAGCACAAACTCGGTCTCGAGCTCTACAGGCATGCCGTGTTATGATTAGTTGTTAAAGCAGTGTGAAAACTATCCTATAGTCTGTCAGTACGCCTGTTGTTGCTGTTGTTGTTGTTGCTGGTGGCTAATGTGTTAGTTTAACACCATGCTGCTCTTCCAGTCACCTGTTGCACGTCCTGAATTTAATCACTATCAGGTTTGTAAAGGTACTTCATCACCAGGTTGTCCATCTTCTTTTTCTTCTTCCTCTCTTCTTTCTTGCTCAGGGGTCTATCTTCTGCATCTAGCCCCGCGTCCTCGTCAGGTCCCGGTGCGCCTCGGCCCGGGCCCTTCTTTATGCTGTTGGAACTCCGATAGGACACGCCGGAGCTGGAGCTGGAAGATGACTCGGATGAATCCGATTCAGACGATTCTGATTCGCTTTCCTTCTTCTTCTTTCCTTTCCGCGACTCCTTTTTACCTTTCTTCTTGGAGCTCTTTTTGCGTTCGTCAGCTGACGAGCTTTCCGATCGCGAGCGTCTGTTCTTTTTCTTGGCTTTGCGGCTGCTGCTTCTGCTGCGAGAGCTGAAACTGCTGGAAGAGCGGGTGTAGTCCAGTGCTGAGCCAGATGCTGAACGTTGAAGTCTGGATGTGTTCAGGCGCAGATCAATATCGTCATCATCGTCATCATCACCAGCCTTCAGGGAGCTCTTCAAACTGCGTATGCTCTTCCTGTCATCCTCCGCTTCTCCTGGTCCTCCTTTCTCTTCATCTGTGTCCTCCAGACTGCGGCGTTTGAACTTAATAGGCTTAAAACTGAGAACTTCGTTGATAGCTTTTTCCAGATCAGGGTCCAGGTAGTTGCGGTGCGTGACGGGTTTGACATCTGTTTCGTCGAGTGCTTCATCCCCAGCAGCGCGGCTTTGGGCAGGGCTGGAATGGCTCCGGGCTAGAGAGCGAGGACTATAGGGTGAAATTCCACCTTCACTAAAGGCCACGCTCATAGCATCATCCTTGTCTGTCAGGTTAACACCGAATTCGCTAAGCCTGCTGCTGCGTGCCAACGAGGTCCGCGAGCTGATGCTGATGCTGCCAGGGCTCCGTCCTCCTGAGCGACGGCTTAAGCCGGGACTCACTGCAGACCCGCACTCACTTCGGCCGTCATCCATCCATGACATACTTCGCCGCACACTGTAGCCACTTACTATGGAGTTAGCATCGTCGTCCTGGTCCAGTCCACGGCGCATAGATGTCCTGCTGGGTGCCACTGAAGACACGACAGACTCCTTGTCAAACTCTTGGCTATTCTTGGTCCAGCGCCTTTCCAGACCTTTCCTGGCTCTGCTGGTGGCTTCAGAATAGGCTTGAGAGATAACCGAGCCCCGGTCATCCAGGTCATCGCCGGTTTTCTCAATGGACTTGTTCTTGGCTTTGCGGAGTGACGAGCGGTCAGGTGTGTCTGGTTGCTCTTTAAGAGTACTGAAGAGAGAGCTCTCGTCCCCGGTGCCTCCGATGGAGTCCTTCAGGTTGGACCGCTTCCTGTAGCTAAGCGTGCTCATCACAGACACCGATCTACTCAGCTCAGTGTCTTTGGTGTCTCTATACCCTTCTTTTACATCCTGACCTTCTTTACCTTCCTTCCCTTCTTTTATGTCTTTTACATCAGCATTTGCTGCATTAGGATATTTTTGGCTTTTATGAAGGACAGATGGAGACAGACAGGGTAGAGGAAGAGACAAAGATCAGAGACAAATCACCACAGTACTGAGACAGGTTGAAAATGGAATAATTGTAAAGGTCACAAGAAAGCTTGTAAATATCCCATCACTGGTGTGCCCCCATAAAAACCATCAACAACCCATACCACACTAAAGAGCTGTTGGAAGTACAAATACCTAAACTTTACCTCAAGGCAAGGTGCCTGACCCCATGATTTTAGGAAAACAATGATGTATACTGACCTTGGGGTCTTCAGGTTGCCATCATCTGATAGGGTCTTGGTAGAGCCCTTGTTTTTCGAGAGCCAGGACTTCACCCCGTCCACGCGGTCCTCCACCTCAGAGTCCACATCAGAGTCATCTCCACTGTGAAAAGTCACAAGTTTCAATGAGTGAATGTGTTATTTGGCTGAGACAGATAGCAGCGATAAAAAAAAAACGATGTCAGAGAGCTTGGAGATGTCAAGAGTATACTTCAAACCATGCAAACTTTACTCGTGTGAGGATTAGTGAGTCGGGCAAGCAGGTGGACCTTTAACATCAACCCATTCGTTCTCGCTTGGTATGAAATCAAACTAGGAACGAGCGATTGATTTAGAGTCAAATGATGATAAAGCCTGTAATTATAGTGAAACGTTTTACTTCTCCTTTTGCGCAAACATCTTCACCGCGGGAGAACGAAAGAGTGTGACAATGCCAGTGCTGGACTTGACTGCATTAACAACTTCCTCTGTTAGATCGGCTGCATAATTGAAAACATTTGCATAATAAAGTCCGCTGGTGACTGTGATGCATGAAACAGGAGGCAACACAATGCCACGGGGCTTTGAATATTTTAAAATATCCAAAGCAAATGGTCCTGGCCATAAATATGAATGTACCTGCGTGCTTCCCTCCCGGCTCTTCAGATGTGAAACGAGTTAGGATGGGAATCCGTCAAGCGAAACGGGTCCAGCTTCTGAACAGAATGCAAATTACCTCTTGGAGGCACAATTAACTATGTTAATGGTTATGTTAATGCCTGTCTGTTTCCCTGCCTGTCCGTTTCTAACGATTGTTACCAATGCTCGGGTACCTCGGCCCAGTCGATAACTGGCAGAAAACGCGTTGCGAAACGAAAGTCAGAGAAACATGTCGGACAAGTCATCTCGATCCATACTGCTTTCTGCACCGCTGACGTATTGACGGGCGTTAAAACCCCGGTAAACAGGAAGATGACTCAAGAATTTCAGTATGTTGTAAATAAGGGATGCAGTGATACCATTTCCCAGTGTACAACCTAATCTCAAAGGATGATCTCGAATCTTGGATCTTGCAGGTCTTGCCTACATTATTTTGGGCGTTGGAAATAATTATTTCGAAATACAAGCATTTTGAGAAGATTTCACATTTCACAGTAATTAAAGTCATCCCTCGTCGCTGTTTTTGCTGCCTGAGGATTTGGATTTGACACCAAACTACTGGGTCTGTACACATTTTCTCCTCTCACAATGTGGTCAAACAAATCCAAATTCTGCCAGGGTTCAAATCAAATTCTGATCACGTTTCCTGCCAACTTTTGCGCTTGGTTGCCACAAAAAAAGATTAAAGATTAAAGCTCGGTGTGTGTAAACACCTGGCTGCGAAGTTAAACTTTATACTCTTATACTCGCTCAAATTTACCTCTCAGGTTCCTTTGCATGCATGCTGCGGTTATAATGCGCCAAATCCTGCGTGCCGTACCGTTTGACAGCATATAGACTCTGGAGCGCAAATATTTACACCCCGAACGGTAAAGCGAGTGTCCTAATAAAGCTCGGATGTTGTTGTCTGGTCAGGATCGTGCTCGGGCGAATGAGATCTCCTTGTCTGTACCGTTCCGACAGTATGACATTTACTCAGCAAGTGAACAATTTGTTCTATGTACATTATCTCCACGAGCTCATTTCGTTCCTATTGCATGGCTAGGCTTATTCCTCACATTATTAACAGGACCTGTCGTGTCAGGGAAGGATTGCACCACCGTTCAGTTTCAGTTTTAGCCTGCTCTTACACAATTCAGCTAGAGTTTATGTCCTATTTAGATACCATAAAAATATATGATTTAAATAATATTGAAACAAATTGAAGAATTCAACATTGCCATGAGGTGCCAGAGACAGATTTGTGCTGTCTTAGACGTCTTATGGACATACGGACATGACACAGCCTAACAGGGTACTATTTATATAATAGCTCTAAAATCTGCATCGCATGTTTCAGACCACTGGCATGGAACGGAGCTCCTCGGGCTGTGAATCCAAAGCACACACACACACACACACACACACACACACACACACACACACACACACACACACACACACACACACACACA
>JAQQZT010000009.1:4763832-4778750 GCA_030068275.1 Clarias platycephalus | reverse complement strand
CACACACACACACACACACACACACACACACACACACACACACACACACACACACACACACACACACACACAGCCACTTCAGTGTCTGGACATTAATCAGTTGTGACAACGTAGTCCTATTGGTTACATATCTCCGTTCCACCCAATTAGATTTATCATTAAAGCTCCTGTAGAAATTCCCCAAACCACTCGACATTATTTGTACTGCTCAGTCATCCGCAGCCCAACTCCCACACTGCATTATCCTCACACACGCACTACATTAATCAAACTGCGCAGCTTAAATACGCATTACAGACTCGTAACAACATTCCTAGTTAATGATTCGCCGTAAGCTCCGCTCAAGGAACGGATTTTTATTCTTTTTTTTTTTTTCCTTTAGTGTGCCATGAGAGCAAAAGCTTCAAGCTCCTTCAAGCAAAACTCTGACGTGTCGATGTGTCGCAAGTTTAACTTCAATTGATTAGAGTATCTTTAACACAGATTCGTGCATAACTCCTAGACTGACCCTCCACCGCAAATCCGCGGTTCGTCTGGTTATCAGGTTTTATCAGTGCGTCGTCGGTGCTCAGGAATCAAGAAGTTGTTAAATGCAATGAGGCATACACACGCCGGCTGAACGGACACAAAGCAGACGGGGAGCGTTTCATGCACGTGAGTCTCGTGATAATGCCATCTCTTAACATGCACGCTGTTAACACGTTATATCTTTTCATGCTCGGGATGTCACGTGCGGTAATAATCGGAGACGGAGATCACAACGGACGTGCTTCAGGTTCTCACGTTTTGTTCTTCCTTTTCTGATACTTTGTCACCATGTCTTGCAAACTGTCTCACACACAAACACAAGGAAAGATGATACCATGAAAATATGATTCCGTAAATCATGGAAGAGAAGATCATCATTCATTGTTTTGAACAGAATTTTAACTATCGCGCACCGTACAGCAAACTGTACAAAGGTCAAGTACATACAGTACGAGTGTGTGTGTGTGTGTGCACTTGCAGAAAAGAAACTCAAATGCTGTACGGTGTTGTTCGGGCTTCTCAGACGGATGCTAAACAAGAGGAAGATAAAAACAATAAACACACAAACAAGTAGCATGCTCCAGGGACGCCATTACAGTACACCGGGCTGGTCTCGCAATAAAAAAGGAGGAGAAATATTAAAGATTATACAGAAACTTGTTTGAATATGATGACATCAGCTGATAAAATATGTTCAGTAATACGTTAATGTGAGAGCTGTAGCGGGACACCGGCATACCTATTGATGAGGTCATCGTTGTCGTCGCTCTCCATCTCGTCCTCGATGGCAGCTTGCAGATCGCCGATCCTCTTAAAGGCCAGCTTGAGGTCGGCCTGCAGGCTCTGATTGGCTGCTTCCAGGCTCTCGATGTCCATTTCCTGATGTTAGTCACAATTTCAGTATATACAGCTGAAGAGCTAATCATGTTTTTTTGTTTTTCGCACCACATTTAGTGAAGCACTAGAGGACACAACTATACTATGTACAAAGACATTTGTTTCTCCTTATTCCGATAAAAGTTCAAGCTTAAAAATTTATCCAATTTGACAAAACATCATTTTTTAAATTCGCTTACCAGTTCATGCTTTTTGCGACTGGCCTCAGTTTCCTTCTTGGCCAACTCGGTCATCTCCTCCTTGATGTCGCGGATCTGCCGCTGCATGCGCTTGTTCTGCTCTTTCTCGCGGTTCTCGCCGGCTGAGCGTTGGTCCCTCTCCTCAGTCATCTTCTCCAGGTTCTCCTTCAGCCGTGTCACAAGAGCCTGCACATGAAGGAGACATGCAGTATTGTGTATTACAAATAAACAGTGGATGGAGGAATATATTGATTTAAAGGTAGAATTAGTCTATTAGTGTAATATACTTACATTCTGTAACATACACTATAATAAATATTCCTTATTCACAAAATCTAAAGAGTTCGTCTTAGAAGACACTAGAAGTTTGACGTGCACGCTATTGAATAAAAGGCTACGGTTTGAGTGCGCTCCTGTAAAAGGGGCTGATTTATTTCACTCAGCCGCCCGCTCCATGACTTTAGGATGGCCTACCAACCCGTCCGCCCACGCACGTTCTCCATCCCTCGCTCTCTCACCTCCAGGCGTTTGATCTGGGTGCGCTCGTACTCCAGCTTGGTCTCCAGCTCGCGGATCTTGGCTTCTTGCCTGCTGACCAGAGACTTCTCTACCATTGACTGTTCCTGGAACTCCAGTTGGCTCTGCAAAGACTGGATCTGCGTGGAAAAACAACATGCTCTTCATTTCAAGGGTCATCAGCCACACACACATTCACTTTGCTTTCGCAAATATCTATGGTGCTTATTTTAATCTAGTGATCTTTTCCGAACTTATCATATCTTAAGGGGATATCCCAGTGGGTGTTTTTTTACATCTTTACATCATATCTTAAGGCGAGTGTTTTGTGTTTTTCTGGAATGAAAAAAAAAACAGCATTGTTGGGACAGTTGTTGACTTTGAACCAGACATTGGAGTGTGACCTGTCCATTTTGTCCTGACTTATGTGCTCAAATTATGTATAAATCATTAGTTGTGCCATTTCAGTATCTAAACAATTGACGGTGTACAGCCATGTATGTGACTCTTAGTCCTCTATTACGGTATTTATTTGATTTTGCTTGCAGGGTCTCTCAAAATCAAGTTATTCTGGCTGATTACCTTTATCTTATGATGAATATGGCATTCTGATGGGCGTGGTCTATTCCAGGGTGACATCGCCCCCCATTAATCAGAATATAAATGCTTCGGCAACATTCTACAAAAACACTGTGTTGGTTTTTCCTTCATATTTTCACCCAATTTGGACGCAGATGATAAATGCGATCAATGCGCAGCGCCAACCTCTGAGTGCTTAATCCTGTGCCTTTCGCTTTCTGTGATGCGTCACCGCTCAAACTGTGCAGAGTCATGCATAACCCGACCACGGTTTTTCGACTGAGGTCATCAGTACCATTGTTGACATTTAACTTGACCGCCTACTGTACATCACATGGGCTTTTGAAGGCCATCTTCACATTGAGAGCAGCAGTCGAACGACACCATTTCTCTGCTTCAGGTGTCTGTTACAAATTATTATAAAAAATATATATATATTATAATATTTGTATTTGGCCAAAACATGATATTGGTGCTAAAAAAGTGTCTCATCTAGGTGTAGTGTCCGTAACCTTTTTGATCTTAATTGTCATTCAGATGAAACTTGATTGATCAATTTAGATTTCACATGAAAAGACACAAACCTGAAAAAGTGTATTATTCAACAGTAGAATGCTAAATTGTTAAGATATTGCAACATGAATTTGACATGGTTACGGACACTACAGATTCTTTTGGGCAAAAAATCCTTCATTTTGCACAGAATGCTTTAATTTACGCAACATTTTTAACAGATTATATGCTTCTGGAAGCTTACACCAATTTCAGTATCAATACATTTCTTATAAAGAAATATGAATAATTAGCATTACAAATGATTGTTGTTTGAAGCGAGACAGTATAACGCTTAAAAATGGCCATTTTTGGGGGACATACTGTATAAAATCATCTCTGAAGTTAGCAACTTGAATTTCTTAAGGAAGCAACATCGGTCATAAACTTCCGAAGTAGCTGCCTTGGGACACACTCACGCATTATACTGTATGTATAAACATAAAAAAATATATATATATATAAAATCATCTGTGTTTTGTCCGATTCTACTGTTTTCTTCCAAATCAGCTTATGCCAAAAGCGTTTGGAGTCCAAAACAGCGACTGAGAAATGGAAAGCGAGAGTCAATAACCAAGAACAAATCTGTACATTTTGAGTTTGCTTATTTAATACAATCTGCTCTTAAGCTCTTAACCCAAAGCAATTTCGACATTCTTGGAGAGCCGCTATCACGCGTAAGCTCCTTCTGTGCACCCGCCGCGCGCGTCCTTTAATTAGGAGCTTTGCATCAGAAAAACGTCAAGGATTGTCGAGCTCCCAGTTTGCTGCCACTAACGGAAGCAAAGCCATCCAGAGAGCAGCTAATCACTGAACTAGATTTAGATAAGGATCTGAGAAGATCTAAGCTCTTTAGGGCTATCGGAAAGCCTGCGCTGCCACCGAGACCCCGAGCGAGGCTTTTTTTTTCCCACCGTGCGTGACGTTTGCTGTTTGATCCGAGCTATCTGTGATTCCATTCGCTCAAGTCATGTTGCTGTACCTTATCTTGAATCTCCTGCTTCTCCTTTGTGGTTTCCTCCAGCTGAGCCTGCAGGTCGCTGATCTGAGCCAAGTCTCTTGTTGACTACAATACAAGACAAAAAAAAAACACACACACACACACACACACACACACACACACACACACACACACACACACACACACACACATAAAGTGTCATTTTATTCTGCAAAGCTATCCTTAAAGCCTGACCATGTGGAAAGCGAGAAAGCAGACTGTGAGGAACCTGGGCCACAGCTGCCTTGTGCTTCTTCATCAGCTCGTTCATGTCCTCCTGGTCCTCCTCCAGACGCGACTGCAAGTCGTTCTTTTCTCTCTGCAGTCTGCTGATCTGTTCCTCCAGCTGAGACACACACAGAGGAAAAGAGAAAGACGGTTAAATCTCATCTACTCTTAAGCACAATATCTTTGAGGTGATTTGTAAAGCTGGAATTTATAAACAGTTTTTCTTTTTTCCCTCCCTAGACCCTGTACGAAAGAACCCTTTTGTGGCTTTGTGCCTCTGGAGAAATCCTTTAAAGTCAACCAAAACTCAAAAAAAAAAAAAAAGAAAAGAAAAATTGACAGTTTATCTTACATGAACTCCTCAACACATAATACACACACTCACATATAACACACACACATAACACAAGCACGTTTCAAATTAGAAAGACCATCCCAATAGACCGAAAGGCAGGAGGAGTAATTAAGTATGCCAATTAGCAGCTGTAAGCAGACTGGCACGTCCTCCCGCCGGAGCACAACTGTCATTTAAGTGCCATTATTACAGACACTACTCCAGAGCCGTGGAGGAAAATTAAAGTCAGAAATGCTGCAATATCAAGAGTATTGTCATAATCATAATCATAATTATCCTGGAATATGAAGTAAACATACAGTATCCCAAACCTCCATTTGTATCTGATCTTAAAACGGTGTTTCATTTGCGTACAAACAAAGGACGCAGTGAAAACGTTCACATGATTATTATACTGTACAAATTCTCACTTTATAATCTGATTGATTTTCTCCAAACACCAGCTTTAAATCAGTGATTCTGGCTGAAATTCAGATCGCGTTATATATTAATATATATAACATTTATTTATAACGGAGTATAGAAGTTTCTATGTTTTCCATCACAGGAGCGCAGCGCTGCATTTTATTCCTTATTAACTTAAACCATCAATCATTAAAATGTAACCGTAAATGGATAAAAAGCACAACACGATGTGCTTTAATGAAATAAATGGCTGACATATTGCTGTACTCTAAGAGGAAAATGTTTTGGAAACATAATCAGGTTTTTTTTCCTGCAGATCAGATGTGCTTAAACATCAGTCACATCTAAATCTAGACTTAAAACTCATGTGTTTAGCTGTGCATATATTGAATGTGCCTGAACTGACTGCATGGTATTTTATGTATAACAACATCTATTTTTAGCAGTTTTTATTTAGATTTTAAGTCAAATTTTACATTTGTTTAAACGTTTTATTGCTATTATTCTCTATGTTATTACTTGTTTATGGTACATACCGTATTAATCCTTTACTTCACACGAGAGGGAGAGCTGTGACGGCTGTGATGAGGCCGTAGACACGAGGGTGCGGCCAGAGTGCCCAAAACTACACTACCGTGCTGATATTCAGCACAACAGCACTCCCTCTCGTGTGATATTGCTTTTATACAACAGTTCCACAAACACCATTTATTATCAACAGATTATGATTTGTTTACATTTAAACAGTGTTACATATAAAGCTAGCGCGGTGTACAATCGTTTGTTCTGCAAACTAAGTAATGCCCTTGATCAGGGGTTAGAGAGGGATTTGGGGTGCAGCCTTGGTTTAGAAGCTAGTTTAAAAAAACAATTCAGAACGACTTAGAAGCAATTAAATTAAATTTGCCCTAGGCAAAGTGTTGTTTAAGATGAGATAATGTTTTCAGATGTGTGTCTTTGCTAAAGTGCTTCTGTGGCTGGTTTTTAATGTGGGTTTTGGCAGGCAGCAGTTATTAGAGACAAACATTTGTTTAGCTTATTTATTCACTCGTAGCCACACTCGAGAGCTATCAAGCAAATAAGAGAGCAAAAAAAAAAAAAAAAAAAAATTGGAGAAAAGAAAGAAGACTGTAATGCATGTCTTGATGTTTTTTTTCAAACAGATCACATCAACCTATTTCAGCAGAATTGAAAAGAAAATGATTGTTTATTTAAATATTTAAATAATATGTTATTTATTTATTTAATAATTTTTTTTTTTTTTAGAAATGTATACTTGTACTGAAGTACTTGACTGAAACAGATTCGATTGAAATCTTCCCAAAAAGGTTGACTGGGAACGTGACTGAGATGAGGGAGGAGTCTAAAAATCCCGTGAGCGAATACCATGTGGTCAGAAATGAAGTCCAGGGGACAAAGAAAGACGGCGTTCACTTCCACAAATAATGATTTTATCATAATGTTTTTATTGCAAAGAAATTTCCAATTCGCAGGGGTTTAAATTAGAGCTACTCAGGTTTAAATCTTAACACAGATAAATGTCCTATTCGCACAGGATTAGTATTACCTGGGGACCTCAAGTGATTTAGAAACACACACACACACACACACACACACACACACACACACACACACACACACACACACATCCGAGTTTCACGTGGCACATTCACACGGGATAAACGAAGCCTGCGATTTTACTTGAATTTACTGATCTCCAGGATATGATATTTTTCATACAAATAAATATTACATGTACATCATACAGTATTACTGTACATATTACTAAATACATATGGTGCGGAATTTGCGGAGGAAATTGTTTCTTTACAAATTATTACAGGGATCATCACAGATAACCTCCGCAATTATTACAAATCACACGCGGTCCCCAGGTAATACTAATCCCATGCGAATATACAGTATATGATATAAGATATGAATATTCGGAGTACTTAACATATACAGCCATCGGACAGTATGTCACCTGTTGCGCGCTGATCACAGCCCACCTGTGATGCCGAGTGATGCGGATAGTGAAACGTCCCAGCGCTGTTACTGTCTATTATCACCCACTCGTGGAACGTCTCTCGTCCAATCAGATTACTCAGCTGGAACTGAACGACTGTTGTACTGTATAATTGGATGTAGGATAAAACTTTTAAAGGAAGCCTACATGTACTTATAAAAGGTACGAACTGGGCACGTTTGTGATTGGCTGGAAACAAATCACTTTAGTTGAATGCAGTTTAATGAACTGCATATTTATTTGTACTTATTCATTTTCCTTTATATTTATATACCAAAGAAATACCGTGCGCTATGTAGAATAGCTTTCTGTAAAATGTCTCCCACTTAAGAAATCAGACAAAAACACTATTTGTACTTAATGCCACATGTTTAAGTTAATTTGAGAAATTCATAGTTGTCATCTCGGTATTGTTTCGAGCCGTCGCAGGTTCTGTGCATCAGATATAGTAACAGTGTGACGTCATATCCTTTACATACTGTAGTTCCTTCAATAGGAATCCGAGCGCAGGCATACATTGTTCTTTAGAAATTGATAGACAACGTATAATTATCTCTATAGTCCTCTTTAGAGCTTTACACATCCAAATATAGGATTAATTGGTCTTTTATACCAGCTGCTCTGTGGCATTCAGATTAAACAATGAGAATTAATACACACACATTTTTTATATATATATATATATATATATATATATATATACACACACACACACACACACACTGTATATACTGTACACACTGTAGCTCTAGCAAAGGCTAAAGTGCTCTAACCTTCCCTCCTCATACAGAATGTTTTATCGTTTTCTCCTGAGGCAGAGTCGTGTTTCAAACCTGCCCTTGTTGACTCCCACTTAGGGGATTCCGGGTTTCCCTTACGCGAAGAAAATATATTTCTCCATATATTAACTGTCAATATATTAAATTATTTAGTGTCTAATCTCCTGGTAAATTAAAAAGATTTTTATAATGTTAATATTCTTCGTTGTTACACTTACTGATACTAACTAATAATTAACAGAAAAAAAGATATTCATATTCAAAAATATATTCACAATATACAGAATACTATACTGTATTAATATATTACAATATATAGAAAAATACATAATTGCAGCTTTTTATATATTAAGAAATATATTAAAATATATTCGAATGCATATCTTAATGCATGTAATTTTATATTCCACAATATACTTCATAATATATTGAATTTGATTGATTCTCTTTTTTTTCTTTTTTTACAATATGCTTAGATGTCAATGTAGTTCGAATGGCATTAATCAGAGCAAACCGACAAAGTAAAAGGGTGTGTATAATACTTAAACATGCATAAAGTTTCCATAATGTTCCAATAAAACAATTATAATTTTCATTGCAATATACACAGTATACTGTATCCACACATGGCCCATTCATATACTGCAATATATTAATAAACATAAGTTTCCTATATATGGAAATGTAATATAATGTTTAATATATTGCATCATATTTCATAATATATGGGCATATTGTTTTTTTTTTTCCGTAAGGGAAAGTTTGCTCTTTTATGTGCTTATTCACCTCGATGTGTCCTGAATGACATCATCAACCTATCTATCATACTGTATCTATACAGTATCATAGAAACATATCTATATCATAGAAACATACTGTATCTGTATCATAGGAACATTTACAACTTGATTGAATTGATTATATTCAGTAAGCTTAAAGCATTAGGAAAAAAAAAAACTCAACTAAACAACAACAACAACAACAGCAAAAAAACCACACTTGACAGGATGATGTCTTCCTGCAGCAAATAGCCGTAATCAACACAGTGTGAAAGAGAAAAGCGAACATCTTACATGCTTTGGCTGTAGAACATTTTCCACTCTTTTAACGACCATGTTTCTGCCATTTTGTAGTAAAAAACATGGCAGGACGGAACACAGTAATTACACCCAGTAATTGTATGTTGTTGGCTCAGGAGAAGACAAGATGATTACATGCTTTTCTTCAGATGTCCTCAACATAACTGCTCACAATAAAGCACGAAAAAACGAACCCACACGCTCCACCTGCTAACGCTAAAGGCCACGCCCCCTCGCCCCGGCACGTGGAAAACGATCCGACACCTTTAAAATCACTCAGCGCTCATAATCAAGTATCAGGAAATGAGCGCAAAAAAATGTCACTTACAGACATCTTGGATTTGGACATGTCGTCCATCTGGATGTGCAGGTCCTCGATCTCCAGCTCCATGGACTTGCGAGCTTTCACAGCTGCAGCACAGGTGAACTCCGACTCCTCCAGCTGTTGGCGCACACACAATTACCCAACATACCCAAGCATGAGCACACAGTGTCCAGCTCCACAGTGCCTTCCCCTGGCCTGTCCTTCACGTGTACTGTATACTGTCACAGCTCGATAGAGACGCAATAGAAACGGAAAAAAGGGAAGTGAGACCTGGTTCTTGAGCTGCGAGATCTCCCTCTTGCTCGGTGCGTTGCTCTTCAGGTGATCGAGCATGAGCTGAGCATCACCCAGCAAGGCCTTGGTGCGCTTCAGATCCTTCTTCAGGCGCTTCTCCGTCTCGACGTCTCTCTGGCTCACCTGAAGAGGCAAACCATGTAATCGAGGCAGAATGGTGCTTTTTATAGTATGTTGTACATATAACACGGAAAATGTGTGTGTGCGCCAAAGAAGCTACTTCTGAGGTTTATGCGTGTAGAATGGAAGTGACCAATTTTGCTTTCCTGAAAATATCTGTTTTGGAGAGATGATTTTTTTTTAACAGTATGCGCCCCAAAAATGGCCATTGTTCAGCATCATACTGTCTCGCTTCAAACAATATTCATTTAAAATGCAAATGAATCATATTTCTTCATGAATATTGATACTAAAATTGGTTTCAACTTCGAGAAGCATATGAGCTGTAAAAAAAAAACTGTTAAAAAAATGGAAAATTAATGACTCTCCGCAATCAAAAAAAATCTGTAGTGTCCGTAACCATGTCAAATTCATGTTGCATTTTACTGTGGAATAATGCACTTTTTCAGGCTTATGTCTCTTCATGTGAAATCTAAACTAGACAAGTTGCATTGATCTGAATGACAATTAATATCATCGAAAAAATATCTGAATTCCAAAAAGTTACGGACACTACACCTCCACTTTTTTAGCACACATCAGTTTTTTTGCTGCATGGATTAGTGCGTTGTCTGTTTGCGATGTGATTCACTATAAAGACTGCTTTGATTGTAGTGATGATTTGTTTGGCTAACGCTCTGCTCTGATTGGTTACGAGGCGTGCTGCGGACTGTACCTGGTCCTGAGCGTTCAGCAGTTTGCTCTCCAGCTCTCGCCGCTCTCTCAGAACTTTCTGCTTATCATCGTACTCCTCCTCCAACTGCACTTCCATCTGTTTCAGCTATCGAACACACACACACACACACACACACAGAGCTCAAACAGTAGACTTCCACAGCGGAGTTTATACTTTCAAACAGCCACGTGGATGAAAAGGCATCAAACGGCGGCATCAAAGCGCGAGGTTAGAGAGCTGAGAGTGCGATTCTCGACTTACCTTCTTGCTACACGACTGTCTGATCTCCTCTACCTCTTCATCTTTGCTCTCAAGCTCCTTCGAATGCGTCTGCCTCAGCCTCTCCATCTCCATCTCCAGACGCAGCTTAGCCTGACCCCACCCGACACACACACACACACACACACACACACACACACACACACACACACACACACACACACACACACACGCCGTTTGACACTGAGCTTCCTGGCAGAAGTTCCTTGTCTCTCTCTCTCTCTCTCAATGTGGTCCTTTTACTCGGAGTCCTACCTGCTCCAGCATCTGGATGGTTCCAGCCTGTTCATCCAGTTCCTCTTCCTGATCTTTGACCTTTGCCTCAAGGTCACGTAGCTGCTTCTTCAGCTTGGCCAGCGACGCCTCGTCCTTTGACTCCTGAGACGAGAGATCCTGTAGCTCGGCCTCCAGCTGCTCCAGCTTTACATTCAGCCCACACAGCTCCAGCTCTTTATCCTAAACACACACACACACACACACACACACACACACACACACACACACACACACACACACACACACACACACACACAATTTCAGCCTTTTTTTAGCTAAATATTAGACACACGCTCTCACTCAGTCAACCCTCTACAACTCCGGTGACACATCTGCCCACTGATTTCTGACTGAAATCAACAAGGCTGAAGAAACATTTCCAATAAAGCTTTGTATTCTTCTGACATGAGGTCATACCCTGTCTTCCTCTCCGCTGCTGAGGAAACTCAGACACAGAAAAGAATGAGAGAAAGCCTGCACCACACTTACAATATAAGACAGGAATGTAGTGACATTAGTTCCTGTGAAGTCTGCTGTATTCTAGACATACAGAAGATCAGTTCTGCAAAAACTGGAGAAATTTTTTTTTAAATCAGTCAAAACCACTCTACTCTCTGGGAAACTGTACAGCAAGATTAAGATCTGGATGAACCAGTTAAAACACTCGACCTAAAACAAGGCAACTGCTGGACAATCGAACCAAGCAAAGCTCTCTGTTAATCTCTGTTAATCTCTTTCCCTCCGCCACTCTGTATTGCTCCCTGCAAAATATCGAACAGTGGTATGTGTGATGATGATAATAAAAAAATTAACTCTGTCACAGCTGTATTTTATCTTAATGGAAAAGAAAATATTGCACAGGCAAATGGTTTAGATGTAAAGCTTAAGGGGCAAAGAAAAGACTTTAATATGTAAAAGTAGCAGATGTGATGTGACAAAAATTGTCACATCACAATCAGAGCCGTGTGATTTAATCACTAATGCAATTTAGTCCATCTTCTGTTGGTAATTTCAACAACTGAATCATTGGGGCGTTTTTTTTTTATTCTGAATCGATTCACACTGTTTAAATAATTTAATAATATGTAACTTTTTCACAAACATTTATAAATATGGAAAAATAAGTGTCATACTTTTAGCCATGTGACTATTTGAGGTAGAAACACATCTGACACAGGGCTGTAAAAATTATCCAAGCTAACAGTAACAGACTCTTTGAAGAAGAGACATTAAAGTAGCACACTTTTGAAAAAATTGTTTTGAAATTTTGAGCAGCTTGAAAAGTGGCAATCACATGATTTTTTGCACTTTGCATATATTTGCCTAAATTAACCTTCGGCAATATTTCTTGTTTGATGCAAATCCCAAAGGTCATGCATGTTTTGAAAAAGAAATAAAAGATATACTTTTTCTATGCCTATACATTCCCATAAAGCAATTTCTGTTTTTAATTTGTTCTTAATATAGCAATTAAGGGACACAATTGGCAGATTTATGTAGTGGCACAGTGGCTTAGTGGACTATACAGCACTATACAGAGTTGGGGGTTCGAATCTCGCTATCCAGCTATCCAGCGTGTACCCTGCCTTATGCCCTAAGAACCCCTGTGACCCCACATTGGATAGGTCGTATAGACAATGTATGGGTGGCAGGATTATGTTAAACTTATTAAACAGAAAAGCATGTATTTATGGACTCAATTTATTATAGTCATATGTCCATTATACTGTATTAATACCTGAAAACATCGGTACCGAAAATATTGCAGGCATGTTCAATCAAAATGAACAGCGACAGAGGAGAGAAAAACAGTCCTTCGTAGAGTACACATCTACCCTTTGTGACTTTTAGCCAATCGGCTATGTCATGGGAAGGTCAGGACGCATGGCTGTAAGGTGCGTGAAAGTATCTAAGGACTGGCGTGATTATCTCATGGCCTCTTGACTCAAGTGTTGTTTTGTGCTTTAGGCTCTATGTGCTTCCTACACTGTGTTTTTCATCTCCAGGACACGGCCACTGAGCATTAAATTTTTCAGCAATTTGTGCTACATTGGGTTTTCTGAGGGATTGGACCAGACAGGCTGGGCTTTGGCCACCATGGGCATGGACGAGCATCGTGTGAACAAGATCCTTTCATCAATTTACTGGTATATAATACATAATCAATGTTATTTTAATCCATCTGGCAGTGGAGGTGTATTGAATTCTGTCATGTTAAAACCACCTGGGTAGTTTGTTTTTGCTCATGTTTTTCTTTAGCAAAAAATTTGCCATTAAAATAAGGACGTGAGTACTGTAGGTTTCAGTTCTTACACTTGATGATCATAGGAAAGGTGTGCGTAATTGGTTGAATAATAAAGCACGCTCAGTTTAATCATCACATAATCAATAATGGTTTTTAAGTATTCATTCTAAATTTCAGTAGCTTGTGAGCAGGATGCTAACTAGCAATCAAAGCCGTTATGGTTGTGGTTGTACCATTACCAGCACACAAGGAATAATGAAACTGCATTTATGTTTAAACCTTATCATAGAACAGTGTCAAAGATTCCCAATTCTCAAGTCAGTGAAAATACTAATAGATAGATACTGACTTATCAACCTCGGCGAAATGCATTTTCAAAATCCAAATTACATTTTAAATACCTTGTCATGATCTGGGTTCTGATTATTTTTATTTATTAATTTATTTATTTTATCAACATACATGATACGTGTTTTTGCATACTCCCAGAAAATACCTGTGAAATCTCATTTTCATATGTATTTCTCGAGTCCGGTACTCCAGCTCTGTTAGACGTGATACGCTTACCCAGGCCGAGCAAGAACACAGACCTGAATGTAGGTGTGAGTCATAATGATTAATGCTTAATGCTAGACACTGCTAAGTGTTTCCTCTACGCTGTGTTCTGGGGATGTGGCGGAAACTCATCATGACATGCGATAGGGTTTAAGTGGTTTGAATATGCGTTATATTATTTATTTCGCTTTCTGTTGAAAGTATGAGAGTAAATTATTGTTAAAAAAAAAAAACAGGCACACCCGACTAGCCGTATTCCACACACACATACGCACACACATACGCACACACATACGCACACACACACACACACACATATGCACGCACACACACAATGGCACAACAGAAGGCTGAAAATCAGTTTGGGGATTATGGGAATATGGGAGCAAAAAGTACTGACCTGCTGTCCTACTCAGATCCTTACCAATGACAAAAACAGCATTATTTCAAGTTCTACCCTGCATGCTGACACTTTCTGATTACCTCGCCTAGATTACAAATTCATATCATTGGCTGGTACTATGGGTTAAAAAAAAAAAAAAAAAAAAAAACATGAGCTGGGTTTCTGGGTAACGGCGTTAGCTAAATGCATTAATGTTAAAAGCGCTGTAATGCCTAATCTCTGTGGAGCAGAGTAAAACGGAGAGATATGAGCTGAGATGGGAGCGGAGGAGATGGGAGAACAGAAGGGCAGGGAGGGGAAGGAAGAAGAGATTGCCAGCATCGGAGAGAAGAGCGGATGAAAGGAGAGGGCAGAAGACGCGCGGGAGCTCTGGCGGGGTCTCTGAGCCCTGGTGCCCGGTTGTACCTGATTGAGGTCGATGATGAGGAGATCAATAGATCATTAGGCAATCCCTATGCTGCTCAAACAAACACACAGATTACAGACAAGATAATAGCAAGATCAATTGCCATTGTGTGTGTGTGTGTGTGTGTGTGTGTGTGTGTGTGTGTGTGTGTGTGTGTGTGTGTGTGTGTGTGTG
>JAQQZT010000009.1:4717947-4749489 GCA_030068275.1 Clarias platycephalus | reverse complement strand
TCTCAATATCAACTGTTCAAAGGAGATTCATGCATTTTTTGGACGCCTTCAGCATTCCTTTACAATGTAGAAAGAAACAAACATCAGGAACCATCATGGAGTTAGAAAGTGACCCCAAACCATTGAATGGTAGTGTATACAGTATATATCAGAGAATTATTATAATTTTCTAATTAATTACCTCAGCCAATTTGTTTTAATGAGACTTTATTCTTAATCTAGCTTGATGACGGGTTAAGTCTTTTGGTATTTGTATTTTCTTTTTCTGCTTTAAACCCTGTATGATGGCAAGTCCTTCATGGTGCCCTTATTGCGTTGTTTACCTTCCTCTTCTTGAAGGCCTGGCGAGACAGATATCCTCTGCAGGCAGCCTGGAACAACGTGATGTTGCGCTTGGTCTGCTCATCTCTCTGCTCCTCAAGTTTAGCCAAAGTTCCTGCTCTGAAAAACACCTAATACACACACACACACACACACACACACACACAAACACACAGAGTGTATGACTCCACCGTACAGTTTACAATTTTCCACCTGAGCTGCACTTACAAACTGAAAATGATGAAATCCTGTTGCAACGCTGACTTATAAATATTGTCATATTCTACTGTTCTTAACGATCTCTAATGTTATTTTCTGGCTCCGGGTTTGTGTAACTCTCTATATATGGTGGGTGTTTAATGAAAATCTCTACCTGACTAAGCAAAAAAAAAGAAAGCGTTTCATTGTACTGTACACTGACCCGGATACACACCGCTGTTTAAAAGTGTACGATCAGCTGCAGGTTTTATTCAGCAGCTACATTTATCAGGACGACTTTACATTACATAAACCAGTTACATCAGCATCTACCTTTAGCCAATTACATAATGTTCTTGTTTTTCCCAGATGCCTATTCAGCATTTTAAAGTATGTGGGAACAAAAATTTTATTATAGTTAATAATTAAATGATGCCAGTATTTCTTTTTTTTTTTTTACCTACAGTACAATAACAACAGTAAAAGTGAACCGAGTCTCCCAGTGACTCCAACGGGAGTAAATAATCATGACTATTACTCAAACCTAGATTTTTTTTCTTAGAAAAAAAAAAAAAAACATTTCTGGTAAATGTTAAATGAAAGGAAAGAAAAATCCCTTACGAGTCTTTCAAGGTCACACAATTCCAATTGACACACAAATGCTGTACATGAATAAAAAAATAAAAAAAAATAGATAAATAAGCCTCCATTCATTTAGATGTAGCATGATTTCTCAAAGCCTGGAGCGCATGGCTAGTCAATCCCGAACTCAGCACACACTTCAAATTAGCAGCACAATAATACGATGCAATACACTGCATATATCCTACTTTGAACTAAAAACCATTATACCTATTAATAAACAGTAGTCTCTTTGGAGATCTGTGCAGCAGAAATCCTGGACCAAGATTAAGGCTAAGCGTAATCAATTCACTGTTTGACACTGTTGTCATGGCAACGTTGACGGCCAGCGAGCGAGCGAGCGTTTGACATAGTTGAAGGGTCGGTTAACAAGCGCCTGTTCCGTTCTATTACTATTATAGTTAATGAGCCTTAGTCATGTGACAGCCATCGAGACCATTAATGAGAAACTGGTATGCAGTATTGCTTTAAGGACATGTTTATTTTCGTAGGAGTTTGTCATGTCATTCAGAAATGTTTAAATTAAATAGATATTGTAAATATATGTGTTAATCATCGTTTTAACATCATTACATGTGAACTATGAAAAGGTAAAACAAATGTTATAATAAGATAAACATTATAAAAAATTTATTTAGTTATTGTCATCAGATCTAAATAAAAGCATTAAAAAAATAATTTCAATATGCCAATATTTCATTAATGTTTATGAATTCTGTCACATGCCTAAGGCTTATTATAATAGTGATATTATAATATTTCATTATAATAAAGATGTACATTTATGTTGTACTATAATGTTTTATAGCGATTATATACTATAGTGGCAGGAAATCTGTGGCGCAGGAAAGAACACAAGAACCTCCTGTAGTTCCTCCTTTCTGGTCCACAAACACATTTAGTCGCAGTAGCTACTGGCGTTATCCTTCAAGATCAGTTTATTTAATCAGTTTAATCAGGCATCAAAACAAGTTTATTTGGTATTTTGGGCCGTTTACGACAGGTACTCCCCCCACCCTGGAGATTTATCTGTAGTTTCTGTGGCAGTTACACTTTAGGGGTTGGGAACGCCAGGATCGTCATTCACACACTTTGGGAATTTGGGAACGCCAATTATCCTAACATGCGTATCTGGACTGGGAGGAAACTGGAGTACCCTGAGGAAACCCACCAAGCACTGTGAGAACATGCAAACTCATACATGCACACAGACCCGAAGTGGGAATCGAACCCCGACCCCGACGGTGCAAGGTGACAGTGACAGGATTTCCTCTTGTACTTTTTAATGTTAAAACTTGGAGCTGTTTTGGTTCACAAGCAACAATCTGCAGGCAAACGGTGGCATAATTTTTGCACTAATGTTATTTTTACACTTATGTTTTATGTAAGCTGCTTTAAATTGAACAGTTGCTTTGGTTTAAGCATCTGATTGCACTCAAACAGTCGTATTTTTCCTCCCACTACATTTAAATGTATTTTGTCTTAGACTGCTTTAAACGTGTTTGTTAGGTTAGAAGGAAATTCAATAAAAGGCATTTGTTTATCACCGATCGTTCCGGATCTTTGGCCTTGAATAGAAATCAGATCTGGACCATTGAATATAAAGTTTGAGAATCCTCGTCATACTGTATAGTGTTTGCCAAACTAGGTTCATCACTTATCGCCATCCATCAAACGAAATGCCATTTGCAGCAGGGAGGCGCATACATTAGCACAAAAAAAAAAAAAAAATTGTGTCCTTTAAAAATAATTATAAACTCAGTGTTTCATAAGCGGATGAGAAAAGTGTTAACATAAGAGCCTCCATTAAAATATGACACTTTTAACAGAAGTGCTTTTATCGCTTTTATTTCAGAAGAATCATTTAATCACGTACGAAAAAGTAAAAAATAAAACAGATTAGATTGTTCTTAATCAACAAGAAGAAAAGTTTTAATTGGAAGACATGATGATAAAACCGTGGGTGCTGGTGGGTGTGGTCTTGATTGACAAGCAGAACTGAATGCAAGTGGAAGAAACGGAACATACTGTACAGTACATACTGTATACATGTTGTATAAAGTTACCCAATTACAACAGGTTATTCTTGCGAGATTCGCTTCCTTCTCGCTCGTTAGCGAAATCTAATTTAATCCTCGCTACGTTTTAGGCCTTCCCAGGAAGTGTTTTTTTCTTCCAACTAGGCGCTTAATGAAAATCTCTACCTGCATGCGGTCCGGTTGTCTCTGTGCACCTGCCAAATAATTAACCGTCCCTTCCGAAGTCAATGAATCTGTAATTGTGTGGACGCTTGAGCTTGTCATCTCTCTCTCTCAGCCTCGGTTTGCAGACATTTGCTGGGATTAGATCTCCAGGAGACTTTGGTATAATTTGCGGAACGTGCTGAATAACCCTGGCAAAGGCGAGCCAAAGCACACAAAAAGAAGACGCTTCTATTTTGTTCAACATGTTTCTCAGATGAGCCACACCCTTCCAGCGCTGATTCGCAAGATTAGTGTTTTTTGTTTGTTTGTTCTTTTTCAATAATTGCACTACATACAGTAGTTGTCATTCTAGCTGTTGCTTTTAATAAGGAAAGAATACCGTACGGTCCACAGATACCGTACGATGCGGATTGGAGCAAGTACTCACCCTGCTCAGGCCCATGTGATAGCTGCTCTTCTCCAGGTCCAAGCACTCCAGCAGCTCCTCTACAGCCTGCAACGGCACACGGACATTTATTTTCATTTGAATGCGTTCACTTACAAGTCAAACAGAAGACTCGTGAGAGTTAAGGGTCTATCTTGTTTTCCCAAAAAAAGAAAAGAAAAAAAAAATCCTTCCAGGGACTTCCGAAACCTCGAATTATAACACAAGCACTGCGTCTATAAACAAGGAGATAACGATAAGGACGAGAACTGACCAGAGTTGAGCTACTTCACAGTCCCCGAGCGTCCTACTAATGCTCAGCTTAAGTGTCATCTCTCTCTCTCTCTCTCTCTCTCTCTCTCTCTTTTTACCCTCTCAGAGCGGGACAGGTCTTGAGAACCCGATCTGAAAGGCCCCATCTAGATTACAGTGGACGAGGGGGTGGCAGCCCGCAGCACTAAAGCGCCATTGTTCCAGCCTGTTTCCACAGAAACCCATCAGCGAGACGCTGGCACAGGGGAAATCTGCTTCTCGCACTTTTTCACCCGCTCTCTCCCGCTAAGGCCCGGCTTTTGTGCTCTCCTCCTTCTTCCCACCGTTTCGCTTCTGCGAGGCTTCATCCGCAGGGAATTCAAACACAATTGACCTTCCTTTCTCTCTCGATTCTCGTCAGGGTGGAAAGAAAAAAAAAAGAAAAGAAAAGTTTTCACGCTTATTCTCTGCCGCACAAATTCAACAAAGTCGTGGCAACTCTGGAGATTTCAAATAAACCTATAGTTTTGCGAGCGCGGCCCCCACTTTCCTCAGCCAATCGTTAGGTTCAAGATGGCAGGCACATTTTTCAGACTTGATAATTGCTGTAAGATTTTTAGGCCATTTTCCAAGCCCTAAGCCCCAGAGCAATTAATATATTTCTCCTGTCTGCACCCTGTATTGATTCGAGCGGGGAAACACAGCTGGGAAAGCTTGATTAAGCCGTCACAATGGGCACGATTAACTGAGCTTTATTTCTCTGTTACGGTGGCACAAAAGCCAGAGATGAGCGCCAGGTTTTGTCTCATTTCCCGCAAGCCTGGAGCGCTTTATCCCTCTCTCCACTCACCCTCTTCTCATCCTTTACGATGTAGTTACGGCCGAGCTTTTTGGTCAGGTGCGGAGCCAGGACGTCGAAGCGACGTCGGAACTCGGAGAACACCATGTGGTCCGGATAACCTGCGATTAAAACCAGTTTTAAACACAAAAAATATATATAGTACTGTATATGGATATAATCAAGTGTGGTTTGTTTTTCCTCCTGCTTTCCTCTGCACCTTGTCTGTAGACCCGAAGCGCGTCCAGCAGTTTGAAGCCCCGGATCTGAGCCCTCAGTAAACACACGTCCAGCTGCATGAGTCCTGGGTCACAGCTCTCACCCTGGAGCTCAGCGGCCTTTAAAGCATCCGTCGTAGGCAGCAGGCAGTGCACAAAGTGAACCCGTGACCTCCGGACCGTGTCCAGCAGTGCATCCTGGGAGAAATCAGAAGCAGAAATAATCCCTGCTTTTCAGTTCTACTGAATTTGCAATCAGGATTCCTGAAGGGACTTTCATGCTCTCGGGTAAAGCTCTCACCACTTGGAGCTTGATCTGGATGCAGAGGGACTTCTTCTTCACGGCAGCCACGCCGGTGGTGAAGGTCTTCCTCATGCCGGTGGCTCGGCGCAGAGCGAGCTGAGAGCCGCCCTCCAGCCCGGCGATGGAGCCGGACAGAACCGTCGCGCTGCTGGAGCGGCCCATGAACAGGGCGCTGATGTTCTTCCTGTTAGACACGGAGGATTTAGTACGTCATAATACAGCATTACTGACTTCACTTAGCGGTAATGATGCCCCAACTTTTACACGCGGAGCTCCGCATTTGAAAATATTTAACCATGTATAAAGTTTTATGTGCAAAACATCATAATGCTGCTAAAAGTGTCTCACCTCTCACATATAACACCATATTTCATAATCACTTAATGCTTCTTATCTCACGACCCATGCTTTTTTTTTTTTTTTTTTGTAAATATGCATACGCATTTATATTTTTATCAGATAAAAAGAAACACAGTTGCTAAATACAATTTCATGCCCTTTTATGTCTGTAGTGTCCGTTATTTTTTTGAATTCAAATCTTTCAACGGTCTTAACTGTCATTCAGATGAAACTTGGCTTTGAATTTAGATTTCACATGAAAAGACATGAACCTGAAAACGTGTTTTATTCTAAAGTGCGAAATTGTTAAGATATCGCAACATGAATTTGACATGGTTACAGACACTACAGATTTTTTGCTTTTTAAGCTTTTACCAAAAGAAACTATTTTTACAGGTCATATGCTTCTAGAAGCTTAGTATTTATCTATTTTTTGTATTTCGCTAATTAGCAAGCCCTGTGTGTGCTGTATATAATTTATTTAATTTCATAGTCTTCTTCGTCTTATTTTTATTGTCTACATATTATTATTATTCTTTATTTTATTTCTTAAAAATCTGCACAGTTTGGCGTTTGGTGCGATTTGCATTTTGTACAACCATGTATATGACAGAAAAAAAACATTCTTGAATCTTGAATTGTGTGTGTGTGTGTGTGTGTGTGTGTGTGTGTGTGTGTGTGTGTATGTGTGTGTGTGTGTGTGTAGTGACCAGTCTTACTTCTGTGAGTTCTGTAGCAGACTGGCCGCGTTCTGGGAGGCGGGGTTTTGTTTGGCGTAGTTCAGCCACCCGCGGGCGTCGTACTCCACCCAGTCTGTGCCATGGCTGTGGGCGAGCAGGAAGTGATTCGGCCGCTCGCTCTTCAGCAGCAGTGTGTGACCTGCAACACAATCAGGCCTTTATAAGCACCAGCATGTGTTTTAATTTGTCTGAGAGAGAGAGAGATATATAAAAAGAGAGACCTTTGCTCTCTCCCTCTGCAGGGCCGTAATAACTAAAGAGTCTCTCCAGTAGTGCGTCCTCTGATCCCGCTGGATGCAGCGCCTCCTCTTCCATCAGCCAGAGCAGCCCGCGTGCCTCATCTGTCCTTGATGGTGTCCGCACCTGATAAACACACACACACACACACACACACAGAGTAGTTTTGTCTCTACTGAAACCGGTACACACAGAGGTTACATCTTTTTTTATTGAGCCTGCTAATCAACAAAATCAAACATCCTTTATTGAGATAAATTGGCGCAGATCAGATCAGACGCCACGCCCCTTTTACTGATTCTGGAACCTGCAGAGGCCACGCCTCTCTTACTAGTACTGGCAGGCTTGTCCAGTATATGCAGGTTGGAACTGAGAAAGAAAGTCCAGAGAAAGAAACACACTGCCACAGGAAATGTATTTTACAGTCTCTTTAAATAACAGACCTTTAATAACAAAGTTCTGACTTTTCCCTGATACACACTTTATGTGGTGAGGGTGTAAAAACCCAGTGCTTCCGAGTGTGCACAGCGAGAACCCTCTTTCCTGCCAGCATGTAATAATGGTCGGTAAAGACTCAGCAAGACTGCAGCGCATTATTGACTTACACACACCAACGCACTCTGCTAGAGAAACTCTGCCCACCTGCACACACTCGGCCTTCAAACCCTTTCTATACACCACCACACTGGACCACAGGTTCATCTTAATAATCACAATTGAACCGGCGTTTATCAATTCGCGACAGCAGCAGCGAGCCGAAATTCAGTTTACCGCCATTAAACTTTTCATTTCATGCTTTATTGTACTACACCCACCATTAAACAACAACAACCCTGTCCAAGCAATTATCATTCTCTCGGGTGCTCTAAAAGGGGCGTAAATGGGCCGAGCGGTTAGTCGTGGTGTTCTTGTTCTGTCTCAAAGGCGTCGCCTATGCGCTGGGCAGTTGCGCAATTATTGGGAAAAAATAGCTGCCGCAATTCTGTCTGTTTTGTCCCTTTGTCTCGTTTAACTCGAGTTTAATAGAGGCTAGAATAGCAAATGCTGATAGATGAGATGAAGCGATTAGCCTACATCGATTTAGCACAGCATCGCGTCTGACAGAAAGATCAGCTTAGACAAGAAAGAATTTCAATGAAGTTTATAAAACCGTTTAAAGCGTCCCTGCTCGGGACTGGACCTATAAGAAAAACAGCTATAAAGAAAACTCAAATCGTGTGCTGGAAAGCTACATTTTAGACTACAGAAAGACAGCTCAGAGTCATGGGAAGGTTTTTTGTGATTTTGCAGTGACAAAAGAAACCAAAGAGAGAAAGAAATGTAACCTAGCTGTAACCTACAGTCTTGCATGTGTGATGTCTTACCAAGGCCTGACTGGACGCCTGGTCTACAGCAGCGATGGACATCGAGGGACTCGGCTCCATGTCGTCTAACGTGAGCTCGATGTTTTCCTAAATAAAAGCAGAAGCTTGGTTAGTATAACATTCCGTTTGTGAACGTCTAGACATCACAAGTATCCAAATAAGCCAGACATAACAGACTGGAGACAAAACAGTACAAGGTTACAGATCAAACCTGTCATCTATTTAAGACGTGTTTTCTTTTCGGGTTCTGAGTGTGTTGTCTGCAGTGATTTACAGTACTAACAGCGCTTTTAGCACGCTGTTGTCAAATTTCGAGCGGAAGAAAGCAATATAACCATCAGGATCTCTGCACATCATAACATTTACTCAGATACTCTTCATCTGTTCTCATTTAAAACCACAGTGTCTGTTTAATCGCATTTATTTTATTGAAACGTCCCCTGCTACACTAATGCACTGGATGAAGTTTTCTCAGTACGCCGGAGACCGCTTCACGTCTGAAACGCTGTTCTCCCAGGAACTCCTTTAATGGTCCAATCATGTGCACGGTCAGAAAAAAGTTATACGTCAACTTTCAAGGATCTTCATCAGACGTTCAAGTCATCCATCATTCTCAGACGTATGGCCTTGTTTAAAAATTTTGCACTGTTTAAATGTTTTACTGCATTTGTTTTATGTTTATGTTTATCTGTTTATGAGTCTCATCGCCGTACTGAGCTTGAAGTTTTCCGCAAAAGGGCAATTAGGTTTATGTCTGCAAGAAATTTCATCACAAGTCCCAGTTTGACTTGAATGCCCTTAGTTTTACAGTAATTGGCAATTGAGGAAATGGCGATTCTTCGGTTGAGGGAATGCCGATGCCGTTTTACAGTAAAGTAAGTAAGTAAAACGTCTCATTTCTTGTATGGTTCATACACACGTACACGACAGCGGTACACAATACTGCTTCGAAACCCGTGCAGAATGCCTTAATAGATTTTGGTTTAAAGACGGCTGAGCGAAACATGAAAACGTGAAAAATAACTTCAGGTACTTCTGTTGCTGTTAAGTACACCGTAGGTGAGTAGATGAGCAATTACAAAAAAAGTCAACAATTGTTAAAGCAACTGCAACAAAAGTACCATATCATTCCATGTCTTCATGTTTCGCTCATCCATCTTTAAACTAAAATCTATCGAGTGATTTTGCGCTCGAGTTACATCAGTACTGAATAACAGGCAGCAGTACGAAGCAGTATTGTTTACCGCTGATGTCTGAGCGAAACATGAGAGCACAAAGTGACTTTTAGTTTAAAGATGGCTGAGAAAACATGAAATGACATGGTACTTTCGTTGCCGTTATATTTTGTTGCGTACAGTAGGTGAATACGAGCAATTAAAAAAAAAAAGTCAACAATTAATTGTTAATGCAACAGGTATCTCTGTTTTGTAATGAATTGTAATGTGATCTAATGGTCAAACTATTACAGTGTTTTCACATTAGGCACGATTGCTTTGCCTGAGAACGATTGCTCCCCACGTCCTGCTGGTTCACATTACAGTACAGTATGTTTGTTCGTGCACACTTGCGTATTTACACTCTCCGATACAGCAGGTGGCAGTGTGCACCTACTTGGTTTGTGAGCCGCAATTAAACATAAAAAGAGAAGAAGAAAACGAGGATGCTACCCTAATATTAATTAAAATATTAATAGCCTAATATTATTGATATTTCGGGGGGAGAAAATTGAAGAGTAACTACCTAGCGTGCCTTCCTACTGTATAAGCTATGACTGTGTAAGGAGACAGACGGTGCTGATGACGTTGTGTCTAAACTTACGTTCTTAAATACGATTGGCTTTAATATCTGATTCGTGCCCAAGTATGACATGTCGTTCTCTTTTCCAGCGGACACGGGCACGGTTCCCGAGAGTGTTCTCACTGATCAAAGTGCACCAGACTTGACTTGGGGTCAAGAAACGATCTCAGGACCCTAACGTGAAAAAGACAACCGACCATGTGCTTGTGTGTGTGTGTGTACCTCTTTGTAGCGCTCCAGCTCTTGCACAAACGTGCGTTCGTAGAAAAGAGCTTGCAGGCGCTCCTGAGCGTAGTTGTGGCACAGCTCCTCGAAGGTAGCGCCTCTCTCGCTCTTGGCCTGCCGAGGATTCTGGGAGCCCGGGGTGTCTACGATCAGCACAGAACACAGAGAATGCTTCTGCGTGGACTTCAGAGCTCTGAGAGGGACAAAAGGCCGAAAGACAGAATACTCATGACTTGTCTGATCACTGCCTGGTTGGGAAAACAAGCCCGAGATTTTCTTTTAATCTTTTTACACATGCACTTTTAAACAAGCTAATTGTATATGAATTACTAAAAGCGAAGATGAGCATTAGCAGGTTAAGAAACGAGAGAAACATTTCTACATATGGGTCTTGAGTTAAGTGCTTCGACGTTAACGACTTTGATTAAATCATTTATTATTGCTATAATCTATTCTCATCACTTTCGCTGATACTTTCCTTCTGTTTCCTGCGTGTGGTCCAATCTGTGGTTTAAACTTGACAATCAACCATGAAATAAATAAATAAATAAATAAATAGACAGACAAGACACTTGATTTTCACCTGTTGATGAGTGAGATCAAAAGTGTGAAGATCTCCGAGTACAAACTGGAAGCCATGGCCTCCAAACACTCCAACGCTGTGGCCTTGGACCCTGCAACCAGCACACACACACACACACACACACACACACAGCGTTTCATTTCAAGATATTTCAACTGCGCAAATGTTTAAAAAAACTAATAAAATAAAGTATAAAAGTAATAATCAGAAGGACTCGGGCACAATAAAGTGAAGTCGCAGTGGAGGAAGCGCTTTCATCATTAAGATGCGTTCAGCGCCGGCATTAAATCTGAATATGCGCGATGGGGATGGAGTGACTCAGGCTTGTCGAGAGAAAAATCAGACCGCGGGTGCCCACACGCACTCCTCCTGGTACCCGCTAAGCGTTTCTGACATCAGATAAATCTCGCACCTGCAACTAAGATGCAGCGGCGCATCCACGCCTCCGGGAGACATCAGAAAGCGTAGGTGTGGCCCTGGGTGACAATTCCAGCTCACGCAATCGGAGAGAAATACGTGCTTATTGTGAAAAACGGCAGGAGCACGCTTTCACACAACTGCCTGTTTAAACAAAGATGAATAGTGTATGCTGCGGGATGCACAGGGCGTACAGGATGTTTAAGACTTAAAGAGGATTAGTCGCCTCCCGTGCATGTTCAGGTGTGATAACCTGCACGCGGATCGATTATAAAGAACACACCTGCTGCTGGCGCGATTATAAGATTAGTACCTCCTGTACTGTACTGTATTTACGGACCTGCGGACAAAAAAAAATGGTGCGTTTTTAAGAGGGTTTCCCTCCACAGCCTCTATTTTCATCAACACTTTCTCATCGAATTGCCCGGATGTATGAGTTGTTGTTTTTTTTTTTTAAATACTAATGAATTTCCTACAGCGATCTGTAAATATGCACGACACTTCACCACAGCCTCCTATTATCCTGGTTAAATTATTCCCTGTGGGGTATTACGCTATCACAAAGAGACACGGAGAGGTGACACGGTTTCTGGCTGCGACGAGTTGATGAAATTTCCACAGCAATAAATGCAACAATAAACAGGGGCATTTTGTTCTTTAATCGATTAAATTTGTTGAGTGTGTAAAAGTGTTGATGAATTCAGGTAATATACGAAAAGCAGGAAAACGTGCTGTCCCCCTGTGCCACCAAAACAGTCCTGAGCCACAGAGAGATGGACGCCGCTAGACCACTGAAGGTGTGCTGCATCATCTGGCATCAAGCCGATCCTGTAAGTTGCGAGGCGTGGCCTCCGTGGATTGGACCTGAGATTGGATTGAGATTTGGAGAATTTGTAGTCCGAGGAAACACCTTGAACTCAAACCGTTCTTGAACCATGTGTCAGGGCGCATCATCCTGCTGAAAGAGGCCACCGACCAATATGGAGCACCAATCCTGTTGAATTTATTTTATTGAATACATAGTTTTTTGACGTAATCTTCTCGCTTTTCAATACACTGTGTCCATCAGTCAACAAGCTTCCGTATTCCCACATTAAAAAATGTTTCAGTCTGAGCTGCGAGCCACGAATGCACCGCTGTCTTCACTTCTTCATCACAAGTAAATCTTCGTCTTCGTAGGGCTGCTTTCCGGGGACCAAACAGGTGAAAGTCAGATGAAACGAGAGTGAGGACGCTTTAACACCTCAAAACCTAAGTTTTTGCAGATTAGCGACAGAGTGGGCAGAAGTGTGTGGGCGTGCAGCGTTATGCGAGATCATGACGCTCGTCCTCTGCAACGGTCCTCTGTGTTTAGTCTGAAGTTCAGTCTTCAGCTCTTCAATAAGCGTCTCACTGTAACAAGCACTGTTGATTGTTGATCCTTGTTCCCTGATGACGTTCCAATACTTCTGGCCCTCGAGAATCCCAGAAAACTGTAAGCGTTGATGAATTTTCCAGCTGATGGTTGACTTTTGCGATTGAGGATGTTTCTCCGTTCCGTACTCCGCCATTTAATCTCAGGCTCGTAGTGATGAATCCGTGTCGCGTCACCAGTAACGATTCACTTTAATGAAACTTCCACCTTCCCCAGAGTATCAGTCCATATTCCGTTTGCAGATATCCAAACGCTTCTGTTTATGCTCTTCCGTGAGTTGTTTCGGCACCAGGTACACCCACAGAGCACAAAAAAAAAAAAAAAAAACTAATCCCTGGACGCTGCTCTTCTCACAAGCACGGCATTCATTTTTGCTCGCACCGCAGTTACAGATGAACTGAAGTAACACGTTCACACCTGCACAGCAGCGACTGGGAAAACAGTGGCCTTGAACGGAAAGTGCTGATAAGTTTTAATATATCCGGAACGCAGATCATTTGTGACTCGCCCTCGTATTAGAACGAGGACATCGATATTAAACCTATCGTTAAAGCTACAGCTACGACGACACTCGCGTGAGCACAGGGCGCAGTCACTCCACCCCGCGGCTGATTAGTTTCCTCCACACGCAACAACACACAAATTTTACATCTACAACCCATTTTTAACAAGATGCTCAACAGATTTTCAGTCGGCTTCAAAAGTATTGGCACCCTGGATGCCGGACCTGAGTGTAGAACGATGAGCGAAGCTGCAGTGTTACTTCTTTACTTTTATTGAGATCATTATGGAGAGAACAATCAAAATGATCATAATATATATTTAGTTATTATAGTTATAAACTTAAAAGCATTCTACTTGAATTAACAGTTTTAGTTTTTTTTTTTTAAACGCTATATCTTAGGATGTACAGTATGTACTGAACATTTTAAAGTAACCTTGTTTTATACCGGAGAGGGATCAGAACTGAAAAGCTTATGAATATGTTTTCTTTTTAAACATTTTCTCCTTACAAAAGGAATTCCCTCTCAACGGTTGTGGCTAGTAAATTATTTAATGGATGTGCTCGTGCTTGCCTGTGCTGTCTCCGGAGTCCTCTGCCCCCTGGCGGATGCCGGAGGTTCGTGGCAGCGTTCCCTTGGCCTGGGGTTTGAAGATGGATGACGAGAGCTCTTCCAGACTGCACCCCAGGAGATACGCCGCTTTCTGAGCCCACTCGTGTCTGGCGAACTGCTTACGGCCGGCTGAGGAACAACCGACGCTTCAGGTATTTCGGTATTTTCAGGATTCACTGTACACTTACTGCATTTTCTATTTACATGCATCCGGTTAGGAAAAGCTTTCATACAAAGTGACAGAATAAACTCAGCACACAGGAGTCGACTGTGATACATGAGATGCTGAGGTTTAACAGATACAGAGGAACTGAGCACAGTTCAGAGTGACACGAAGTGCTCAGGATTATCAATGAAAAGAAAAAAAAAAAAAAAACAGACCTTGATCTTCTCTAGAGGTTTTTGAAGTTAGATTCCAGGCTGGAAATTTGCTTTTTATCTATTAGATTTCATTTTTAACCTGAAGTCACAAGTCGGGAACCAATATTTAAAAATATATATATACTTTATACTTTGCGCTACACATATTCAGATACGACACATTTCCTCAAGATATTAGAGTTAGTACCGGACTTCTCACACTCCCTGGGGATTTGATTTTTATCATCATCAGTAATGTGGATTGATAACGTTTTTGATAACTTTTTGAAAAATTAGTGGGACGTCACATCATTTGTGGTTCTGGCTCGACCTGAGGAGAGTGTGTGTGTGTTCAAGGCTAAAATAGTTGCTATAAGCTTCCATTAATTGACAGCTATTCTGCAGCTATGGCAATTATCCCTGTATTAGCGAACAGCGGCACCTCGGCAAGCAAACGCCCAACCTCGTGAATCTTCGCCTTTAAAACTACAATTTTGCAAGTAACTTACCTCGGCATGCAAAGTTTTTTCGGCGTACGAGCGACCGAGCCATTCGCCTTCGCCGATCGAAACCTTTTTGTGTCAGTGGAAAGCCAAGCAAAGTGAGTTTACATTTTTGTTTTGTTTGGAATTTAGATTTTGTGCAAGATGTAGTGAAGACGTAGCCCAAAAATGTTATCAAGGACGGTAGCAAGAAGAAAAGGGAGCCGCTTTCAGTTTGGTTTTTTTTTACAGAGGAATCACAAATTAAGGTGAAATAAAGTGAAGTTTCCTTATTTATTACATATTTTATTTAATCTATATGTCTTTTCTAAATGTTTTGATTGTTTTTATATGCAAAAATATGAAGAACTGTCTTGGAAAGTGGTAATATTTTGGGGTGGCTGGAACGGATTATCTGCATTTTACATTATTTTCTGTGGGTCTACGAGAAAATGTGTTTCGCAGTACGAAATTTGGCCTTAAGAACTCGCCTCCAGAACCGATTGCTGTGAATTTGTATGCTGAGGTAATGCTGTACTACGAAGCAAACTGAAGTACTTGGCTAACATCCTGAAAAAAACATCCGTTTTCGAAAAGCGTCCTTTCAATTACTCCAAATATACTTTAATCTCGCAGACTGAAGATCAAACATTTTGGATAGCAGGATTTTTTTTTTCCCGCTACATGTTTTTCGGGTATTCTCACACTCCAGCACACAGCATGCTTAACAGAGATACGGAGGAACATCAAACGGAGCGGATGGACGCTTTACCAGCAGCTTCTCCTTCGGGTGAGCAACGTGGACGCACAATAACGTTACGTTACAATACTAATTAACTGATTTGAAATAAAACGTAATGAAAAAATATGCAAGGATGCTGTGATTACCTTCATCTGACTCTGTGGGTTACGGTGCAGCATCAGCCGGCATGCAAATTCCGCATGTGAGTGAAAAACATACAGGGTTATAACAAGACAAATAACGCACACTGCGATCCTGCTGGAGAAACAAATCTCAGAGGGAGGTTATGTTCATATTAACATGCAGTCACACACACACACACATGCATGTGGAAGTTTAGGAAAGGAAACAGACCTTGTTCTAAATGCATGAGACCCATTAACAGGCTCATTACCGGAATCTCAGTAGAGCGCTGAGTGATGAGGCGCTCGCTTAATGTCATTATTACCATTATCGCCCACACGCATTAACCCCGTGTCTCGCTGCACGAGCGAGGCTGAGGATATCGAGACACGCCAGAGCCACGGGGGCTGGAGTTATAGCCGAGCGCCTCTCAAATGACTCTACTGCCACAGAGTGGCCACGTATGAGAATGGCACGACATACCGTACCGTACCGTAGTGCTTTATTTCATGCTCTTAGGTTGACACTTTCTACAAAGCCAATATACACACTATTATAAAGCATTATTATAATGTTATACCAAAGTACTACTGTATATTTAAATGATGCATGCATTGACATAACCATGGTTATGCATTAAGCCTGGACAATATGACAAATTACTATATATTTTTTTTCTGCATGGATCACTGATCTGGACTCTGTAGAAAGTGTAAATGTTTTGCTCATTAAAAAAAAAAAAAAAAAAATGCAATTAAGAAAGAAGAACGAAGTCGAAGAAGAAAAACAACTCTGGAAAGCGCTGACAGACAGAAGAGTGATGGAGACGTTCATTACCGCTTTCGTCTACGAGCGAGACTGCACAAGGGGGGCAACATTAGACAAAAACGAGCGTCAAACGAGCAACTGGGAATAAACACATCGGCAGCCATTAGTGCTCAGTCAGTAATCATTACCGCACTATGGGAAGGACGCGGAGCAATTAGTCAACGTTAACTTTAATAGACGACTCAGTTTGTCGATCATACCCGCGCCAGTCTAACAACCCCCTCCGAGGGTCGTTACTCCAGCCGCTATGACATTTCATCATATTATCTTACACTTCTCTATGCGTTTCAGAATTGTACAAATGTCTGGCGGGATTTCATTCGATAATGTCAGAAAGTCGAGAAGGGAAAAAAAAAAAGCCACCTTTAGTGGCTCCCGCGGCTCCTAGATGGTAGATGGCGCCCACGACCAGCCAGAAGGTCTTCTGCTCTTCTGTGGAAATGTTCAACACTTTCATTGCGGCCTGGAGTTTAGCGAACTGCTGAGCAGCCTTTTGTTTCTCTTCAGGCTGCAAACAAAAACACACAGCAGGTGAGGATGTGCATACAATGTCTAGATGAGATGTTTTGTTTATTAATTGATTTATTTTTCATAAATGAAGTGGAGGGTGCGCTCGCCTTGGAGTGAGGCAGGATCCCGAACGCGCTGTTCTCGGCAAAGTGGTTGAAATGCAGCTCGGTTCTGAAAGCCAGAAAGCGTAAAAATACGGTATATACAGTACGATGCGGTGTTCAAGTCAAAATGGGACTTTCAGCCGCAACAAAACATTCGAATGGTGCAAACGTTTTAAAGAAGGCGGTACATCCCCGTGAATGACGATCCTCCGAGTCGATCCTAAAAAATTATTATTATTATTTTTTTTTAATCCTGGTTTGATCACCAAAGGCTTTCTGTTTTTGCAGGACAATGCAGGTTATGGCCACATCTCTCGTACAGCCCTGTCCTCTCTTTCTCTGAGCTACTTCCACATGTTTGGGGCACTAAGGGAGTTCCTGGGAGGCCAGCGTTTCAGCAGGCGGCGTCCTGAGAAAACTTTCTACCCTGATGGTATCCAAGCGCAAGGATACTGTAAGTGCATTGGGATTATATAGAGTTTTTACTCTCATAACTGTGTTGCTCTGGCAATGTATTTTTAAAAGGTCTTTGAATTGTCAAGAGTTTCTTTGTGAATAATTACAGGAGGCGGACCAGACTTCAGAACCTTTTGTCTCTTGCAGGGAACGTCTTTTTTTTTTAATGATATACTAAAAGTATGGTTCTTTGGTGTGATGTGTAAACCTCTCACTGCTAAGAGGTTCTCTATAGAAATCTTCAGAGACGTACTAAAATCATCATTCTGGGTTTTTCATTTTACCACTGTGAGTCTACGTCCTCCTAAGTTTTTTTTAGAGGGTTTAAAGTGACTTTTTAAAAATGTCCTTTTTTAAAAGCTTTCTACAGTAACACTACTATTTTTAAATTCTACACAAAACCATCAAGAGATGCTTCAAGAACGTTTAAGCGAAAGTAGACTGAAAGTTTATTGCGGATAGAACAATTTCATGAAGTGGTTTCACAAATCCTTAGCTGTGGTGTTTTATGATTCCAAATGGTGACGAACCCAATGGTGAAGAGCCTTTTAGGGAAACAGATGTAACAGCTTCGTTTATTTTTTCTTTTCTAAAAGCATGAATTTCTAGGGAAAAAGAAGTCCTAAATGGTCAAATTTTAAATGGTTAATGTTTTTTGTTTTTTTCATACAAACGTTCTGCTCAAAGTCTTCCGTTAAATGTGAACGCAGAATCTTTCATTCCTTATAAAAGTGTATATTCTTAAACATACATTCCTGTAAATGTTAATGCGTCTACATTTCTGTTCGAATTCTACAAGCAGAAAGAGAAAGCCTCTGCTTCCGGAATCGCTCAGATGAACAAAGTAGGAACTCTTTAGTGAGTTAATGGGAGATTTTTGAAGCCCTAAAATCTCTTGAGAAATCATGTCGAGATTTGTATTATGCATATCCTGTAAGGATCAAAGGCGAGATCATCAAAGGAGAGGTAGTGTTCCGTTAGCAACGCCGTTAAAAATCGCACACAAAGAATAAAATGCACTCGTAAACCCTCTGTTTTAAAGTTCCACAAATAAGGGACAATCCGGAGAACTTAAGACGCTAGACTGGAACTTCTCTTCTAAGAGCGCAAAAGCACCTGACTGACTTCTGTGTAATAGAACGTTGTGCAATCTCGAATCTCTAAAAACTGGACTGAAGAACTTCACACAAACTCGACTGCACTGCCGGCGTCTTACTTGAGAGACGCGTCCGCTCCTGCCATCATGTAATAGAAAATGTTGAAGGTGGATTCGGCTTCCTGGTGCCGCGTCACCCTCGACTTCTCCAGCAGCATCGTCTACAGGACGAGAAGATACGCATGAAAGATCGTCTCTCGTAATCGGCCGTGCATTGAGTCGCGATCCGATCCGTACCTGGATCGAAGCGGAAGCCACCTGACCGGCCTGGTCAAAGTCCAGAGAGACGATGTGGGAGAATCGGCTGGCGTTCCCGTTCATGGACGTGCCGGAGTTCCCGAACGCCTCGAGGATGGTGTAGACGGCCTGCCACTTTTCAGCTGCAGGAGGGAAAAACAAACAGAAGATTGATTTCATTGTCTACATGCAGCTACTGTAGGTATTGCAGATTGGTGTACGATGAATGGAAATTCAATGAACACAATTCCAAAAAGAAATTCCCACTATGTTGCCATGTTATTATTTAACGATAGTCAAGATCCTGCAGTTTTTCAGAACTAGAGACTCTTTCTGCTTTTCCTGTGTTCACCTGAGTACACCTTGCTGTTGCTGCCTGCGATGGTCACCAGGTACTGCACCAGGTGTTGGCAGTTGGCGGTTTTCCCGCTGCCGCTTTTCCCCAGCAGAACGATGGACTGGTCCTGGCGTGTGGTCAGAAGTTTCCGGTACGCCGCCTGAGCCACGCCGTATATATGTGGTGCCGTGTCCTCTCTGCGGCAGCCTTTGAACATGTGCATCACCTGAGAAACAAGTTTACTTATTTTTTTCTTCCCATCGGTAGTTCATTTCTGTTCGCTCTTACACACTTCATGTGGAACCTCTCACCTTCTCCGAGTACATGGACGGCGCGCTGAGAGGGTTGATGACCACTATGTTGGACCCAGCGTACGTGTGGACGAGGTTTCCGCCGTAGCGCTGCCGCAGGGTGTGCATGACGCTGGACTCATTCAGGTAGAGCAGAGAAGACAGGTCCTCCACGCGGTCAGACGAAGGAGGGTTCGCCTTAGGCGCAAAAGAGACGACAAGTGTCCCATATTATAGTATTTCTTTAACAAGTTAACACAGGTCTCAGACATCCCTCAAAGTGTGTGTTAATGTGTCAGGGTTTATCTACGTGAGCTACTATCGACCAAGGCATGCCTCCTCCGAAGTACAGCAAACAACCCAGAGGAGGGTTTCCCTTGTATGAGGTCACATTAGGGGGAAAAAGTTTATTTGGCTTGTTTAAAATCCAGCCAATACAACAATGAAAAAACGACTGGAAAAAAAGGTGGAAATGGAGCTCAGTAGTTAAGGCATTGGACTACAGTTCGGAAGGTCCCAGGTTCAAACCCCACAACCACCAAGTTGGGCCCTTGAGCAAGGCCCTTAACCCTCAACTGCTCAGATGTGTAATGAGATTTTAAAAAATGTAAGTCGCTCTGGATAAGGGCGTCTGCCGAATGCCGTAATGTAAATGTTAAAATGACAACAAGGTTAATTTCGCATAAGAGGGGACGCGTTCAAGATCCATCACCTTCTCAACATCGTCCTCGTCCACTTCCAGAATGGAGCCGTCATGATCCAGCCTGATCTTCACTTTCCCCTCTGGGACGCTTCCCTCCTCCGACTTCAGCTGGGTTGCTGCAGACACACAAACATAGAAATACAGAAAGGCAGGTCTGCTGCAGCTCGGTGTACGCGCACACACGTCTCTTGTTTGGGTTTGTATATAGAAATGAATTTTTAATGAAACACAGGACATTTACAAGCTGGCGCGGTGAGCAGATGGAGTTAGAACGGTTGGGCGTTGCATTTGTACATTTAAGCGTCTCGAATTTCATTCTGCCGGATTACGCTTTTGACTTGACGTATAGTTCTGCTTATGTGTTTTTTTTTTTGTTTTGTTTTTCGGAACACGTTGACAAACCAATTTTATATTAAACACGGATCAGGTACATGGTACAACACCTTGGGATTCAAGAATCCAGCAGCGCTGCGCCCTGAATCAGGATGACAATAAAAAGCTCCAACGGTAAGAGAAATGAATGAACGTTAGAAGTCGACAAAGCTACGGCATGACGGATCATCTCGCCAGCTCAGGTTTCAACACGCAGAACGTCAGCTTACCTAAAGAGAAGCCGTCTTTGTGCACCAGCCATACTTTCTCCGTCCCGAACCAGGCTCGTTCTGCGGCGATCTGCTCCTCGGTCTTCACCTGCACGAGATGAGAGAGTCAGAGAGGAATCAGGAAATGTGCGGTGACATACAAAACCTTATCTTACCATGGCCAGGACTCACTACTACACCGCAGTACAGTGCTGTATGAAGGACCAGCTGCGTACCGCTTGAACTTTACCATAGCAGGAAGGACGACGGGTAACATAATCATCTCACACACACACACACACACACACGCAAACACAAACCGAGGGTGGGCGAGTGTTAAAGTGTGAAGTGAAACCCGCAGCCGAGTGCAGCAGTTTCACAATCAGCGTCTGTTCCTCTTTCGCTAGTCTGCAACACTTCATTTTGACTGTCTGGATCTGGCTGACGAATCGTAGGTTCAACACTACAAAACCAATCGAACGCATGCTGAGGAAAAAACTTGTATCCACCAAGTTTAGCCAAGTGTGTTAAACGAAGACACTGCAAACGTCTAAAGTGTTAAAGGGTGCAAGGAACACAGAGAGGATCGGGTTCGTAGATCTGGATCCTCTCGGTATTCAGACAGGTGTTTGTGCCACACTCTGTAACATCTAACACACGGCTTTGTCCAGACCTTGGGTGGTAAAGCAGCGTCATGGGCCGCCTGCAGGACGGCCACGGGGTCGGCGTCCACCTTCACCTGGGGCGAGATGGGGTTTATCAGATGGCGTTTCCAAGTACGTGAACAAAACACACACACACATACACAGCAAAGCTTTAGATGAAGGCGAGAAGCTGCTTTTGGTTAAACAGCAATTTAATAAAGCATGCGGGGAAAAAAACCCCTGCACATTTTATTGATTTGGTGATTTGAGGCGTTTTATAAAAGCAGCTTGCAAGCAGTAGAGAACTACATGAAAAGACGAAGACAGTTTGGATGAAGAGCTCGACAGTGAAGCTTCGGCAAGACAAAAAAAAAAAAAAAACTTGTATTGTACTGTCTCCAGATTGAGTTAAAGGTCCATGTCTCAGTATTTAATCTCAATAAGACACAATAAACTGTAGGGACAGGACAGGACACTGAGGAAGGAAGATCAGTTATGAAAAGGAAATAAATGTTAGAAGAGAAAAGCATGGATATGGACAGACTGAGTGAGGGAACATTGATATTAGAGAGAGAGAGAGAGAGAGAGAGAGAGAGAAGAACAAAGAACTGACAGAAGCTCCGTCCTCCTCTGTTATCCCAAGAATGAAAACCGTATTAAATTCAATACTATGCAATTGCAATACAAAAAATAATCAAATGTAATTATTGATATTGAACTTGATATGTTTAACCACATAACGAAAGAAATAATAAAAATAAAACTGTTTATATCTATTAAAAACTTATTTGATTCAGGGGAAATAAAATGTAATGAAATTCCAGGAATATGAGAATTTGGGAATAATAAATAAATAAATGCATAAATAAATAAATGAAGGTTTGTGGGTGGACGTGGAAACAGATTCCTGGATCAGGATGTAGTAATGCAGGATAACAAGGTGTGCATGTTCTCTAAGAATCAGTGTTTTAACCATACAAGGTGGTATTTTTTCTTTTAGATCAGTGAGAGAGAGAGAGAGAGAGAGAGAGAGAGAGAGAGAGAGAAGACAGAAACTCCATCCTCTGTTTTTCCAAGGATGAAAATCGTATTAAGGGTAGAATTTAAATTATATTTATGATGAAAATGCTTATTATGATGAAAAATTTGTTAGAAAAAAAAAAATCATATTCTGATTAAAAAAAAAAAAACAATACTCATAAAATACTTAATGAAAATAATAGCTTGGTTAGAAAACTGATATGTCATATTGACCTACTGTAGCTAATTATACAACTGCAATATTATCACTATAAGATAACGTATCCAAAAGCAGTCAAATAAAATTATTGTTTAAAAGTTTCCTGAACGTTTGCGACTTATACTGATTCTATATTAAGCACATAACTAGAAATAAACAAAGAAAATTCTCTATATCTATTATTAACTTATTTGCTACAGGGTGTCACGGGTGTACCAGGGACGGGCGTGCGTCCAAATCTTTTTCACTCCTCGGGACAGCCGCTTAAGGACTGCACGAGTTTCCCTGGCACTTTCGGTTTCATCTGGAGCCAGCCGTCGCAACCCAGCCACTGCATTTGACTGCTGTCTGCACCTAAGGAGGACTGGGCGGGGCCGGCTGGCTGGCTGTAACTACAAACGAGAGCCCGTGAGAGCCGCTGTCCACACCATTCCACTTGACCACCCTGTCGACGCCATTGGACGCCAGCCGAGTGCCTACATGCCAGCTGGGCACTGCTCCCGGATCTGCACATGCACATCCTCGCCCTTTTCCTCCCTCTCTTTCCTTCCTCCCTCCTTAAATTCCCTTTCCTTCCCTCGCTTTCCTAATCAAACTACCCTTTTCCTACAAGACCTCGCCTCGTGTCTGTGTGTCTGTGTGGCGCCCCGAGTTAAAGATCTTTTATTTGAGAATGAAAAAAGGAAAGGTTTCTGGGTGGATGTGGAAAAGCAATAAAGTTTGATCCAGGAAACAGATTCGTGGATCAGGATGAGGTAATGCAGAATAAAACAAGGTGTGTATGTGTTCACTATAAATCAGTCTTTTGACTATACAAGTTGTTTGTAACGAGAGAGAGAGAGAGAGAGAGAGAGAGCCCTGGGCGGCTGAGATTGCTGTTAGCACAACACACACACACACACACACCTTGAATACACATAAGGAATAAAGTGTGTGTGTCACGAGAAATTGATTCCTTTTTTCGTCCCACTTAAGAATTATGATCAATAAGAGAATAGTTTTACAATGACAGCAAACTTTAGACACCAAACTCATCACAGCCTCTCAGTCAAAAGGAAACCAGAGAGCGATAATAATAATAATAGGAATAACAGTAATAATAGAAAAAGGATCTGGAGAACGGGGAAAAATCCTGACACTGCGGGAAACACCGGACAAGCCTGAGGGAGGAAACAGACAATGAGCAAAAACACGAAAACAGATTCAGAGACGGTGGAAATAAAGTGTTCAGAACGTAACGCTCCATTCCAGAGGTGACGGAGACGTCCTGGACAAAAGCCCTTATAATGAAAAGTATACATGTCTTCTGCATTTCTTCATATAATTCTATGATCGATCTAGACCTCATTATTGATATCTTTCACTCAGTGTCTCATTGTCTTTCAATCAGATCAATAGGCTCACTAAAAAGAAAAAAACAAACATGATCCAACCAGTACAGAATAAAGGATCGGATCAAAAGAACTTTGTCTTTGATGTGGACTCGCTCCTTTAGCCAACCTGACAGGTTTAAGCCGGTTTAGCATTCGGTTTAGATTTTTGCAGACTTTTTCCACTTTCCACTTAATGGCTTCGATAATATCAATGATCCTGTAATAACATTTGGTAAAAAAAAAAAAAAAAAGCACACACACACACACACACACACGCACACATGCACACAGAGAGCTTGCTAATGCTGCTAATGCTGCCTCTTTCTAGGTGGTGCTGTGTCCACGCTACCTACACACACCCTCCACTCATGCTCTCATTACCAAAATACAGCCTGATTAACGACTCTGGATAATTTTAGCACCTGATCTGACACAGGTTCAAACCCCTCACATGGTGGAGTGTGTGTGTGCATGCGTGTTGACGACAGACCACCTGTCGCGCTGGAAGCAAAGCACAGGCAAGCTGAGGAGGGAGAGAGAAAGAAAACAGGGTTATGGGTTTGTCCACAGTGAGGACCTCCTCCAGACGCTTGTGATTCTCCTCGGTGGGGACGGGTGCGGTTTTCTGCAGATAAAAGCGACAAGGAAAGCCACCAGGAGAAGAAAGAGGACAGATATACTGTACGCTTCTACACTTGTATGCTACGAGTAGTACAAGTGTACTGCCTTCTATAAACAGCCATCACATGCTCATATTCCTCACACTTACACACACACACACACACACATGGATGCGCTAGGACACACCTGTTGGGTGACAGCAGTAGCCCCACAGATGGGCTTCCCAGCTGGTGCAGGAGACCGAGATGCTCCTTTTACCTTCAGATCGACACACAACATGATACACAGCCAAGTGGGCATGAGGAAGCGGGAATGAATACGACAAAGCAAACACACACGCGAAATTATAACATGCGACCACGGCATGCACAAACAGGCATCACACTACCAGATAGATAGATAGAAAGTTTACTGATCCTGAAGAATATCAATACGACAAGCAGTTAGTGTTACTGGTATAAACTCAAACACTCGGTATAGAAGACGAGCGTAAGAACCCGTCGTTGATGGGAAAAAGAGATAAAAGGTTAAAGCTAAAAAATAATCTGATGAGCTTTAATGTAATCAGTGATCTCAGGTTGATGTCTGTCTGTCTCTGTCTAACTTATTAATACCAAGAGATAACATTCTGTAAGGTTGAGTATCTTGTGCCAAATACACTCCCTGTTCAGTAATCGGAGAGTGAATGAGAAATGGATGAGAAGAGAAATCGAAAAAGTAGATCGGATAAATAAATACGTTTTTGTCTTAAAACGACTCCAGCGCTTTAAAATTCACTTATACCACTTCAGTGCTGTTATGTCAGTAGTGGAAATATGAACTAATCCCAGTAAAAATATTCAGTTTAGCTTCTCTAATTAATATCTATTGGTGCAGGTGTTTGTTTACATAGAGCGAGTAGCGCATTAGTAGATTATTTTAAAGGAAGAAAGTGTTTAATGGGTTTCTTAAGGGGTGACAGGACTCGAAAAGAGGATTTGAACTGAAAGGAAGATGAAGGAGACCAAGACCAGAAGGTGGTGGTGATGCAACATACAGTAGTGGACGCCAACAGCTTATAAAACACCAAGAATACAGGAAGGAATCTTATTGATCAATACAAAAATAGAAAAAGGACAACAACAAAAAAAACTGAGCAAGAGGACAGGGAAGAAAGTATTTGGTGGATTTCTTAAGGGCAACAGGACTAGATCAAGACCAGAAGGTGGCGGTGATGCAACATGGTGGATGCCAACTGCCGGTAAACACCAAGATGACAAGACACCCCATCTGAATGTCTAAAAATTATGAAAAAGGGAATTTCGCATAATAGGTTACCTTAATACATAGTAATATAATAAGTAGTTCTATAATATGACAGTGAAGCAGAACTGTTTCAAATTCTTGTTTCAAAAATACAATATGTAGAAAAAAATTGCTTTATAATATACTTTGATATGGATCGCAGAATTGTTTGTAACCATGGCCTTGTTTGGATCAATTCCAAAATCTAATCAGTTTATCTTCTGGTTACAGCAATAATACAACCATTAATTCAACCATTCATTCTTAAGATTACGCTAAAAGTAATCAGGCATTGCTGGATAGGTGGATGCATACACAAACATCCTGAACGCATAATGGCACATCATCTAGTACTTGTTAGGGCAAGTGATACTAAAACATTCCTAACTGATGAAACAGAATGAATTATTGATGGTTAGAATCCCTGCTAATAGGGTTAATAAGGTTTAAAAGCAGATCGTTCCAAATTAGTTCTGAAACACCTACTTTTAACATACTGTGGGTTTAGAACCCATGCCACTGGGTTAACGACACATCAGTCAGGTGAGCTGTGTTAGTGCTTCACACGTCACATGCCTTCTGTACCTCAGGTTTCCGGACTGCAATAGGTCGCTGAGCAGGAATAAAACCTGTAGGGGGTGCTAGAGGATCCACCTTGGGTCTGGGGATGAACCCTGCCACTGGGGCAAAAGGGTCTCGCTTCGAGGCAGGCACAAACCCAACAGGTGGTGCTAAGGGGTCTGGTTTAGGAGGTGGACTAAAGCCAGAAGGTGGGGCAAGAGGGTTGTGTTTGGGGATCAAACCAGGAGGTGGAGCTAATGGGTCTGGTTTAGCTTTCGGGAAGGACTCAGTCGATGAGTTCACAGGATCTGGTTTAGGAGTGGTGTCGGATTTAACCACAACAGGGGCAGGAGAAGGAGGACCGGGGGTGTTCTCAGGGGATTCTTGCTTTGCCTCCTCTACTGGTTTTGGACTTCCATCATTCTCCCTAGCCTCTCCTTCAACTCTTGAACGTGCACGGCGTTCTTTGGTCCTCCTACGCCCCATGAGACTGGTGAGCCCCGCCGAGATATCGTCATCGTGAGATCCTGAAGTGGAGGCTTTACTGGATTTGGGAACTGAGGTGGCTGTAAAGGTAGGTTTGTTTGGCACAGGGGTAGGTGGAGGTTCCTCTTTAACCCTGCTCACCACCCTGCGGGCTTGGCTTTGGACACTAATGGGGCTATTGCTTCTTGGCTCTGAGGGAGGATCATGCCTGGCTCCACCACCGCCTCCATTCACCACAGACTGAGACTGAGCACTCATGCTGCTCTCACTGTCTGACTGCACACACAAATGTATATACAATATGAGGTGAAAAGAAACTAGGAGATGGAACAAGTAGTAAAAAGGAATTGTTGGACCAATTGTCAAGAAGTTACTACGCAAAATAATAGCCTAGGGTAATTTTATAAAACAGACTGACTAAAGTATCTATCGCAAGATCACAGACTTCAGGCAGCTATTTGTTTGAGGTTTTTCAATTGACCCCAGTGACGCTCTCAGGAGAGAAACAACCACTTCACCCAACCCCCTTATTATTTACGACAATTTCGCGTTGCCTTCCAGAATTACAGCTTGGATCCTTGGATTTTTCTTTTCCATTACTTCACTAATCCATCCTTACTAATCTTAACAATGTAACTCCAGACACCTCAGACATCCACATCAAGACAGAAAGCAATGCCATACACATCACTTAGTGCACTGCAATGCAACACTGGCATCATTCCCTGAAATCTGACTGTCTAGAGTCCACCACAGAGGAAACTGGACCATGTCCAGCACCCGTGATGCAAACAGCTGAAATATTCCACATCATCAAATTCCCAGGCATTACTAACCACAGGATAAAAAAAAAAGAATTGTCTATACTCAGAGATGTGAGAGAATCTCAGCCTTGTTTAGCCCTGTCCAGAGACAGACCTTCATATCGATCCTGAAGGTGATAGTGCTAGTCCTCTTCCAGTGTGGAGAAGAATCCATCACTCCCCTGAATGCAGAAGCATCTCGAACAAGCTCCAGGTCTGAACCCATCTCCACGAGACCTGCCGCACACGCAGTCTCACATGCTCCCCGGTTTCTTCTGACCCATCCTGCCTTCAAACTATTTCCGTCTATATCATCACTGCTTTTTTTTTTTGTCTCCTCCCTTTCTCCATTTGCCTTCTGGATTTTCAGAAGTCCCTCCCACTCGTGGTGTAGCCAGGATTGGTGGAAACAGGAGGGATGGATGTCTGTCAGCAGGCCATGCTGCCCGGCTTAGAGGATCACGTGCGCTGATGCTCTGAGGGAAATAAATCTGCGAACACGGGCCACGGCAGCAGCAGCAGCAGCAGCATCGCTGAGGTGAGTTTAAAGGGAAAGCGCCGCATTCTGCTTTACAGCAATGACAAGACGTGAATGTCTTTAACACAAGGAAACAGTTAGCTTTGCTCATTCTTTACAGATAACCACTTTGTATGAGCTTAGAATAGAAATGGCCCTTTCATTCACAATAAAGCCTTTATAATCTTCTTTTTTTTTTTCCCCTTTCATTACAAACATAACCTTTTCCATTAATGCCTTCCAAACAGAAGCTACTCCAAAGCCTGATTATGTAAGAGGAGCCAAGACAGGCAAGCAGCCAAAATAAATGAGAAACAGCAGCTTCATTCTACATTCCACCAAACAGACGGGAATAATCCTGCCAAGCTGAGTATTATGTCGTGCAATTTTATAATAACCAGAGAGCCAGCATATTTTCTGAAACGAATAATAGCCGGTTAACCTGACAGAAACATTCGAGCCATCTGAAATCTGTGATCTTGAGAGAGATCAAGAACATCCAGGAGGTCTGATATCAGGGTTATTGTGCCTATACATCATGTCAACTGTATCGTACTTAATGACAATGCTGTTATAAATGGATTCTGCGACTGGAAATACTTTAATACACAGACAAAATACACTGCCTGGCCAAAAAAGTCGCCATTTTAAAAGGGTCCAAATATTGTGCTGCAAAGAATCAAGGAAATAAAAGAACTGAGAAGATTTAAAATGACTGGAACTGGGTTAAGAACCGTTCAACACATTATCAAAACCTGGAAGGATGTTGCTGAACCGTCAACTTTGTGGAAGAAATGTGATCAGAATGAAATCCTGAACTCACAGGATCGGGACTAAACAGCTGTGTGTCCATAGGAAAACCACTTATCTTAGTCTTAGTCTTAGTGAGACTAATCAGGAATAAATACGGCTTCGGTCTGCTAGGAAGCATAAAGAATGGACTTTGGAGCGATGGAAAAAGGTCATGTGACGTCCTGATTGAGTCTGTTCCAGAGTGACGGGCGTGTCAGGATAAGAAGGGAAGCGCAGGAAGCGATGCTCCATCATGCATAGTGTCTAAGGGCTGGCTAAGGGGACAAGTGCAATATGTTGTATGTATGAATGAATGACAAAGTCGTGTTTAGGCTCTTACTGTATCTTGTAATTTACGTTTATATTTTCAGACTGACTGTGTTTTTATTTTTCACTGGAAAATTGCACTTTACTTTCGTTGTACAATGTCTCATTGCTATAATGACAATAAAGATTCTAATTCGCTGTACAAGCCGCTGGTGTGTTATGATCTGGGGTTGATCTGTGTGTTTTTTTAGCCAGGCAGTGTATTGTAGACACATTTAAATAAAGAATGCACCAAAATTTCAGATCTGGACACAATATTTTTTCAGCTAAAGTAGAGTTCTTGGCTGCCAAAAGTTTGTGATCCCCTACTTTAAACTCTGACATTATATTCCTAAGTGGTTAAAACTAATCTTCAGCACTTACATTTGAGTTTTTGGATCCTGGCGTGTTTTCATCTTTCACCTAGAGAAACGCAGGTCAAAACGGTGTAAAAGGTTAGACCCAGACTGAGGATAGATGAATATCTTTCTTCAGTGCAGGATGATAGGATGTCAAGTGTGTAACTCGGATCATTCTAGCACTACACACTTGTCTAAAAGCTTAGTAGTCGAATTACGAATCAGACGAAATTATCAGATAGAAAATATCATCAACAAGATTGAAAAAATATAAAAAGATCTGCTTTAGATTTCTGGATCTGATCAATATATTTTTTTAAAGATATATATATATACAATAATAAACCAAATACTGAGGTTGGATCAACTCCTCTATCATCAACTCTAAAACTACATGCAGCGAAGAAAAAAAAAAAAAAAAGACAGAGATGAAACTCCACTTCCCTTTTTTTCCCAGAATGAAAAGCGCGATGAGAAAGCCATGGAGGCAGCGCCGTGGTCATGGGCCGTGCAGAGAGAGCGCAGCAGAGGAAAGACGGAGGAAAAAGAGCTGTGATAGAAAAAAAGAACGGGCTGGGTAGATGAGATGGAGCACTGATGCGACAGGTGTTTCACAGCTGGAGGATCCTCGGAGTGAAACAGCTGGACAGGTGGGCTATGGAGTGTGGGATGAAATGATCGGCTGGGGAGAGGTAGAGAGAGAAAAATGAAAGAAAAGGCAGAATGAGACATTTAGGGAAGCAGCTTGGCGGATCATTCAAACAGGGTTTGAACTGGTTGCTGAGAGTGTTGGCATGCAAGAGTGCGCAACATTAAACCTGAGCCTGAGCGGGGGAACGGGGGCACGTCCTGAACTCGGGTGAGGCGGACACTTTAACTTTACATGATGTATTAGAGCAGTTGTGGTGTGGAGCGGCTAGTGCAGTGGAGGATTTAGTTTTATTTGCATGCACTTTTATTGTTTAGTTAGTTTCAGTTCAATAATTAGGCTAACAGACAAAAATAGTACAATACATTTACTAATGTACGTGCAAAAGTCCACTCATTTCTTCATATTAAATTTAATTAAATTAAATGATGTAGATTAAATTAAAGAAATAGGAACAATTGTTTTCCTGTGACTGCAAAGTGCCAATTTCAAAACAACCTCAGCAGCGACCTCATTTCCCCTCTCGTCTGTTCTGTACCATTCAGTATTTATGTCTTAAGTTCATGTTCATTATTGCTCAAGAATGCATTAAAAAAGCAAGAAAGTCTGGCTCTTTGGATGCAAAATGTAAAAAAAAATGATCGGCGCTCAAGACTTTTGCACTTTACTTTAGAACTGAAATAGAAGTGCTTCATTGCTCTTACTCTACAGCAGTTTCCCATCACCAAGCATTTTTATTTATTAAAAAAACAAGAAAGCGTATATACATTATATAGAAAGCGTACAGTATATACATACAGTATAAATGTATATACATTTAATGTAGTTAGTTCCTGTTATCGCTTTTGTTATAGCAGCTATAAACATTCCTTTAGCAGATTTCTCTCTCATAAACTTTCTTTTGTCCGCTCCTGCCAAAAAAAAAAAAACATATTAAAACCAGTGCATTATTATAAAAATCCCTTCTGTCCCTTTTTTGTCAGTTGCAGTTTTAAACCCAACAAGCAGCTGTGGCAAGACGTCAGACCATAACGATCTTTTCCAATCGCACTGCTATTCGATCTCGATGCTATTCGGTACGATTCGGTTTGCAGCACTGTTTTTGGAGCTGATTTCCAGAAAATCAAACTCGTGCTGAAAAATCTAAGCCTGTTGCGCTTTATTGTTCCCTTCTGTTTCGACATTTTAAAAAAGAAGTAAACAGTCTGGATGTGATTTGATTATGGTGATGATGTTTATGCCTGAATCAGACCTTGATAAATCGCTTAAATAAATCCAGAAAGCAAAAGCAGCTTGGAAACAAAAACAAGAGTTGAGAGAACGGCTGGAACGCGAGCTCAGACCGTGAACATGTGGAGTGAAGAAA
>JAQQZT010000009.1:4670901-4714454 GCA_030068275.1 Clarias platycephalus | reverse complement strand
TATTTTATAGTTTTGAAATCCCCAGTATTGTTGTAGAATGTAGAAAATAAATCACTAAACAAAAACAAAGAAATTTGAAAGTGTTCTAAAACTTTTGAACGGTAGTGTATGTGATACATTGGTTTTCTAATTATCACATCTTATCAGAAACATCATCTAATCATACCACTCAACCACTCAACATCTGATCCTCCATTCGTGCCATCTCATCATGTCCACCCATCATCCATCTTTTTCAATGATCAATTCATGACCATACGTCCATTTCATTCATCCACCTCATATATTTCAGCCATCATTCCAGCTCCACTGATGATCCAATTATCCACCCATCCTATATATCTGATACATTGATTATCTAATCATCTATCCATCACACTGCATCAGCAATCTCATCTCATCAAATACTTCATTCAACACACATAACCATCCATTTCATCCCTAAGCATCCACCCATTCCATCTTATCATCCATCATCTAACCACTCACCATCTGATCCTCCATTCGTGCCATCTCACCATCATGTCCACCTATCATCCATCTTATTCAATTATCAATTCCTTACCATCCATCCATTTTATTTATCCACCTCATATATCACAGCCATCATTCCACCTCATCTGATGATCCATCCATCTTATCTGTCTTATACATCTATCTTACTCATCCACCCATCATCCACCCATCATCCATCCATCCTATCATCCATCACCCATCATTTGATCATCCGTCAATCCATCCATCCATCCATCCATCACATCTGTGATGCATTCATCCCTACTCAAATACTGTCTACCCACACATTCACCAAACGAATCTCTCCATGCCTCCATCCATCTTATCTAATCATCCATCTATTTCATCCACCATTTCATCTCATCTATCTGATCATCTATCCCTCTGTTTCATACACATGTCTTACTTGTTCACACAGTAACCCATCCATCCTTTCATCTAATCATCCATTCAAGTCATTTAACCATACATCCATTTATCCATGGAACTGTCCTATAGACAAGAGAACCCAGTTGGACCCAAAAAACCCTTTGCATTCCAGAAAGTTCAGGGAAGCAGCTTGCATTCCCTCACTCCCTCTCGACTGTGACTATCAAATATATAGTGTGTGTCGCTCGTGAAAAAAACTAGCAGAGTTTTGAATGTTCTCTTGCTCCCTCTATTTACAGGTGCAAACACATATCTCACGCTCGTGACATCAGCTGTAAAGGTCTTCCAGCACAGAGGGTAGGCAAACAGTTATATGATATCTCATTCATTTACCTCTAGATTAGTCAGACAGGTGGAGCAGATGATAAGCTGCTTGAAGTGCCAGTAAATTGTGCCATGGTAAGTCATTAACCCACATTAGTCTCAGTTCATTAGAATTCATCACATTTTTTGGCATGGGTTCCAACCCGGAAGCAGCCTGGCAGATATGACACGCAGCACATGCTCTGCAGGAGAGCGTGCCATGCTGACAGATGGCACAGTGGCTTGGCTGAGGCCGGTCGGATGACACGCGCGTGACGAGAAAATATGGACTGGCTCAAAACTGTGACTAGAGTGAAGAAAGCCGACGGGAAATAGCCTACTGTGTCTTTCACTCATCATGGGGGGGAACAACAATGTGGAGAAACAAGACAGCCGTCATTCACAGGGCAAAAGGAAGAGTGGGAGTGCATAGAAATGCATTCTGGGTACAAAATGTCAAGTATTAGTATGAATCCAAGTATTCGAGTCTGTGTAAAGACACACTTCAGCAAACAACGAACGTCACTTTCAAGTCAGAAATCTGGGTCGAAATAATTGGGTGCGGCTCCTGGTGACGACGACGTTTCTGCCTAGGTGTGTGAGAGCAACACTTCTAGACCAAATACTAATACCAGCGATCCAACTCCACACCTTAACTGCAAAGTTTATAAAACACCTGGGATCTGAACTCTGCCCAGGCCAAACCAAACACAAACTGGACTGCCAGGTCACTGGCACAAAACCAGAAGCTCTCATTTGTCCAACCAGGCACCGCCTCACACTAATCCAGCATGGGCCTTGTTTTGTTTTTGTTTAGAGCCAAGTTTTATTTTTAGCACGGCTGGTTAAGCCAGTTAATGCTAATGCTAGATCATTTTCATCATCAGAGCTACAAACAATGCCATCTGTTTATAACATTTTCCTAATAGAGAGGTAAGATTCAGGGTTTGACTGGTTGGGTAAACCCTCTTCTGATGGATTCAGATTCTTGGAATTGGACGCAATATTTGAAAGACAGCAACAGTGGCATGGGAAAGGGTTAATAGATGTGCAATATAACTTTAGTTATCGGTCTTTAGTACCCCGCTGTAAAAAAAAAAAAAAAACAAGCACAAGAAAAAGTTTAACGAACACTCACATTTGTCTGTTGTCGAGCTTGGATAACTGCGGCCTGTTTAAAGCAGGGGTGGGCAATTATTTTTCCCCCGGGGGCAAATGAGAAGCAGAAAATATTGTAGACGGGCGGGCCAAAAGTTTGAAATCTACTCTGGTTATTAATTTGATTTATACGTTGAAATAAGTACATGGCATTGTTTACAGAAGCTGGTAAGAGTGTGTGTTATTGTTAGATAATGAGAGAGTGAGGTTGTTTTAATTGTGAAATTATGCAAAACAATGGTAAGTGTAACCTCGTTACACAAAAAAATTTAAGTGGTAAATGGTAACTCTTTTTCAGTCACATTAACACCACAATGCTTTCTGTTTTTAACTTTCTTAACTTTCTATTAAGATACCACGATGTCTTTGTATGCCAATAATAATGGAACATAACTCACAACATTTTTGTCCAACTGCCAAACATGGCAGAAAAAGAAATCATGTTTCAGTGTTTTTTTCTTGTTCAGTGAGAGAAATCCAGCCTCCGTTGAGCTTAAACAAGTGCATCAAAGTCAGGTTGAATGTTTTGGGTGGAGATGTGAAGCGCATCTGTCATTTATGCAAAATTTTGAACGTAGGTTTTATTTTCTTAATTCCAAGCAACCTATCGCGGGCCAGTCAGAATCGGGCATTTTAAGGCCATTTTAAGGCAGTTTAAGGCCAAATGCGGCCCGCGGGCCTTAAAATGCCCGGGTCTGGTTTAAAGGAAACAAGGGGATTATGAAGAGGAAGACGTGACTGCTGATTTTGTTTCATGTGTACCCTTCTCCAGACTCCTGTCCAGCTGTCTTTTATGTCACTTTGTGCATGTGTACAGTAATGCAAGGTTTGCATTTAAAAAAAAAGAAAAAAAGTTAACACTAAATGCATGAAAGCCACGCCCCGAAGTGAATCCGATCAGTGTTCAGTGATCATATCGTTCACGCGGATTCTCAAACATAACCCGGCATAAATGTGGCTGCAAAAGGAGACGATTTGCTCGCGTAATGCTGACACAGTAGACTACCAGGCGGAATTTCATAACAACTGACAGCATGACTGTGTTACTTGGTGCCGTCTTATTAAGTCTCTCTCTTGATAGTTCTGCCGCCTTTTTCAAACGTGGAGCGGAAATTATACTCAACTATGAATACTTTGTCCCTCTTCGAGCAACCCATTTCAACAACAATAACAACTGCACAACACAACTTCCTGTCACTACTGTGAACACGTGCAGCTGGAGCTCTGACCCGTCAACAAACGCAACTGCTTGTTCGAGATGCATGAGGTTCAGTACTGTATATTTTGGTGCATACTGTACCGTACTTGAAGACACAATCGTTTTGTCATTTCTTTTTAATTTCCTTTCTTATATTGAACGAAACGAATGAACAGAACGTACACGGACACGAGATAAGGGTATTTACCTGAAAGTCAGACAGCTGGCTAGCAAGTAAGCAACAAGACAGAAAGCACTGTTTGAGTTACACAGTAACACCAAACCATGAATGTTCAAGCACGATGAACTGCGTCAAAGATCTTTCAAAAGTTAGCAATGACATCACTGGCTCTATGACAACATGACCATCATGCTAGCTAGAGATGGTACTCGATTATCCACCTATGTGTTAGCAGACTCACTAGCCATCGTGTTGCTAAAGTAGCTATAGCGACGATAACAATTCTTCGCTAGCAAACTTTAACTCTGTGGTGTTGGTGGAAATACCTCAAAACTCAGGCTCAGGCTACGGCACGTGACGCTAAGAGTGACAAGGAAAGATCAAATCAGATCTGCTGCAAGATGAGTAGCTTTCAGTTCTGCATAATAGGCAACCTTTAAAAGTCAAGGTGTTGATGAAGCGCATCGGGCATCTGTGTGTGTGTGTGTGTGTGTGTGAGGTAAATTCTTTAGAATACGTCTCTTCCAGAAGCGGCTGTATGAACAAACGCGTCAAGTTGATACTAAAACAAGACAAAGATCGTGCTGCGCCTGGTAGGGTTGGCAAATACAGACTCCCGTGATATTATTCCTGGCGCTTATATAATATCTGACTCAAGCAAGCGCTCTTCTTTGCAACACCTTGCGACAGACCTCCAGCGACAGGTTCATCAACTTCAAACCCATCCTCAAAAAAAAAGAAAAAAAAAGAAAAGTGCACACTATCTGTTAGACATATCACCGAACAGGTGTTTTCCTTTGATGATTATTCCTAAACAGCCCCCGGATGTAGCGAACACGCTTAGTAGAGATACTTCACCGAGCGAGTTCAGGCTTGCTCATGCGGTGCATTCTTTCACATCTAGAGTTTCATATGACCGTCGGAAAAAGGTATGTTGACCTGAAAAACACAATAGAGACAAGCCTGATGTTCGGGATCACCTTAATCCTTCGTCACACACGCGGACCACACACAGCTAGAATCCTGCACAACGTGATCGAAAGATAGGTAGCTACTGTATAATATTCAAAATATAGCATGGGGCTGTTTATACAAATGACAACAAATGATGCAAAATGCAAAACGTACAAAAATAAGGTTTGATGAAGAAGAACGTACAAAATGCAAAGCAGGCTGGGACGCCACAGGGAAACGGATTCGCGTGACTTTCATCGATTGTTCTGTCTTTTTCCTGCAACATTACCCAACATGTAGAGACAAGCCTTCAATTAAATTTTAAACACAGTGTTTCATGGAGCGAACATGCACAAAACAAATCTAGTCTTTTTTTATTGTTACTGATTTGTCTGCATGAAATTCCCTTAAAATGCACTTAAAACAGAAATCAAGCTTTTCAGGAACAATCATTTTGTACACTTGACCTTGTTGTGACCTCGTCCCGTTCCAAACTCTTATTTGTTTATAACACATACGTATAACTGCTACAATCATTTGCTCATCCTTGAGATCTCATCCTTGCATAAAACCTCTGTATCTGTACAGGGAGCGTTCAAGTCAAACCAGGACTTCTGAGAGTTAAAATCTTCCCTTATCTCTCTACTGTATATAATCCCCAACTAGGCTAATGCACTTATCCTAGTGTTTGCTTAGATATCATGCAGGTAGAAAGTTTTCTCAGAATGCAGGGGCCATTATCGGACTGCATGTCTGATTCACGTCTGAAATGCTGGCCTCCCAGGAACTCCTTTAATGGCCCAAACATAAGAAAATGGCTTTGCTTGGGTAATACCTCCAAGTGGAGTTCCTGTACTATAACTAAAAATATACTCAATGTAATAACATAACTAAAAGTATACTAGTATTATATCCAAAAATACAACAGGCATTCAAGTCAAACCTGGACTTTAGACTGTGTGGAATAAAAGAACACTTAACTAATGCACTTATCCCAGTGTTTCACTAGAGCTTGAACACCATCAAGATTTCTTAACAAGGCCAGAGCCATGACTGAACCGCCTGCTTCATGTCTGAAACGCTGGCCTCCCAGGAACTCCTTTAATGGCCCAAACATGTGGAAATGGCTTGGAGTGCGGTCAAGATTGTACAGGGGGGATGTGGTAATAACTCCCTGCTAAGTTCCTATTCTGTGCAAGTGGTGTTGGTAAAGGACGGTGTGTCCGGTTCCTACAGACAGCTGCATCTCTTCCGCAAGTTGTATTTAAATTTTTAAGGATCATGTGATCCATTTGCTGAATGTTCACGGAAATGGAGTGTAAGCCACATCGGCTGGCATCGTTATTCACAGATGTACGGCTTTCATTAAAAAGTTTGCACCGTTTAAATGTATTACTGAGGCTATGAGTCTCATCACTATACTGTGTTCGAAGTCTTCTGATTTCTTTGTGCATAAAAGACGTCCCGGTTTGACTTGAACACACCTCATAAATATTTTTCAAAAGGAACTGAAATTAACGCTCAGATTCACACTGGCGAGCACAGAGTCAACTTTGTAAATCTAACAGAGCATGCGTTGTATTTAAAATAAAGCATTTCTCACTTCCTTACGATACCATCAATCAAGAGCAACGAAGATCTGACCGATTTCCCCAAAATACTAATGAAACATATCTATCATAAAATGCATTCTCTGAATTAGTTTAGAAGGCATTTCTACAAGGTGGTAGCTGAAGGATTCGACCCAAATCTCTTCTTCCACCATCCACAGGCGCGCTATGTTCATCACTGTCCACTCTCCGTCTACGTGGTAAACCAATAACCACGTCTGGAGTCACTTCCTGGTCCTGTGGTGAGGAGGAAAAGCCAGCCAACACTAAACAGGGATGATTATTGTCCTCCTTCCAACACATCCTCGGCTGGCACGCTGACAGTCAATAACAGCGCCATGGCAGGAAGCTGAGCGACAGCTTGCGAAAGAGGAAGATGAAGTGAGAATGATGTGAAGGGGAGAGCGGCCGGGGTGACTTGGACTCGAGCGGAGTGGATGGCGCTGTTCCAGCCAGCCAGACACTTCATGCACTCGGCAGCTGGTGTGGCGCCAAAATGGTTCGTTATATAATCTGATCTAATCCGAAAGAGTAATTAACGAAGGCATTGACAAAAGCAAATGATGAAGGAACAGCCAGAGGGCAACGACTGGAAATGAATGAGTGTCTCCAAAACTGACTGGAAAGCACTGAACAAGCATTTTTTTCACGATTTACTCAAATCATCTTATCCTGGCTGACTGGATCTCGAGACGATCAGAGGAACGTTGGACGCGCCATTGGAATCCACCTTGGATAAGACACCAATGCAACCACAAGACATAATAGACTAGAATAATTAGCGACAATTAAAACAGGGCTCTACAGGACATGAATAGGCTCTGTATACACCAGCACAAAGGTGACGCCTAGGTGCATATTGTCTACACTAAAGAGGCAAGTGCAAACTTTTGCACGCCCTTAGGACAAAAGATGTTGGTGAATGGCGCAACATACTGTAAAAGCATTTGTCGCATCGGCGACTGATTTAGAAATCTTTCGTGATTGAAAGGACAGCATGACGCTGTCCACTTTGACTCTAGTTAAACTTGGGTATGCAGAACATGGCGCATGTTGGAACAGGTTGGGCCAAGACTCATCCCAAGACAAAGTTGGGAGCATAAAATTGTCCAAAATGTTTTGGTATGCTGAAGCATTAAGAGTTCCTTCAACTGGAAGTAAGTGGCTGAGCCCAATGACTGAATAACCGTCTCACACCAGTTACAACAAGGTCCATAAAGACACAAATGAGCGAGTTTGGTGTGGAAGAACTTGACTGGCCTGCAAGTCCTGAGACACCTTTGGGACGAGGTGTCCAACATCTTCTCGTCCAACATCAGTGTCTGACCTCACAAATGCGCTTCTCGAAGAATGGTCAAAAAATTACCATAAACAGACTCCTGAACCTTGTGGAAAGCCTTCTTAGAGGAGTTGAAGCTGTTATAGCTGTAAAGGAGGGCGGGGCCAACATCATATTAAACCCTACGGATTAAGAATTGGATGTTACTCAAGTTCATATGCATGTGAAGGCAGGCGAGCGAATACTTTCGGCAATATAGTGTATCTGCAGCTGTCTCACGAGTCCCTCATAATCCTACGTTCCTACTGCTCGATTGTAGACAAACATCGTAGCAGAACTTCCACGCTTTATACTGAGATTTATATTATTAAAAATCATGACACTTTGTTATGGACTGTCTTTGGTTCCTTGGACAGGATTAAGTGATTAGAGACACATAATTAAGTTTGTATCTCTAAGATCGCCACTCAGGCTAGTTTAGGTGTGGCACTGGAGAACTGGAATTTGACCTCAGCACAAAGCATGAATGGAAGCTCAAACGTGCTCGCTACACACACACACACACACACACACACACACTCTCTCATATACAGTAGGTGGAAACCTGAAAACCTGAACGTCCAGTTCGGCAATGATGAAGAGCATGTTTAGGAATGGCAGGGAATTCACAAGCTGGCTCGAGTTTTTGTTGAACAGGTCCATTTCCTGTACTCTCACGCTGAATACTCTGAACCAGTTTGCTAACTTTTTTTTTTTTTTTTTTTAAACAAAAAAAAAGAAATGCACGATTTGACACTTTATTAGCATCACAAATCTCCCCCCAAAAAAAGTCCACAGCTGCTGCGATGCATGATCTAGATTTATAAGCCACTAGATCTTTTTATAGACCTACTGCTTCTAGGTCAATCCCAAACGCGATCATTTTCTCACTCTTGCACTACGAGTGTAATGGTGGAATGTGGGACAGTTAAAAGGCCAACGAGATGGTGCTCCCCTGCAGAGGACTGTACGAAGGGCGACTCGAGCGCAAGTTCAGTTCATTATCTGCTCTTCTGTGTGAGCCCTCATTTATTCTCAATGCTCTGTGCTTTTACACGAGTCGCTACAACACCGGGGCCTCTGACCCGAGAGGCCCAGTCCTAGAACATATCCATCTAAATCCTCAGATCACAGCTCTATAGACACTAAAAACACACAGCTGTGGACTAGCGCTGTCTAAACAAGTGAAAGACCACAAGCTGAACGGCCCAGGCCCTTTATCTCCACTTCCAGAGGGCTAAAAACAGAGTGCACTGACCCGAGGGGCGATGAAACACGAGCAGGTCACCAGCATTCCGCGTAGATGATAATCATCATCATTATCTTTTATTTATAAAATATATAATTTATGTTAAAATCTAACTCAAAAGGGTATACAAGAGGTTAAAGGTACACAGCGTCCTGTACATGGAAGAAACTGGAACTGGAACGTGACCAAATTGAGGAGAAAAAGAAAAAAAATCTATTTACAGTCCAAACAAATCTGTAATATTTGTTGAAATTCTCACAATTGAACTAACTGCTGAATATACTCACTCTCTGTCATCTCATCTTCTATACCGCTTTCTCCTGTATTCAGGGTCGCAGGGCCCTGGAGACGATCCCAGGAGGCTTAGGGCAGGAGGCGGGGTACATCCTGGACAGGGTGCCAATCCATCGCACATATACACACACTACATGCAATTTGGGAACGCCAATTAGCCTAACCTGCATATCTTTGGAACGTGGGAGGAAACCGGAGTACCCGGAGGAAACCCACCAAGCACGGGGAGAACATGCAAACTCCATGCACACAGAGACGGGAATCGAGCCTGGCCGGGAACCGAACCCGCACCCTGGAGGTGCAAGGCGACAGTGCTAACCACTACACCACCGCCTGCTGAATATACAATAAATAATAATAAAGTATGTAATAAAATAATAACATAATTCATTTTATTATGGCCTAAAATTATCAATAATAATAATCATAATTATAATAATAACTGATTCTAAATATAATTATTTTTAGCAATAATAAAGTATTAATTTAAATATTTAATACTGATTTCAAAATTATTTTAATATCTACTGTATAATCAATTGCTCACATTTTAAAGCTTATTAATATATAATTAACATTAAACTAGAAGGCGGGCGGCACGGTGGTGTAGTGGTTAGCAGAAACTGATTCTCCTGAGGAATGAAAATACATTTTATTCCCATTAAACGCATTACATTTCATTAACATCCGGCTCTGGTGATACGTGTCGAAAATGATAGTGACTGATGAAGTTCAAAACAAATTGATATAATCTGTGAGAACTAACCGCACACGAGGGATAATATCACGTCCCTCCAATGAACCTTATCATAAATCTCTTACAATCTTGCGAAAGATTGTAAAACGCCGAGGTATTTAGCATAGAGCAACCACACGTAGATCACGGACTGACCTCCAGCATCTCACAGAACTGCTTTTCTCTGTGCAAAGGCAGCACTTATTTGACCGACGCATGTGATCATGTAATTATGAAACAAAAAGTGACAAGTTAAAGACCAACAACCATCGGATCTTTAGCCCACTAGTCCACTCAGGCTGTAATCTTACCACACCTACTTCTACAGCCGCATTCCTTACGTTGTGCAATGTTAACCTTTCAGTCCACAACCACGCATACGCATTCCTCTAGAGTCTGCCTGGAGCGGTTATTGACTTTTCACCTATGTAAAGCATCCGCTCATAGGACAATCGTTCTGAGGAACACCTACAGCGTGTATACTCCAGTGTTCAGGATGCATCAAGTTGATTATTTGAATGGAACTTACAGTAGATGCATGGTGAAGATGAGAACATGAGACCTATTACCCTTAGGTCGCACGCTCACTTATTGTCTATATCGCGGGATCGAATGGAACCCGGACCCTAGAGGTGCAAAGCGACAGTGCTAACCACTAAGCTAAAGATTAATACTGTAATATAATTATACAAACATATATCCAGGGTTTATTTATTAACAACATTTAAGACTCTAAACTGCACAACTGTGTGTCTACAGAGAGACCTATACCGCAGGTATACCTCATTACTACAATATAAGGAACTTGTATAAGCATAAGCTCTTTCATATCTCGTTCTACATAAAGGTCTTGGCTTTTACTTCCTCAAGTAGTGGACCGCCTTCTCTTCCAATCTCACGTTATATTCTTCTCCCAATTCCAACTTCTTCTGATTTAGTATTGTTACAGTGCTATAATCAGAGAACTACCTGCTTGGAGGAGTTCGAGCTTGAGCAATCTGTGCATCAATCTGTGCAGCCCAGATATTTAAACTGGGTCACCCTTTTTGCTGGACCAGAATGATGGTGAAACAGTGCCATAGTGTAACAGGGGAATACGGGTAGAAAATAGCAAAGTGTAATTTTCAACCTTTTTACATTTGCGTGATTCAAATAACAAACTTCATATTACCTCCATCCATTTTCTGAGCGATTTAGAGAAGATACCATTCTATTTGCATCATACAGGTGAGAATGACGCCTTAATACAACCGGACGTGGCGGTTAAAGGGTCATAAAAATCTCAGAGATCTCTGAGATAGTGCAGGGGAAGGGTTAACCCCCCTCAGGTGCATCCATGCTGACTTGCTGAAACTCAACACCGATGATATCATGTACACCACTCCGGACTAAACAAAGGGCTTTTTTGATGTCAGTCCAGGCCACAACATACAACATCGTCCTCTCGTAGGATAACTCATCTCAGATTGCTCGATGAATCCATGTGCAATCACACTCAACCCTGCGTACTCTAGGGCAGGACATAGCTCTGCAAAGGCATACAATATCAGTAAAGGGGATCCAAAATACTTCACTAAAGTGTAACTTGAATCCTAGCTCTGTGCTTCTTCTTGCACCTGGAACAATGCATTGACGTTGCTGCAGGGAAATAAGCAGTAGAATGACTGTTGAACATCTTTCTGTTTTGGTAAGACATTCAAAAGGATATTTTATAAAAAAAAAACTAATTCAGCAGCAATTTCATAAAGGAACAGGCCACTGAAAAGTAAAAGTAAAACAACTTGGAAGTCAATGGGACATGCATGCGTTCATTCATTCATGAATTCAGTTTCAGTACCTGATAAATCACTCTACTACTCTGGCATCACAGGGTGCAAGTCAGGAATACACCCTGTATGGGACGCAAATCCACACTGTATCCTCACACACTCGTTCACACCTAGGCATATGCATTTTAGAGCAATCCATTTCAAGTAGTTGTAGCGAACCCATTCGAACAGCAAAACTTCACACTGATGGTAACTGGACCTCAGGGTTGATCCCAAAGTACAAACACTACACCATGACACAAGTCATTCAGGTAGGGTTTCTTACCTCACAGGCCTCACCACGGACCCCTGCACTGTTTCTTAACCAACATCGGCTAAGCTCGCTCAGCTCCACGATGGGCTCCACTTTCAGGCGGACGCTCTCTCCTGATTGCCGGATCATCTCCACAATCTCGTCCCTGTTTTTATTCTCCACGTTCATCCCGTTGATCTCGACCAGACGGTCTCCTGGCACCAGGCCTAGAGCCAAGTCCTTGTTGCCCGCACCGGGTTCAGCAAAGTGGACGACACGGCGGTAGACAGAGCCATCAGGTTTTTGATCCAGCATGGTGCTGCGTCGTAGGGAGAAGCCAAAGTCGCCCGTGTTGCGCCGCTGGAGTTCCAGCTGTCTGGGCTCAGGGACTTCAGGAGGCATGACTGCTGGTAAAGACAAGTCGCCTGGAAACATTCTATCGACTAATAAGGGTATCTGGACCTTTTTGAGTGGGGCACGTCGGTGGGAGATGTATTTGGGCAAAGGATGAAAATCCTTTTGCTCCACTTGTGGAGAAGGAGCACCAGAGTTTGGTCCGGATGGAACCGAACCTTCTGACGGACTCTCGTCTTTGTTCTTCTGAGAGAAGGATAAACGTTTTATAAGCTTTAACACAGGCGAGTCCTGCTTTGTCAGGGAACCAGGTCTAGTTGCCTGGATAGTCTCACCTTTAATGTTGTCAGCGGAACTAGAGGTGCTTATACGCCCGACATCCAGGAGCATGCTGCTTCTGTTATTGATCCTATCAGACGTCACGTCGATCAAGGTGAGCTCTGGGTTGTTGACCACTTGAATTGGAATAGGGTCAGAAATCTCCAACTTGGTCCTGGATTCCCTCTTGGAACCACCACGCTGTAGGTTGAAGAATCCCCGTCGCATCCCTACCTCCTCCAGACTCTTCAGCTCAGCCTGGGACATCCTCTCTTTTTTGTCCTTCTTCTCTTTTTTCTCCTTCTTCACCCCATCCTTCTCTTTGTCTTTTTTAATCAGGCTGAACATTTTCAGCTGCAGTAGTCAAGCGCCACCAAATCAACCGGGCTCTTCTTAGGCCAAATAAAATAAAATAAAATAAAAAGTCAGAGGTGGATTTCAGTCACATCTAATGCAACCTCCATGCTTTGACAAGGCATCCAGAGGAGCCGGAGCATCCATCAGTAATCTGTAAAATAATAATAATAACAGTGAAAAGGACGAGAGTACAGTACCGAAAAACGGGTTTGTTAAAATCTGCATAAAATGACTCAGGTAAATTATACTGTTATGTTAACTCTGCAAACAAACATTGCACAAGCAAATTCCTTTAAAAAAAAAAAAAAAAAAAGTGCTGGTTTGGAAGCCCCGCCTACTTTGTGACGTTGCGCGTTCCCATTGGCTGGAGCACACCTGCAATGACAGGTAACCCCCTACAAGGGCGAATTTACATTTTAGCCTTCAAATGATATTAAACAGTAACTATTATTCTATGGTGTGTGTTGGAGAACTGCAGAAAAGTCATGCACGTGATGTGAAACCAACCTGCCTTTGATGTGTAACCGAGAGAATTAGAACTCCAGTACAAAGGTGTGTAGTGCACTTCCGGAAATAGTTAAAAGCCTTTGGGATTAAATGAAAGTTCTGTGCAGAACACTGCATAATGTTACACCAATGACCTAAAAAACGTACAGGTTCATCATGTCTATTATATTCTTTACAGCACTTTACTCATTACTGTCGCATTTCTTCCTAAGACTCATATTTAATAATCGAAACAGTCCAAAGCTTATGCGCGCATAATGATTTCTCTGATACTCTCACGCACTAATGTAATGACACATAAACCATGTAAGCCCTGAAAAGTGTTTAATAAAGCTCAGTAAAGACTCACCGCTCCGATACTGTCTGTGCCGGTAGAAATAGGACAGAGTGCGCGTGTCTGTGCGCGCGCTCCTGTGCGCGCGCGCGTGCGTCTGCGTGCCTGTGTGTGCGTGCTCTAAAGCAGTGTTTTTAGTGCACCAAGCAGCAAGAGCAGACTTTTAAATGTTTAACTCGAAAGCCAGGACGCACTGAGTGCTCTGACCCCTGCTGGCTGATTTATTTGCTTCTTGGTTTGCTTGTATAATAAACTGCACATCATGCCAGAGCGGAAGATGCCACCCTAAGTGCCCACGCCCACTCCAATGTGTTTCCTCGGTTTATTAATTATATGTATCAATGGTCGAGTGTTCTGTCACTTAGTTAGCACTGTGGGCTCACACCTCCAGGGTCTGGGTTTGATTCCCAGCTCAGGTTGTGTGGGCATGGAGTTTGCATGTTCTGGTGGGTTTCCTCAGGGTGCTCTGGTTTCCTCCCACAGTCCAATGACATGCAGATTAGGCGTTAAGTGGTGTTCCCAAATCTCTAAGTCTGTCATTAGAGTTACTCATTTCATAATCATAACTGTCAAAAGTAGGCTGCACGGTGGTGTAGTGGTTAGCACTGTCGCCTTGCAGCTCCAGGGTCCCGGTCTCTGTGTGCATGGAGTTTGCATGTTCTCCCCGTGCTTGGTGGGTTTCCTCCGGGTACTCCGGTTTCCTCCCACATTCCAAAGATATGCAGGTTAGACCTATATAGGTTAGACCTAGGTCTTCTATACCGCTTATCCCGTGTATAGGGTCATGGGGGCCTGGAGCCTATTCCAGGAGACTTCGGGCACAAGACATGGTACACCCTGTGCCATCATTCACACACTACGGGCAATTTTGGAACACCAATTAGTCTAATCTGCATGTCTTTGGACTGTGAGAGGAAACCCAACAAGCACGTGGAGAACATGCACACAGACCTGAGGCAGGAAAACAACTATAACAAGTATAGGCAATTTCCCTCTGGGATTAATAAAGTTCTTTAAATCTTGAATCGAACCCGGACCCTGGAGGTGTGGGGCCAACGTGCTAACCACTACACCACCATGCCACCTCATACTTTATCAATTATTCAAATTATACAGTACCTCATATCATTTAATGCTATCGCATAATTAGAGACAAAAGAATCACACTTCAATTAAGTAACCCAACATTTTCCTTAAATTAATAATGATATTTTTCTTTACATAAATAATCCATGAATGCAATCATCACGCCCATTAAATTAATTATCTCTACTTGGACGTGCTATCCGATTTACACTCATGTGATTCTCAATTTATTATTTTCAAATGATTCTTAACACATTTATAGCTTTTGTTTGTTGTTGTTTACAGCTTTCTACAAATCATCTAGCTTGGAACACTGTCTGAGAGCTTGTACACTGTGTACACTGAGCTTGTAAGAGTTCCCAGAGTTCTCTCAGAGGAGCTGAAGAATCCTTAATATGAACTAGATATAAAAATAAAAAAAACCTTTGCTGGATAATAATTTAGCAAAGGTTTATAATTTTAAAGAGAGAAACCTAATGTATTTTAGTAATTGCATTAATTTATTCTACATGTGCCGTAAGAGACTTCTGTAGTTTCCTAAGCATCTATGGAGATGTGACTGCTTTAAGTGGCTACTTCAACATTTTCTGTAATCCATGCATTACGAGATGCTTTTTATTATTTAAAAAATACATTAAAAAATTAACAGTAATGTCTTCAGGGGGTTAGATAGTGAAAATTGCCCTACTATAATCTTATACACAGTCGCATCATTAGTATGTGCACAGCGCCCTCTACTGACAAAGCGTAAAGTCTGCAACTTAAATGGTGAATTAGGATTTTGTAGTTTTATCTCAGGCGTTTTCAATCTTATCCACAAAAGACCAATATGTCTACAGCTTTTCATTACATTAAGTTAAAAGCAAACTTGACAGATAATTGTAAACTAAGGTGAACTGATTAAACAAGTGGAATCATGTGGCTCCTGCTCTGTTGAAATGAAAACCTGCCGCCACGCTGGGCCTTTGGGGATAAGATTGAATATCCCTTATATATAGTAAATTCAGATATAATTTAACATATTACATTTTAGGTCACTTTTATTGAATGTCAACAATTCACATTTAATCTTTAACGGATGATGGGGTTTTCTTCTATTTTCGTAGATTTTCACAAGTTTTAGAATTGATAGCAATAGCTACTGTGACACATACCACTTAACCGCAGACCTACCACAGGTCTTTACAAGTGACCATCTTTAACCACTGCTCTACCATAGACACGGGTTCTTAACCACAAACCCATCACATGACAACATCTTCGACCCCTGATCTACCACAGATATAGAGGTACAGACACTGAGATACAGACACTGAGGTATAGACGCTGCTCCTTAATTTCCAGATGCACGTTTCCAAACTCAGATCGATGTTCCAGATCTGTTATGTTTTCTTGCTCGGGCTATGTTTGCAAATAAAACAAAGGACTGTCTGGAAAGCAACACCATCAAGCCTTATTGTTTTAAGTGTGTATTATTATTATTATTATTATTATTATTATTATAACAGAATCAACATATTGCCAAAATATTATAACATCAAAATATTTGCCAAAATATTTGTCCACTTTGTTTTTTGTTTCTGGAAATGTGTGCCTGTAAATTTAATTTCTAATCTCCCATAGCCACAGGCCCTTAACCACTGATCTACCACCGACACAGGCCCTTAACCACTGATCTACCACCGACACAGGCCCTTAACCACTGATCTACCACAACCGCAGTTCCTTAACCACTGATCTACCACAACCACAGGACCTTAACCACTTATCTATCACAGTCATACTGTAGATCCTTAAATTATCTATCAGAGTAACAAAATCTTAACCATCGATCTAACAAAGGCACAGGAAATTAACCAATGATCTACCACAGTGACTTACCACTTACCGGTAAGCTGCTGTCACAGCTGCTTAACCACTGAGGTACAGTCACAGGTCCCTAACCACCGAGGTACAGTCACTGCTCCTTAACCACCGAGGTACAGTCACAGGTCCCTAACCACTGAGGTACAGTCAGACATTAACCACCGAGGTACAGTCACAGGTCCCTAACCACCGAGGTACAGTCACTGCTCCTTAACCACCGAGGTACAGTCACAGGTCCCTAACCACTGAGGTACAGTCAGACATTAACCACCGAGGTACAGTCACTGCTCCTTAACCACCGAGGTACAGTCACAGGTCCCTAACCACTGAGGTACAATCAAATATCTTTAACCACTAGTTTATTCACAGTTAATTAAAATTATATGAAGACTAATTTTATTAATTAATTCTATATTTAGGTTTTAAATTATCTTTTAAATTATCTTAGATTTAAAAAATATATATTTCTATTAAGAAACGCCACTGGAACCAAAAGAAGCAGAAGACATTTGTATAAGAACAAGATGTCTACAAATAACACCAGGTTTTGGACATCTGTGTTCAAAACAGCTGCCAGAACAAGTTTCAGCTATTTCAGGAAACTTTGCCGTGCCCACACATAGCTTGCATTATGCAGGCTGGTGGTGTTAAGCTTCAAGTGTACCTTCCCAAGAAGCAGATTTTGGACACCGACCCACTTGATCCTGAGTTTTATGTTTTCCCTGAGTCCATGTGAGGTTTCTCCAGTTTCCTCATAGTTCCCAAGAAATACGTAGGTGGATTTATTGGCTGTGACAAATTGCCCCTAGGTGTGTTTGAGTGTACGAATGCGTGTATGGTGCCAGTATGATGTACTGGGGTCTGATCCAGAAAGAATTCTCCTACATTACACCCAATGTTTCTGGGATATGCTCTGGATCCAGCTCAACTCTGACCAGGATGAAGTGGTTACTGAAAGTGAGTGGGAGTGTGTTTTTGTAAGCTTCCATTTCATTTCCAGATGCTCGTTTCCAAACTCAGATCGATGTTCCAGATCTGTTATGTTTTCTTTGCTCGGGCTGTGTTTAAGAATAAAACAAAGGACTGTCTAGAAAGCAACACCATCAAGCCTTATTGTTTTAAGTGTGTATTATTATTATTATTATTATTATAACAGAATCAACACATTTTTGCCAAAATATTTGTCCACTTTGTTTTTTGTTTCTGGAAATGTGTGCCTTATTTCTATCTCTTTTTTTTTTTCTTTTCTTTTTTTGTCAGACTTGTACAAGAACCTTGGACAGGAAAATGGATGGCAGATAAGAAGTAATGATTAAGTAAATAAACTATTAAGTAAAATGAGCTCTTTCACTTTAATTTTTTGAATTGGATCCTAGTTAGAATCTAAATGGATATGCTTGGGGGAAACAAGAAAAGAAAACGCATTAATAACAAGAAAGCATCATATTATACATTCAAGACATCTCTGTGCAATGGATCAACTTGCTTTTTTCCCCCCCTAACGTCCCAGAAAGTATAACTCACTGTAAGAAAAGGGGTGTCCCTAATAAGTAAAAGTGACTATTTTATCACGAAAGATTCATTCAAACTATTTTAAATGGCTGTGTTTTGATATAATACACGCACTCCCATAGTATTAAACACTGTTTAAATATTTTCCACCCACGCATAACTTTGATGGTGCTGTAACCCTGAGCCACCTCCCCCTGCAACTCAGTGAAATGGTTCAGCCCTGGGGTTACAGGAAGTTGTAGCAGCTGCCATGTTGAGCTGCTTTGTTGTAGATTTCTTGTAGGTTTTCCAGCAGATTTTTTTTTTCAAAGTGTGGCAATGGAGCCGAGCTGGAGTACCTTCTTGTTTCAGGTAAGGAGCCTCTGGGATGCTTTAAAAAAATAAATAAAAAATGTATGTTATGGACAAGGAATGATTTAACTCGCCAGGTTTCAGAGTTTTAAGTTTGGTTATTTTGGGAGGAAAAAAAAGGATAGATTTAAAGCAGAGTAGAGCAATCCAAGCAAAACAATGGTGCATCAAATCCCGGGCTTCCAGCTGTGAGGCAGGGCATGACGATGGGGCAAAAACCGCTTGCTTTTAACACATTTAAAAAAAAAAAAAATTATTATATTTTTTAAAGATATTGCTGATGCTTGGGACTTGATTAAGTTGAGAAATAAAATCTTAACTTAAATCATAATCACGTGCAAAACAGAAAGGCAGCTCACACGTTGGAATTTTTCCCTCCTGTTTGATCAATTGTGTTTGTTAAAGATGCATAAAGATCTGATACATTCAGTAAACTATAGAAACGTGGGATGACTCTGGATGTACAAATGAAGACAAGTTGCGCGCTGGGAACTTTTTCCCCCCCCAGTGCAAACCGCGGGAGCGGGGATTTTAATACATACATGCATGCATGCACATGACTGAGTGTCTTTCGTTTAACTTTTCATTCAGTGCATGACTTAGCAGATCAGATGTTTATCTTCTTACACGAAGCGTTCACTGGTTTCCACGCGTTTGCTTGCTTGCTTGCTTGCTCGCTCGCGCGCGCGCTCGTGCAGCACTTAACTTACTCGATTCTTACAAATGTAAAGTTAGTGCAAGCAATAAATAAAAACAAATCTTCTATCATTTGTTATTTCAACCTGGAATGCAAAACTATTCTCAACCAGATTGTGCAAAGCGTCGGTTTCCTATCTGAAACCCTAGGGTGAAAAAAAAAAAAAAAAAAAATCCGCCAAATTAGCTATAAGCTAGCTCTGTTATAACATTATATACGTTATTTCAACTGTTTTCGACCTCACTCAGCTTTCACAGCTTCATACACACTCCGAAAACATTAATAACAGGTCTTTCCATTACTTTCCCGTTACATTTGAATGATTACATTTAAACAAAAAAAATATATTTTTTGTTGTTGTTGTTTTCTAACCCATATTCCCAAAACGTCTCGGGAGATGAAGGGGGGGTTGAATGCACGTGCAACTCGGTCTAACGGTTTACGTGTATATAACGGTTGCTATGGAGGCGACTGCTTCATTAAACTAAGATCACCAAATTTTATTAATTATTAATTTATTGATTTATTTAATATAAGTGCTTAAGATCACTAGCCCCCAGTGTGGCAAGTAATTTAGCTCAATAATATGCTTAATAATATTACTTAATCGGGTATTAACACAAAACGAACACAGATTTTAGTTAAAAGTTGAGTTTAGCATTTAGTTGCTTGTTTTTAGATACCTTTTCAACTGTTCAAGCTAGCTACATGCTAACCTGTTACCCTCGTTATTTCATTATCAATATTAAAACTAGTTTGATGTAAAAAAAAATAATTATATATATATATATATATATATATATATATATTAAATGAAGTGAATACCTCACACTCTTACAAAAATGCTATAAAGTATCTAACATTACTTAATTGAGTATTAAAGTATCTAATACATATTTCTATGTCTTAGAATACATAGATATATTCTAGCTAAAGTTATGCTTAATTTTGTTTTTAGATGCTTCTTTTTACACTTTTTTCAGCAGTTGGCATCAAATATTTCTGGAAATGTTAGCTTGAACCTTAAAAAATACAAATATTATTTTCTTGTGCCTCACTCACTGAAAAAAAACATCTGAGTAAAATATCTTTTCCTTGATATCTTTAATTCTATGGCATCTTTAACATTATTTAATTGAGTATTAAAACAGCATATTTTAGCTAGAAGTTAAGTTTAGTTTTGTTTTTAGATGCTTTATACACTTTTCAGTTGTTGGCATAAAACATTTCTAGATATGTTGGTTTAAACTTTAAATTTATATACATCTTATTTACAGCTTTTGGTTGTTTGTATTTGGTTATTACTGTGTTTGGTTATTACAGTGTTAACTTACCAGAAATATACCTTTTTAGCTCTCAGTTTGATCCATACATATTGAGTTCATTAATTTGTTTTGTTTTCTCAGTTTCTTTTTTTTCCTCCTCTTATTTTTCTGCATAACCTCTCCTAGTTATCCAGTTTTCCCTACTAACTAGTTTGTTAAAAATGTTAGTTGCCTAACTAGGTTTTAGCTAAAAAATTACTTTCTTGTACTTTGCAACTTACTGAAAAAAAAAAAACTCTCAGTAAAACATCTATAACGAGTCTTTCCCTCACATGTTATACTTAAATTTATTCAGCTAACCGTCATTAATAGCTATTAACTATGTGTAACAGTAGTTGTGTGTGTACTGTAGGTAATGTTTGCAAAGCTAGCTATAGGCTAATGTTACTTTCGTTATTTAATTGATAGCGATATTAAAACTAGTTTTATCAACAAACAACTAAATGAATTTGGTACTTCATGCTCGTACAAAAAAGGTGTTATAAAACATCTGTGACGTTATTTAATCAAGTATTAACAGAACATAAAGACATATTTTAGCAAAAGTTTTTAGCTAAACGTTTCTTAGCTAAAAGACACTTAAAATTATAAAATTGAATTTATAAAAAAATATATTTAAAAAATTATATACAGCTTTTTACATCTTTTGGTTTGTTTGTATCTGGTTATTAGTGTTTGCAGTTCAGATAAAGGTGACTTACCAAAAGTATAACCTTTTAGCTTTCAGTATACAAATTTAGTTAATTGATAAGCAAATAAAAAAACTGCATAATAGATCACAGTGTTGGGTTTATTAATACTTTAGTGATAACTTTGGAACTGTAATGTTCATGTTTTATTAACTTGTGTTTATGTTAAATATTCGATGAGAACTTGGAGAAAATAAAATAATTGGTGTAAAAAGATTTTAACGTCCAATCCAAAGTACCATTACCAGCTTTCCGCGAAGAGTATGGGTCCCTGGTTTCTTTCAGGATTTCTTTCTCATGACTTTTCAGGGAGGTTTTTCTTGCCACTCACCTCATGTACACGATTTCTTTAAAGGTTCTGTTTTGTGACTAGTGTTAAAAGCACAATCCAAAATATTGTATTCACTGAAGCGCATTTTAATTATGTCATAGATGTTCCACAGTAAAAAAAAAAAGTAATCTATTGTAATCATTAGTTAATAAATATGATTATTTAATTAATGGTAACAGTTACTCTGCCACCATGTGGTTGATTGTTTTATAGGCGGTGACTTCATGACCATACCCACACAAGTGTAATATGATATTAACACATTGTTTTCCTGTTGCCCAGAATCCACATTGGCTTAAACCAGTGCATCATTCTGATTTTCTTTTTGTGTTTACAGGAAAATATGTTATAACCATTTCATCCTTTTCTTATCAAAACATATGATCTAGTCTTGAGTCTGGAGTTGTGGTGATACACGGGAATAGAATTTTCCAAAGATGCTTTAAGGATTCCTGCCAAGGCTGACTCAGAGGGTACTCACTGTCCTTGGTCCAGTTACTTAAGGAAAACATGTTAGGAAATCGAGCCTCGTGTTGCATGCCACGTGGTGTTTTCACCTCCTGCCATGTGTGAAGCGTAGAGGAAGCGGTGTTGCTATTTGGGGTCATGTGCCTGATGACTTTTACCTATGGCCCTTGGGGTCAGTTGCCTGTGAATGTTTTTCGCTGTGGGAGGACATCACTCTAGCTTGGACCGATAGTTTAGTTTGATGGTAGTTGCATCCTTTCGAGGTACAGTAAGTACAGTAGAATAGATAAAACAGCATTATATGCACTTTATACAGATCTGTATATATCTTTTCTTTTGATCTTCATGATGTTGGATATTCAATAAGATTAACTTTTTTAACCAAAAAAAATAAATGTCTGCTATGTAGCACATGCCTGTACATGTATGCATGCCATTATTTTAAAATTTCCCCATCTATTCCCCCATGCATGCTCTCCTTCATGCACACTTTGAACAGTGAATTTGATTATCAAAGTTCAAATGCGTATCCTGAGGCCATGCTTCTTATTTAAATCCTTTCAGCTTTGATGTAGATTCTGTAATTGCAGCAGGTTCGCTCTGCTGTAGCTCTCCCTTCATTGCCGTGGCGAGAAAATGCAGCTGGTACCTGCTAATTGGTGCGAGGATGTTCCTGACTAGAGGCAAACCTAGTTCCAGGTTCAACATTACTAATCCAGGGATAAGTAATCATGTCCATGACGTTCTGGGACGTGAATGGGGCAGGATAACATGGTGGACACTCTGAGTCATGCTGTGGGAACGAAAGTTGAGAGGTTCATATGGATGTGTATGAAGACTTTAGCAGAAACTGCTTGTTAGTGTGGCAGATGGATGGCTTTAAGGAAGATGAGGAGAGTTTATAAATTTGAAGGGCTCCAGTTTAAAGTTCGGCAACTTTCAAGAGATCACAAGAGTGCAAGTTGAAACAGATTGATTTTAAGTACATGTGTGAGTGAAAGACTTTCTACACTACTAAAGCCTAAGTGATGCTGTATATCTATTGGTGACATACCAATGTCGACATTTCGTTATAGAGATATCGTAGCATCTCAGGAACTTTCCGACTACTTAAATGGGAACCTGTGATCGGGAGTTGATAATCAGAGTAGTGTCGGGCATCTGGAGTCTTCTGGAGAAGAGATAAGAAGAATGAGAGTAAGTTAGAGAGAGAGGGAGGGAGAGTGAGAGAGAGAGGGAATGAATTTCATTCGGTGGCTCTTTCATGTGAATGGTTGTGTGCGACAGGCATTGTGCGAGCGCTGAGAGAATGGAAGTACATGTAATCCCTTTATTACTCAGCTGAAGTGAAGCGAGGAGGGCAAGCCGAGCTGGCCCGGTTAGCGTGACAAACCCAGAAGTACCAGCATCATGTGATTCATACTTCTCCCTCTCTTTCTATCTCTCTCCCACGCACTCTATCAGCATTCTCCTTTCTAAAAGCTTCTACAGATATATATATATATTATAGTGGTTGCTCCAGGATAGAAACGAGTGTACACTTAAACTTTTTTATTTTGTAAGGAGTCTCCAGTTCTAACTGTTAGCCAGAAGTAACTTTAATGCGAACCTGTTATGAAAAGTGCATTTTGGCCTCCAGTGTGAGTGTACAAACAAAACCGTGAAAATGTCTTTTGTTGTTGTATTGGCCTGGGTTTAAACAAGGCGATTAGATTTTTGTCCTTTTGTTGCATCATAGAAGAAGATGCCCCTCCCCTGACTTTTTAACATATAGAGAAAACGAGAGGCTGGTCAGGGAATGACATATTACATGACTGATAGATCTGTACAGTTAAAAGCTCCTACAGCTTTGGTTCCCATCTTTCGCAAAGTTTTAAAACAGCTTCTTTTTCTTTTGAGCTTCTAAGCGATCAGTGCATTACTGAACTGAAATCTGGAGTAGATGATTGGCAGTGGGGAAAAAACATTATCAAGATTATCGCTGTGTACGAGAAATAACATTTAAACAGCGCAAGTAACACAACATTGCAATGTTTAATAGATACTTTAGATGTTCATAATTTAAAACCTGTAAGGAATATAACTTTGAGACAAATTTTGCAGAAGCAACCATTAATGCTATCGAATGTATTCAAGTGAAATTCACAATTCGCGCGAATCCACTCAGATGTACACAATCTATGTATGATTCACAGCTCTAGCGATAACGGGAACTGACTTGTTTCAAGGACGTTCCACGACATTAAACGTAACCGCATACGGAAAAAAAAAGGAATGAAGCCATGCGAGAGCGTTTGATTTATTCAATAGTGATAATGCTAGTTATGATGGCTACCTCTAGCTCTGGAGATACCTGAAGGCTATGCTTTTCTTATTCATACCTGAATAAAATTAATCAGGCAGAAAAGCTCGTCCAGTGAAAGGGAAAGGATGCAGGACCTTATGACAGTCGTTGCCTTTGGGATGGTTAATTTTGCGGTAGGCAGGACTTTGATTTTGTTTAGTTTGTTAAAAATTTTCACATTTTGCTGCGTGTTTCATCCACTGGTGAAGTTCTATCTGTTTTTTCTGCCCGCTAACATTTCCTTGTTAGCAATATAAAGCACCACTGCATTTATCTTTGTTCACGCCAAACAGCACAAGCACTTTTTTTTTTTTTTTTCTTGGATGCTTTCCAGCCCCCTTTGGATTTTACACACCTGCGTTTCCTTCTCCACTTCTGTCCGCTGTCGGATGTCACTCAGGCGTCAGAGTGATGAAGCAAGAACGTGCACAATCTTGTTTCCGAAGATGAATATCGCCTTTGATAGAATGCCCTGAAAAAAGCTTTTGGTTGTAGGCCAGCTTTAGTCACTGGGAAGGAAGGAGGCGATTAATGAGTCAGACCACAAAATAACATTGATTCAAGATGAGCTCATGCGGGTGAGACGGCACAAAACTGTGAGAAAGTCGCTACAAATCAAAGTCGCAGTCTTAATATGCAGATTGTACAGTCTGCCCTGCTTCATCCAAAAGCCTGCTTTTGTTCAGTGTGTATGTGTCTGCGTATGTTTTTTTTTTTTTTTTTTTATAAAGCCCCTCCTGTTAAACACCCATTCCACTTTTCTCTAGTTTCTTTTCAAATTCAAATACACGCACGTTTTGCTCAAAAAAATGAATTAGCATGTTCTGCAGCGTTCTAGCCCCTATTGTCAACGAGCAGCTTTCTATTAAAAAAAAAAGAACTCTTCTTCGTCTTGAGCTCGGCGTCATCCGGGACGTTATTTACGTTGGAGTGACCTCAGCCTTCAGAGCTGATTTGGATCAAGACTGTCAGAGCGGCGTGAAGGCGGAGCACACTGCAGTCACCGCAACTCCTCGTCTGTAACCACGTACACTCGCACGCATCTGATGATATGTGCATGACTGTAGCTGACACAGGAAAGGTTTTGCACATTGCGGTTTTTTTCTTTCTCACGTTTGTCTGACCAGGTTCGAGAGGTTCTGTTAAAGGAACAGCTGTAACTGGATAAAGTCACTTTAACTGGGTAAAATTGTAATCATTGGCATATTCGCTGAGGACGTCCTGTACTAATGGAACATATTCGACGTAGCCGTGGTAACACTGACTCCACATTATTCTAAGTCCAATTCCGTCAAGTAAAGACTAGTGGATCATGCCTAGTGGCCCGATATCGCCCAAGCAGGTGTACAGACAGTAGGGTGGTATGGGGTGATGATTCTCCTTTCACCGCACCCCCTCCCTCCGCTCTCTCTTCAACCACACTATACACACTATAGCCACACTAAACACAAGTTCCCAGGTTCCCTTGCATCTGCGAGCCAGGCTTCGGCGTCTCACCAAGGGGTGTGTATGGAGAAATGCAGCGCCTCTGACCATGAATAGAGGAACCAAATCAGCGGAGACTCTCATACAAAGACCTCCCGCCAGGCCCTGAGTGCATCACTGCGCGGATTTGGGGGGGAAAGCAACAATGGAGCAGATGAAATAAGGAGGAGAATGTTAAGGGAATTCATTTTTCTTCTCTTTCTCTGTCGTCTTTTCTCCCCCGCCCGCCTCCCTCCGTCTCCGTCTCTGTCGGATGGATGGCTGAACCCGAATGCTAAGGGTCAGGTGTTTAACCCTGGGCTTTTGCGTTTGCGGAAGAGAGCGCGCGTCTTAATTGCAGCACCCTGCTTTCCCAGAGTCCTCTCCTGTAACCCATATATGCAATTTATTTATTTATTTTTTTTATCTAAAAAGTTGTGAAATATCAAGATATTCAGTGCAGTGTTATTCTAACGAGGCGGAAAATATCTGAGCGATGTTGGAGGATTTAGGAAAAACAAAAAAGAGAGATGTTCTTTATAAAGGAGACACTCATGATTCTTTTGAACTGCAATTCGTCAGTCCAGCATGTTTGTCAAACTTGTCTTACTTAAATACATCTCAGCTTCCTCGCAAGCCGACTGTGTTACGTCTGATGTGTCTTTCAGTAGTGATTGTTTGTTTATTATGTCTGGAAGGCCGTTATCCAGCGGCTGCGTCCATAATGCTGATTAAGAAAGGATCGTTCCTGTGGCTGGACCCTGATGTGCGCTGGTCCTTGCTCATTTGGGATGCTCCGTTGAACAACAATAGCGTGAGGAGCGTAGTGCTCTCTCCCTCCGGCGCCGTGCCTCCCAGCTATTGTGCCGACGCGTCGTCTGCAGTCATAATAATTATTATAATTATTCATTTTATTTACATAGCGCCTTTCTCACACGTAGGGTTGGGTTATAGTTATAAGGAAAATAATATATGATGATTATAGCTTTGGGGGGGTGAGGTAGGTTGTCTGTTAGGTGTCTGTTAAGTGGATGCTGAATAGTGAAATCTGGTGGGAAACGTGTCTCGTGATGACTGGAGGTAAAATATAAGAATCGGAGCTAGAACGTCTATTCGTTTCAGTAGTAGTAATGCTTATTGTGTGATTTGTCTCAATCCAATCTTCTGCTCCATACTCCAGTCCAGTAGGTGGCGGTATTTCACCAACTGCACAAACTCTCAAAAGAAGCAGCGATACTCTTGCAAAACCTGAGTATTTGCTGAAGATTCTGTTTTCTGCTAAAGCTGTCCCTTTTTTTTAATGTCAATTTAACGCATTTAACGTTTCTAAGCTAACCTAAATAAAATAGTGTCAATATAAAAAAACTTTGATATATTGTAAACTTTGAAAAATTTATTCAGTTAATAAAACGGCACAGCCCTAGAAAATATAGAGAATATGATTTGCGGTGGTTAATTAGCTAGCTAACCCATTTGTGACTCAAAATGATGCTAGTTAAACGTAGAAGCTCTCAATAAATCACACTATTGCTAACCATAAGCTAGCTTGATTGTTAGCAAGGATAGGCTATATTGTAGACAAATGTTTAAACAATAAACATTTTGTAATTTTTTTTTAAGTGTTCACCAATGATTATTGTTATTGTTAAACGATTAGATTTGTTTGTTCAAGAATAGCAGATAATATTTACAAGTTTGAGAGCTAAACCTTTAGCTGTGATTGTAAGTATTATTAAATAGTGTAATTAGATCTCAGATTAGTTTAATTGTAATTGTTTTTCTTAACACTACTATATTAATAATTATAAAAATCTTCCTATACCTCAATAGACCAGTACTGTAGGAAAGTGTTTAAGGTTCTCAGGTTGTACTCTTGCTAGCTAGCAATATGCTAACATCTCGTTGTAATCCTGTACGGTCTAGAACCAAACATTACAGATTTAAGTTTAGTTTTTCATAGAAATTCCAGATGTTAGATAATTTTCTAAAAAATACCTGACTGAAATGTGAGTAATTAATGGAATTATTGTCTAGATGTGTAGCCTGTTTGCTAACTAGGTGACATTTGTGTTTAGTTTAGACTTGTACAGCCTTGGCTCAGGTCTTGGGACAAGTTAGTTCTTATTGGTGACGTTTTGTTCTTGTTGCGTTTTTACTAGTCCGTGTAAGATTAAGATTAAATTATAATACAGCTGCAACCATTTTTACACACCATTACCGTTATTTAAAAAAAGAAATGATCAGTTCTGGTTTATAATAACTTGTCTGGTTAACATTTTAAACCCTATAATGTTTGCATAATAAAGTGTTTGATAATCGTCTTGTTAATAAAATGCTGTTAAATTCTTAACTGTCTGTAAATGATAGGTTTACGCTAATGGGCACATTCGAGTATATTTATTAGAAATGTGAAAAATCGATTCTCGTCCTTTTTGTTCTTTGAGACTTGTCGTAATCAATCATCCATAACATTAAAACCACTGGCTGCTAAAGTCGATTGATCATCTTCTTCCATTGTCACTTATCAAGAGGTGGGTCTTGTAAACCAGCATGAATAGTCAGTTCATAAAGTTAATGTGTTGGATTGAGGAACAATGGGGAAGTGTAAAGATCTGAGCGACTTTTACCAAGGGCCAGAGCAACTCCGAACCAACGGGTCTTGTGGAGTGTTCCTAGTATGTAAAAGGGTTAGTACCTACCAAAAGTGCACCAAGGACTGACGCTCTGAACTGGTGACCGGGTCATGAGCGTCCAACGCTCTGGGTTGCATGAGGAGTGAAATCTAGACTTGTTTGATCCCATGTAAGAGCACAGACTGCTGGAAAAACAGTAGCATTGCTGCTTGTTGTCCATAGAGGGGTCAAAATGCCCATGCTGACCCCTGCTCTTTTCTGAAAGTTGAAGAGAGAGATCCAGGATGCACCATGGGAAGACGGAAAGCTATGGCATTCATTCGGATGTTACTGAGACGCTGCAGATTCAGCATTTCCCTTTATCCAAATTATTGTTGTATGAAATCTTTCAAGATGTGCGTATATTGTATGCAAATACGCGGTTATGGGGTGGTACCGTGATGTGCTGTATCCTGAGCCATCTCACTTCATTGTGTTAATTATTTTCCTTCAGCGGCACAGATGTTTTATTTCTCACTTGCTGTTTTTAAAAGACAGAGTGAGTTCTTCAGTATGAAAACAGTTCCTCTAAACTGTCTTGAATAATGTGTTGTTGTGGTTTCAGTATCCTGCCTGATCTCCGGAGCTTCAGTAAGAGGTGCTGTGGTTGTTTGGGAGAATCATGGCATTTACGTCAACTTTCCTGTGGAATGTCCTTGAAAACTATGATGAACAAAATGTTATGTTTTTGATTCAAATTATTTTTATAACTTATTTGCTCGAATCATTACTATAACAGAGAATCTGTGGTGTTGTCCTCATTTGCATCTTTCAAAGAGGAAAATACCGCTTGACTCAGTCGCGCTTGTGCTTTGGGGTTCTCCGATTTCAGCCTCACACAGGTTTTCCCCTTGACCGTGTAATCAAAAGCACACTGCAGGCCACACAGTGACCGGGGTAGGCATGCGATGGACATTCCCTCCCCCTCCCCATCGCTTCTACCATAAACAAACCTCTCCACTTTTGGGTCAAAAGGGCCTTGGCCTTAATTTCCTCCAGCCGCAGATCTTTTCCACCCCCAACGCCCGAGGGCAAATCACTTGTTTCAGAGCTTCTGTCTTGTGCCGACTCACCTCAGCCTCTGCGTTTAGCGTTGAAATGATTCTCGCCAGAGGCAGACTTTGGCGCAAACCCTCACCCCACATGAGTCGGCTAGTTTTAAGGTCACGTGACCCGTCTCGACATTATAGCAGGACGGATCTGTTTACGCCAGACACATTTAGAAGCTTCAGTGGCACCAGGTTGTTTTCCAGACGTCCGAATTTAGGGGTTTGTTCTTCCCCCACACCCGTTGGTTGCCTGTTTACCGAATGTGGTGCGGTTGGTCCCCGAGCATTTTGTTAAAGGAGTCTGGTGATTCAATCACTTAAGGCATTCCTGACAATTAGATCTGAATCTTTCACATCTGTGTTTGTCCAGCTGACTTGATCAGTATTTTTCTAAAGGTGTCCCGAATTAAAGGACCCTCGCTGTGGGACTGTCCTTGTTAATAAACACATTGCAATCATTATCTGTAGTGCTAAATGTTAACAGAACAAGGTTGTGATGAATCACTAACTGTTTTTTGCCGTCTCGCTAATTCTCCCGGGTTGCTCATTCAGTCTGTCTCTCACTTTTACTCAGTCTCCCTCATTCACACTCTCTCCCTCACATCGAGCTGTGATTCAGCAGGTGGGAACCAGACAGAGCGGCTTGTATTTAGTCTCTAAATGCGCTCTCTCTCTCTCTTTATCTCTATCTCTCTCTGAATCATTCACTTTCTTACTCGCTCATTCACACACTCCCTCTTTCCCTCCGTCTGGTCCACTCTGACCATTTCCCATCTTTGAGAATCGCTGCTCAGAGCTGAATGTTGCTTTTGACCCACAGTAGACCACATCTTTCATTTTGAAGTACGTAAGGTTAAGTGTCACGGTTTGAACAATATTTATTAATTCATAGACTTGAAGCAACTATATTATCCTTTTATTTTTCCATATTATGCTTATGGCGTATCATCTTTAAACCAGATCAGAGAGCGGAGATTCAAACTAGAGAAACTGCAAATTATTTCTTTGAGTGCAAAATTAAAGCAAAAACTATCGCAAAGTGTATGTCTAGAGTTTTGGCCCACCACGAGCCCCCAAAATACCTTAAATGCACCTTGGGGTAAATTCTACATGTCCCAGAAGATCCTGGAATTCGTCCAAAATGATTTTCCATCAGTTGGTGTTGCTAACACCTATATGACTCCACACAATCTAGCTGTTCACCTGATAATTGGAAAAGTGATCTATATATCTATTTATACACCAGTCAGTTCTGACCAAGTATTCCACAAGTGATTATTATAGGCGGTAACAGCACTGGGACGTTTAACTATATTTCGTGTCACATATTCTATAATTATTAATTACACTAACTGTCGGTTGCAACATTGGTGAAAGTAGGTTTGTACAGTTCGCAGTATTGGGGACAGAGCAGCTGCCTGCCAAAACCCACGTTCAAAACCAGCCCTACCAGCACTATCAGCAAGAAAACACATCTGATTACATGTTTCCTTAGTCATTTACGAATGACGCTTAAGGTGAGATACAAAGAACTGGCTTCTAACACAAGGCTAAATCCCAAATCCTTCTCTAACCCCTATATAAGGGCACTACTTGGCGTGTGAAACAGTGGATTGTACACCCTAGTGCACTAGCTTTCTATTTAGCGCTATTTACGATTCAACCCCAGAAATTAACGGGGACAGTATTCTAAAGAGGAATAAGTAAAAATGCATAGAGACATGAATGAGATTTATAGGACTGTCCACCATTCTCATGGTTTATTCTCCTCAACGTTTGGCTACATAGTACCAGTAAGAGTTTGAAACTACCTTCAACCTTTGTTGATTACACCAACTGTCAGACGCCAGCTCCGCCAGTCGCGGTTAGTTGGTTCTTCATGGAATAGAAGGATATCTTCGCAATCTTTTGATAATACATGATGTTTTTGGGACTGTTGTATAAAAGCAACATCACACGACACGGAGTGATGTTCTGCTGGATATCAGCACAGGTGTTATGCCTTTGTCACTTGGGCTGTGCCCTCTTGTGTGATATTGCTAAATTTTTTGAGTGAGTCTGATCCCCTGTGGATGTGGGTGGAGTCATCCTCTAAGAGACCGCACCTATGGAGATAGAAATTTTTCACGGGTGATCAGTGAAAACTATATCTTGATATGACTTCTGGCTGAAACAGCACCCTGATTTGTCCTGAATACACGGCGCCAGCGGCGTTCAAAGTTTGTCACCTGCGGGAGGCTGTGTTTAGTCTGTGCTCATTAGCCAAGCCAGCCCTGAAACATAAACTGTGTGTGATTTCATTTCCTGTCTGGACGTTTGGTCTCCATCATCTGTGGTTGTGGTGGGGGGGATTATAACTCCTGATAGAGGCTGGTTACTAAATAGAATGAGGCTTTTGTATGAGGTGACTATGAGCAATAGCTGAGAACTGTTTTGTGGCATGAGGGGGAAACCCGGGAAGTCTGCTCATTTGCATTTCTTTCATCATTTTATGCTTCTCTGCTTGTCCTGACTGCGCCGGCGACTCATTTCCTTACAGATATTCACAGGACGCATCAAACTAAACTTGCCATCAAATCGAAGTAATCGAACTAAACTTATTATTGCAGTTGTTCTTCAATCATAATAAAAATTTAAAAAGCATTCCATTTTTCTGTCTCCAGCAGGCCAATGAGGCCCTGCACCACCAGCATCCGGTGGGCCCGAACAGCCTGCTGCCACTGCTGAACGCCAGCAGCGAGCCGCAGGACCAGAAGCCCATCATGCCCATCCCACTCGATCAGAAGCCTCCAGTGAGCTCCGCCGACATCCTCAAGGACAGCATGGGCAACCTGACAGGGGCTGGAGGAGGGGGTCATGGTGGAGGCGGCGGCATTGGCGCACCGATGGCCATAGTGAAGAAAGAGCCCAAAAGCAAAACGCCGTTTATCTGCGGCTACTGCAACAAGTCCTTCCGAGACAGCTACCACCTCCGACGGCACGAGTCGTGTCACACCGGCGTTAAGATGGTGTCGCGACCTAAAAAGACAGCGCAAACCACGGCGCCCACGATGGTGCCGCTGCTTTCGAGCATGACGCGAGAAAACAACGTTAACCCCTCATACATCCTCACCACGGCCGCAACATCAGGTTCGGGTGTCATGGTGCCGACCTCCACGGTGGCACAGTGCCAGCCGAGTGCACCCAAAAAGCCGGCCAAGCCTGTGAAGAAGAACCACGGCTGCGAGATGTGCGGCAAGGCCTTCCGTGATGTCTACCACTTGAACAGACACAAGTTGTCTCACTCGGACGAGAAACCATTCGAGTGCCCAATCTGCCAGCAGCGATTCAAGAGGAAAGACCGCATGACGTACCACGTACGCTCGCACGACGGCGGCGTCCACAAGCCCTACGTCTGCTCCGTCTGTGGGAAGGGTTTCTCCAGGTATGGCATGTAAACTCTTTTCAAATATGAGTGATATGGATGTGAGCGATAAACACTTTGAGCAAAACTTGGTTCTGAAACTTTGATATCCAAAGATAGAGCCTTGGTCTTTATTGTTGTATTTAATAGGATTGTTCGTAGTATTGAGATTTTCTGTCTCTCTGTGTGTCTATCTATCTATCTATCTATCTATCTATCTATCTATCTATCTATCTATCTATCTCTCTGTCTATGTATCTATGATATTGTAACCCAACAACTAATAGTTATGATTTACATTTTGGTCAGTTTATTAAAGAAAGATCTAGTACAAAGCTTCTCTTATGTTAGCTAGGTAGTTGTCAGGATATTAATTAGTGCATTTCAACAAAAAAAGTCTTAAATATTATTATAATTTTTAAATATTGTTCGAGCATATTCTCTGCTGTTTAGCTACATAGCTTCTAGAATATTCTTTCTGTAGCTTGCTACAGTTCAGAATATTAGCGTTGGGCTAACTATTACTTTTGTTTTATTCTTTGGATTTTTGTTTTGGTGGTTTGGTTAAGATTATATTTGATAACTGTTTGACTGTAAATATTAACAACTGTGTTATAATAAAAGGAAAGTTTTTTTTTATTTTTTTATTTTTGCTAGCTTTAACTAAATGTTAAAGATTAACAGCGAACTGACTAGCTACTCTCATTGTTAGATTTCTGTGATCTCCAAACTCATTTTCTGATCATTCTCAAATTAAAGTAGCACAAGGTAAATTATTATAAAACCCAGACTGATTTTTAACTCGATTTGAACAATTTAACACAGTCTATAACTATCCTAGCTACTTGTCAGTCACATGGGAGTGGGTAGGTTAGCTGGCTAGCTATCTAGGTAGCTAAATAAAATGCTCTCTCTACTAGTGATGGGAGGAAATATTTATTCAGTTTTGAATCACGATTGCTTTATGATTTGTTTTTGGAGCCACACTGACTCCAAAATCAAATAAAAACAATTATACATTAATAACCGAGATGAACCGATCGATCAGTCAGGGAACAGAATTGGCTGGTTTCAGTTTGATTGGCCGTTCCTGGGTGATCAGCTGATCGGCCTCAGATATAAACGATTCTATACTGAGCGCAGAAATCAAATAAAATATTTTTTAATTAATGCATGATAAAACCCTCCGATCTGCCTTATAAAAATAATAATTATGTTGGATAAGTTGTAACAAAATGGAGGGAAAATGTAATATTGAAGCTGAATATTTATAAAATCGTGATTCCCAACCCATCGATCTAACTATTACACAGGCCCAAACTAAAAACTACTAAAAATATATTTTTTTATTTTGTAGGATGTTTTTAGTTACTAATGTTTTATGCTTTGCATGTAATGTGACTTAGATAATGTTTCTGACTGCTCAGCTATAAATATCAGCGACTGATCGATAATGGAATTAAATAAGATTCATTTTACCTCAGAAAAAATTAAACCAGATCTGTTTAGGTCCATGTTTTTTCAGTTAATATGTTTTTGCTAAATATTTTACCTCAGAATGATGTTAATTAGCTGCTCTGAGGCACAGCGCTTCGTAGAGTTAATGCAAGATGTTTTGAGAAATACACTGATTAAGCTAATGAAGACTAATTAGGTAATGTATCGAGTTTTAAGTAAGTAAAAGCCGTATACTAAAGGAAAATATTTGAACTGGTCTAAGGCCTGTGTATACACAGTGTACACACTTTGTATGTTTAGTGGCCTGATCTGGCAGAATGGGATGATGTCAGTGGTTTTTAATACTCAAGTTGTGAAATACGTGTACAAAGACGTAGCCGGCTTCACCATCTGCTCCTCCATATGACGTTAACATTGTCTAGCTCCCGCTGATTTATCTCCGCAGCCGGCTGATTTATAACCACAGTGAATAGTTGTGACTGGCTGCTTTTGTGTGCCACAGCACGCGGCAGGCCCTACCATCACGGCCCGCGGGGGGAGGGGGCCAAGCCTGGCTGCTTTGATTCCCCTAGATTCATTCAGACTGCCGATGCTATCCCAAGAGATTTTGGGGGGGAAAACGAAAGGGGGGGATGTAAAAAAAAAAAAAAAAAAACTCCAGTGACACAGGAGTCTGGGATTTCCTCTTGCTCACCATTACACAGTCCCTGTAGATCTTCGTTCGTGGCTGCTTTAAGAGCCTGCTTCATCACTCCTCTATTTCCAGGCAGCGTGCGTCAGAACAGCTCCCCTCCTCATCCCGTTCCAGCTCACGGCACTGCATGACTAATAATCTAAGGATTAATTTCAGGGTGAGCAATGCGAGTCGAGAAGAAAGGGAGCCATTTTTAGCACGCCAACTGTTCAGGAGCGCTCGCAACTCTCCTTCGCAGGACGTTTCGCCGCGTAACATTGAGCTTGCTTGCTCAAAAATCTTCAAGTTGAATACCCTCACAGCAGGCCAGGGTCAGAGTGCAGCAACAGGAGGCCTGTTTATTTATTTCTTCAGTCATTTAAAAGTATGTAGCCCAAGTAGAGTGGAAAAGGCTACTGGTTTTTTTTTTTTTTTTTTTCCTTCTTTTTTTTTCTTTTCGCAAATAACGAGTGGTGGTGAGAGAGGGACGTTGATCGGGCAGCTGTTCTGGATCAGCGCACGCTTGGAGACATAATATTGAACTTTTCTCTTTTTGCAAAATTATAGCCGTCATTAATAAAGAACCACAACAACAAAGCAATCCTCCAGACTTCACAAAAAAATTAATTTCTTAACTTACTATAATAGATCTGTTTATCATATCTAAAGATCTCACTGACTTCCTGTTTTTTCCCTTCTCCCTAGGCCTGACCATCTCAGCTGCCATGTCAAACATGTGCATTCCTCAGAGAGACCGTTTAAGTGCCAAGTAACGGTACGGACCTCAGCATCACCTTAACACACACAGGCCTTCTCTTTAAATAAATAAATAAAAAGACTTTGGTGCTTTTGTCTTACCTCTGTGCTTTCATGTCAGATTTGATTTTCTAATCCGAATCAGAAAAGAACCTTTATAAAATATATTTATAAATGTTGTTAGAAATTTGAATTTCCTTGTATTTCCTTAATTTCCCTTATACACACTGATGACAAATGAAACTAAAACTAGGCTGCTTCATCCTTTTGGGGGTTGTTTATTTTTGCTTCAGTGCCGTGGGTCTACTAGAGACGAGTGTGAATGCAAATTAATCCAAAGTTCTTCCGAGTGAGCTCCTTTATCCTATAATAATTTGGTCTCCTTTAGGATGACTTCGCCCACATCTCAAGAGAACTATGCATTGAATGATTTTGATGACAGTGAATATGTTTACATCATATTGTATAACCTTTGCACTCACAAAAGGTAACTTGGGGTTTATGGCACCAGGATGGTTCTGGAGACCCACTTTGAAGGTCCACAGAGTGTTTTGTTTGTTTGTTTGTTTGTTTTTGCTGTGCATCAGTGTCTGCCAGACTTACTCGTTTGTAATACAGCAAAAGTCATTGCAGCAAATTACCCGGGTCATTGCAGCAAACTGCATATTTACAAGATATTCACTTTAGCAAATCGAAATAGTTTAGTGCCAAGATGATGTTTGCATTAATTAGTGCACCCTTATTTATATACCGTACTGTGTAAAAGTCTTTTATCTTTATTACAAATTGTTATATTTGTTTATCATGTCTGCATTATGATGTACAAAACCATTTGCAAACATACTTTAAAAATGAATAAATAACATTAAAAAAAAAATTGCATGCCTGTAAAGAAAGCAACATATTACATGACAGAGCAGTTTTTATGTGGAAAAAACTAATGTAATCTTCTGGGTTTGGCATGAAAATAGCAAGGGTCAAGTGTGACAAAGTTACCAGAAGAAATCTGGCATTTTCTCCAGCACGCTCAGTAAAACCTAACATCTGTTTTTAGTTTTAAAACTACACAAATCTAACACTACTCTTACTTTTCAAGCTAAGTATTTTCATTTTTAGTGCTCTTTACGGGAGTTTATTTTATGTAGAAATCTTTTAAAAAGCATCTTTGCTTATGGGATTTTTTTTTTTTATGTTCCTAAGATGTTTGCACGATACGGAAAGTAAAACAGCTGTTAGGTTTTATTGAGCTTCCTGGAGTATATGCATCTGAAAACTGGTCTGGCATGTAATATATTGCTTTCTTATTGGCCTTCTGTAATATTTATTCATAAATGTTTAAGTTATATTTATAAAATAGTAAATTACTAAGGATAATATGGTATCTAAGACCTTTGCACAGTTCACCAGAAGTAGACCAAATCTTTGTAGTAGCCATTACGATTGAACACCTTCAGGTGAATTACAGTCCAAGTAAGTTCTAAGTTTGACCAAGAGTTTAAGTAAATTAAAGACTCTGTTCTTCACCTCTGCAGGCCTGCACGTCGGCCTTCGCCACCAAAGACAGACTGCGTTCTCACATGATCCGGCATGAGGGCAAGGTCACGTGCAACATCTGCGGCAAGATGCTCAGCGCCGCCTATATCACCAGCCACTTGAAGACGCACGGCCAGACGAACTTCAATAACTCCTGCAACAAAGGTAGGTATGCCGCCGTTAGCGCTGGTAGCGCAGCATGTCGCAGAGCGGGAGAGCTGATCAGAGTCGGAATATTGGGGCAAAGGGACAAAGGTGGTTTTTTTTTTTTTTTTTTTTTTTTCCCCTCTCTTGAATTTTTTTTGTCTACCCTTAAATCAAATCTCCCGATCAGCAGTTTCAATCTGAGATAGTTAAGTTCACTACTACTAATATTTACCTCATCCTCACCTAGCTTAGTTTCTATGTTCTTTCAGTTGTGTGTTTCTGGAGCGTTTCTCACTGGCTTCTCTAGATCCTTTTCAATATCTTGTCTCTCAGCTTGGCAGTGGCCGTTGTGGCTTTTTTCTGCGTCACGATTAATTGCATTTAGGCCTTAAATTAGCTGAGCTTTGCAGCAGAGAGCCGGTTGCATGCACAGACTGACCTCACGGAGTGCTGTATATGAGCACAGAGTGGTCTGTTCCATTTGGTGCTTTTTAATTATACACGCTGGATGGATTTTTATTTATTTATTTATTTTTAAATATCTTTTTAGTTTTTTGTTTTTTTTTAATAATGCAGTTTCTGCCGGCGGCACGGTGGTGTAGTGGTTAGCACTGTCGCCTTGCACCTCCAGGGTCCTGGTGCTTGGTGGGTTTCCTCCGGGTACTCCGGTTTCCTCCCACAGTCCAAAGACATGTAGGTTAGGTTACTGGTGTTCTCAAATTGCCCATAGTGTGTGAATGAGGGTGTGAGTGTGTGTATGTCTTTGTGCCCTGCGATGGATTGGCACCCTGTCCAGGGTGTACCCTGCCTCGTACCCTAAGTCTCCTGGGATCGGCTCCAGGTCCCCGCGACCCTGAACTCAGGATTAAGCAGTAATAACGATGATTGAGAGAGAGTGAGGTTAACAGAACACAGTTACACCTGCTACACTAATGCACTTATCCCAGTTTCTCTGCATGCCGGAGACATGATTATCATCACTTTTGAAAATCGGGCATCCCAGGAACTCCTTTAATGGCCCGAACATGTGGAACTGGAACTTCCATGTGGAGCACCGTTCAAATGTTTTACTGCTGAGTCTCATCACTGCTTTAAGTCTTCTGTAAATATCAATCAGTTTTATGTCTTCATTCCTGAGAAATTTCATCCCAAGTCCTGGTTTTATTTCAAACATTTAACAAAAATCTCAAATTAATTAGCTAGTAATTAGTTTTTGCATATAGAGTGACTTCACTTTAGTTGATGCTACGGATTTCTTTTAATCTAACCGATTAAAAGATCTGAGACCTGAGACATTTTGAACAGTTCTCGAACCCGATCGGTCAGAGTGTCTTGATTTAATATGCTGTAACAGCAGTGACGTTTCCCTGTAAGGCGATGTGAAATTAAATGTTATTCGGCAGAAATATCTGATGTCACGGCTTTAGAACAGAAAGTTTTCCGCAACGGGACGGTCTTCAGGACAGAAGAGTTTGTATTTTGGTCCTCCTTTTCAATTAGATTTAGTTTAATACTCATCCATGAAGTTTAGCCCTGTCTTTTATGCCATGTTGTACCAGTTCATCTTGTGTGTTAGATAACAGACATGTACAGATTTTTAATAATGATTCATCGTGGTTATGTGCATTGATGGTTGGTCCGCAGATTTTACAGCGTTGACTAAAATAAGATCCATGTGTGTAAGATTAGCTGCCTGTAAAAGCTTCATTTAGCTCAGATCATTTAAAAATGCCACAAAAATGCGTTACTGTTGCTCCACTCGGAAGCTTCTGCACTTTGTTACAGAATCTGAGATCCAACGATCACGGCCTCTCAAACTACTCAAACAGACAATTCTGGTCTCTGGCCGAACAACTAGTTCAACTCTATTATAAACACAATAGGTTTTTAAAAAAATCGATGGGGTCAGTGTGGCGACACGTGAATCACCTCACAAAAGAATCGCAATTCAAAACTGAATCGTCAGCTGACTGCACTGACAAATGCATACTAAGCCACTTTCAATCTAAAAAAGGCGCTCCATGACCAGGCCAAAGCCTGGCGGAGTGTGTGATGTGAGGTTGAGGAGTGTGACGTCTTTCAGAGTCCCTCCCACAGCTGCGGCCATCCGGCCATCGTAACACTCTGTGTCTGTATTTCTGAATAGGGGACTGGCAGTGGAATTCTTCAGGGCTGCAAAAAGGTAAAAAAAAAAAAAAAAACAGATTCGTGTGATGATGATGATGATTTTTATTTGTATGATGTCTTTCTCAAATCCAGGTTGAGTGGGAGTCGCACAAACACTACAGACATAATAGATGGAAATTGGATTTTTAAAAAAAACCCACTGGATTATTCCTTTAACGATGATGAAATTTACTCGCAACACAGCTCGTGCAAGGCAAAAATATAGCTCCAAAACTATCACGGAAAAAGATACGAGATAGGAGAATGAAATACCAGTTCAGTCAGGGAGAATAATTTTACAATACACTTTTTTTTTTTTTTTCTTCTTTTTTTTTGTCAAAGCAAATAAAACCAGTAATTTATATTTAGAATAGTATTTTAAATGTAGGCTTAAATGTTTTTCTATTTCTTTATACTATTATAAAAAATATATAGGAATAAATTCATCAATACATCAATATATGCAAAATAATGTGTATCTTTAACTTATTTGAAATGCAATTTTTTTTTTTAAATTAATTTTCAGTTCCAGTGGATTTGCGTTCATGAGACGTCCTGTAACTCGTGCACATATGGTTAACCGATCCCATCGTTTTTCTCTCTCTCTTTTGTTTTTGTTTATTCCAGACAACAACGAGATATGCCACTCAGGCACGGCCACGCCCGTTACGATTTCTGCCTCTACACCGATGAGCCGCATCAACGCGAGCACGGCCGTGACCATCGGCGCTCAGATGAACCTGAGCACCACGGTAAACACGGTGAACATCACGTCAGCGCCAGTGAGTTTGCAGCACCCGGTGACCATCACGGGCCCGGTCAACATCGCCTCCGTGAACATCCCAGCCTCCGCGTCGGCCATGAACATCGCCCACCCGGTGGCCATCACCACGCCCATGTCCATGAACATCGGCGCGCCGCTCAACATCGCCATGCGCTCCATGGACAGCATGCCCTTCCTCTCGCAGGTCCTGCCTTCCTCGCCTCCATGGTGAACCGCACCGGAACCTGATCTTAACCTGATTCTCCTAACCAGCTGACTCCGCCCCCCGAATCCCCAACCAATGAGTGTTTACTCTTGTGCCGCGGCCGTACAAGCCGCATCACGAGCAACGCTGCAACGATGATGGAGTTTTATACAGTTTTATTTTTTTTTGAAGGATTTCTTACCTAGATTTGATTCGTTCATGGTTTGATGACGAATGTTTAGTGAGCACGCAGACCTCATTGAGGTTTTTCAAGGACAAATGCAATAAGTGCTGATTTTTTTTTATTTTTTTATACATACATATATATATTTTTGGTCAGGTCCATAAGTATTTGAACAGCGACGATTTTTTATATTTTTGCTTCACAACCATGGATTTGAAATGAAAAATGATGTCACTGTCCAAATACTTACGGACCTGACTGTGTGTATATTTTCCTTCCCAGAAAATTGGGATTCCTTCTTTTTTTGTTTTTGTTTTTTCGGTTGTTTAGCTGTAGCCTGTTAATCAGTATTTAATTTTCTTTCTAAGGAAATGTGTTTTTAAAGGCTTTTTATAAGAGGGAGGTTTTAAATTTTTTTTTTTTTTTTTACAGGAAATGGAGGGTGATTTATGATTTGAGGTACCATAACTGTATTTTACTGTACAGTTGCCTATGCTGATGTTTGCCTATGCGTTTTAAACAACTACAGTTGTGATTTTTCTTTATTTTATGGCTGCAGTGTTCATACACTGACTTGTGACTGTTATTTTATGCGTTGTTTATTAAGGACGACTGGGGTGTGCTTTGTTTACTCGAACAACAGTTACGTTATTATTTTTTTTTTAATCAGGAATGGATAGAGGAAAGATTCTTGCACTGAAAGCATACCCCTTGTGTACAACAACAGTATTATCAACGATCAAACCTGTTTCGGGGAACAAGCCTGGGCAGACCCGGGCCATCTTGTGACTGGCAAAAGCTGCACCTCAAAAACACTTGAGTTCAATTAGATTCGGAAAGGATTCATGTCGAAAAGACTAGTAGGTAGCATTTTATACCCTTGTGTGTTTTTTCTTTTAACCTCACAATGAACTTTTTTTTTTTTTTTTTTTTTTTTTTATCCTTTAAACAAGGGCCCTGTTAGGAGTAATTTCTACTCAGGAAACCCAGTCAACTACTTTAAAATATAATTTTAATAATAATATCCAGCAGCCTGGAATCTTGTTCTTAGTTATTTTTTGTAAATATTTATTTTTTTATGCGCCCTGTTTCCCCTCCTTATAATACTGGGGGGAAACTGAACAACAGTTCTCACCGTCCATTATTAATGGAACGCTTCCACCTTTGCCCTTAAAGGGAAATCGGACTCCCTTGCTTTGCGGTTTGAGGCACACGCACATGTAAATATTGATGGAAGGTCGATGAGGGCATGTCTTCTGGGTGGCCACTTGCATCAAAAGCCGATGATTAACTTTATACTATTACGCTGGATTACTATGCTATTCAAATAAGTACTCTAATTTTGTCTTTTAACATGATCAAGAATTGGAATATGATAGGAGCTGCTATGTCAAACAACCTGATATGTATGTATACAGTAGGGATGGGAATCATCAGGGAGGGGCCACCCGATTCGATTTGTACTGCAATTCTGTAAATGTCGCGATTTTATTAATATCTCAATTCGAAAACTATATATAATATTAGATTTTGTTACAATTCCAGCCAAACTTGCCAAATGATTTGTTCCTACCACGCAGGATGATGTGCTGCCTGCCAGGGTGTGAATAGTTTAGAGAGCACCACCTGTAGGATTACAGAGGAAAGCCAACATTTCACCACCTCTAAGGAAATTAAACGTATATAAATGAAAAAAATTATTTTAAACCATCCGTTTTGGAGTCAGTGTGCCAATGCATGAATTGTCACACGAAAGAATCGCAATACATCACTAAATACATCCCCCTGCATCTCTAGTATACAGTGTGTATACAGGCAGTGGGTGGAGCATCGAACATAAGCGTATTAGTAATAAATTTTCATGTACAGATTGTGAGATTGGCTACATTAAATATAAACATTTACAATTAAACATTTTTAAATATGAAATATTTATTGGCGACATTAACATCTCTGAACGCTAGGGATGGGAATCACCAGCGACCACCCGATCTCTGCTAAATACCGTCATCCATGAACTTGCATTCTGTTGCAATACCAGTTCATTCTAAATCTACAAGGCCTCTTCATAACAGTGTGTAATGGTCTTGGATATATAAGCTGGATTTGACATACCTGATGCACTCCTGTCAGATATCAGTGCTGTAGTGAATGGTGCTAAAGCCAGAGTGAAACGATCACAATGCACTGAACCATACTGTTTATACATGGTGCTCATATAGCTTTAATGAATACGGCAAGAATTCAGTCTCCTCTACGATTGGTTTGATCTTCACTGGCTGTAAAATGCGAGCCAACCCTAAATCATGAGGGCGGGACCTGAACGCATTTTTTAGCGCACCTCCATCAAGTCATATGGCGCTTTTCCACTGCATAGCACGGCACGACACGGTTCAGTTCAGCTCACTTTTGGGGGGTTTTCCACTGGGAACAGTACCTGGTACGTGGTCCTTTTTTTTTTTTTAGTACCACCTCAGCCGAGGTTCCAAGCGCGCCGAACCGTTACCAAAACGTGACGTGTAAACTCTGCTGGT
>JAQQZT010000009.1:4648480-4667653 GCA_030068275.1 Clarias platycephalus | reverse complement strand
AATATATATATTATTCAATCATTTATTTAGTGCCTAAAGTGAATTTTAAGTTATATATTTTTTTTCAGTGAATACACTGTTATTTAAAGTTATTTGATTTTTATCGTACAATTCATCTTTTGTATTGGTGTGTATTATTTTTGATATACACACACAAACTTAATTTTTTTTTTTCTAAATTAAACTATAGTACTATATGTTTACATTTTATTAAAATGTTTATTTATTGCATTTTTTATTATTTAGTTTATTTATTTATATATTTTATTAATATTTTTTTTTATTGTTTATTCAAAAGTTCATTTGGTAAATTACCTCAAAACGTTCATACTTTTATCATAAAATATTTTAAATTCTAAAAATCATGATAGTTATATCATAAAAGCTCGGATGGAGTTTTAAATACCATGTGGCAGTTACATTAGCCTACTTCTGTGTGTGTGTGTGTGTGTGTGTGTATTTACAGATAAAAGCGTGGCTAATTCTGCATGTCTTGGTGTAATCACTGGGATGTTTGGTACAGTCCGCTCTCTGTAATCTCACTGTGTGTGTGTGTTGCTCTAATCTCTGGGCCAGAGCAGGTGCTTTTGGTTTCAGCTCTTTTGTTTCAGCCGCTTTTTCTCGGGACGGGGATAAAGAGGGCGGGGTCACGTGACCCGTGTGCACAATACCGCTGTGCGCCATCTGCGCAGCGCAATAACCTGATCAAACACACCGGGCAGCTGCGCGCGCTCCCGACGCGCCGCGCCTTTATTGTACATACACACACACACACACACACATTACTCACGCGCTTACTGGGCCTCACGACGCATTACCGGATTAATCAGTCATACTGCAGTTAGTTAGCACTCGGCTATCTACTTGCTATACAACTTTTTATACACAGGTGGCGTCAGTGCGCAGGTCAATAAAACACCACACAGAAACATCAACAAATGCTTTGCTGAGGACAAAATGCTCATGCATTAAACAATCTGTATAAGTTGTTTATACAAAAATTATTAGTATATGTAAAACCTATATGAATAAAAGAAAAGGTTTTGTCTGTATGTTGGTCAGAAGTCGCTCTTTCAATGAGATCTTTACGTTTCATACATCGGAGGACCCGAAACCTCAGAGTCTCAGAGAAATGTTCTGTCTGTCTGTCTATAGGTCTGTCTGTATGCTGTCCAGAATTTAATGAAACCTTGCCAGTCCTAAGGTATTTGCTTAAAGTGCACCTGCACCATAAATAAAAAGTACTTGAATACATTCTTGAAGTTTAACCTGCATAAGTTGAGTAAAAGCGATGTTATGAACAGTTATGTGCTGGATTTAATCATTTTCTTTAAAATAAGCTACTATAAGCTACTTGCTCAATGTAAACAAACACCTGCACCAATAGATATTAGTTCGAAAAGCTAAACTAAATATTTTCAACAGGGATTACTTTTTATTTTTATTGCTGGAATAACAGCGCTGAAGTAGTATAAATAAATTTTAACAAGTTGGAGCAGTTTTAAGACAAAACTTAATCTTTATCCGATCTACTAATCTGAAGTAATATCACTAATTACTCACGCTGATTGTATTTACACTAGTATTAAATGTAATAAAATGAATCTAAAAGTACACAGAAGATGATATACTGTAAATTATTCTATAGCCTTCATACTTAAAAAATTTTTATCACGCCATCCTAGTTTCGCGTGCCCGGATATCTGGTCACTTTTGCCGTATGTCCTCAGACACCAAAGAATTCGCTATTGGTGGTCTGGCCCCTAGGGACGGCCTCTTGATGCGCAATGCTGCAAATGTCGAAAAGGACAATGAGCATGCACTTGGTTGAGCTGGAGATGATGGGCTCTTACACAGTGAAGACTGTTGCTTCGTCTCCATGCATCCAAGTTTTGTCACCGGAAATGATCCTCGACATGAAGGATCTTCCATGACACACTGACGGAGTTCTAGGCAGATTTCCATGCAATGTTCCTTCTGCTTCTGGGTCAGCAGCCTGTGGCAGCAACACGGCACATGTCCAGATCATACTTGAGACTGTGACTGATCTGTATGACACACTGACAATGGCAGCAGTGTTGTGGATTGTTCTCTGACGATCATCATGCACAAGTTGCCGAATGGTTTCGATATTTTCGGGGGTTGAGCTTGTTGAAGGTCTTCCTAATCTCTTGTCGTGTTCCAGTGATGTTCTTCAGCTCTTGAAGCACACGTCCAACTCAAAACACACTAGAACAATTTATTGCAGCATTGCCGTAAACTTGCCAAATCACGTCCGATGTCTTTGTGTACAATTTTACATTTGCTCTTTTTCTAATTTTCTGTCCATGATGAAATAGTAGGCATGGTAATGCATGTTTTCAGACTTGCAGCAGTTGCACTGCTCCCAATGGACACAGGTCAATGTCTTTTGGCACACTGACTTATGAAGGTTGCATGAAGCCTTGTGCTGCCATCTGTTGACATGTTACAAAACTAGTGTCAAAACATATTGCACTGCTTATCCTACTGTACATACAGGGTTTCAGAAAGATCAAATTATTAAAGAAAACAACTAAGTTTACTGGAATTGGGATAATAAGTGTCCAAAATGTTAGGGAAACCTAAAGGAATGGTGGTGAACTGTGGACACCATGGTGAAGTTGCACTGTAAAAAAAACATAGAAATCACAGCTATGTTTAATAGTTAAAATAAGATCATTTCCACAAACAAATTGTCTGATTGTCCATAGGAAAACCAAGTGTTCCCGAAGCTAATAAAAAAATAGATAAAGGTGGTTGAACAGTATAATGAAATGTTAGAGTATGTAGTGTTTTTTAGCCAATGTATACTTCACATGATTTATTTATTACATGTAATTAAATGCCACATGAATAGTTGCACTATGTCACATGTAATTGTATCAGCACAGTGAAATTATTTTTTTGCAATATCCCAGTTAGGAAGCTGGGGTCAGAGCGCAGGGTCAGCCAGGATACAGGACTGGAGCAGATAGGGAGTGCATGAGTTAGTGAGTGAGAGAGTTTATTATTTTATTATGTTCCTCATAATTATCTTAGGTAAATATGTTCTTAATAAGTAGTTTATTATATGTATTATATTTCATCTGATAAGTTTATCATATGTAATCATATTCGACATGGTTAGAATTGTACGTCCTGTATGTGTGTATATTATATTATATGTATGTATCGTATTTCTAAGAATTATCACAATTTATTACAGTGCGTGCAAAGGGATTTTCCCTCTTCCTTGTTTTTTTTGCATATTTACAGTATATCAAGAGTGGAACGACGCACAATGACGACTCATTCAGGAGCTCATAAAAGGAACTCAGAAAGCATCTAAAGAACTGTAGGCCCCACTTACCTCAGTTAAGGTCAAGGTCAGTTAAGGTCAATGATTCAACAATAAGAAAGAGATTGAATTAAAACAATTCTGAAAAGAAGAGTGAGCCAAAATTCCTCCACCGTGATGTGAAAGACTCATTGCCAGTTAACACAAACACTCGATTGCAGTTGTTGATGAAAGAGTGGCACAACTAGTTATTAGGGTTAGGGGTCAATTACTTTTTTCACATAGAGCCAGGCAGGTTTTCCCTTCATAAATGGAATTATTATTTAAAAACTGCATTTTGTATTTAATTGGGTTATCCTTGTGTAATATTAAACTTTGTTTTATGATCTGGATCATTTATGTGTGAAAAATATGCAACAGGAAAAAATAATATAATATATTTTCATGGCACTGTATATACCACATGATTATTATTTGTTTACTATCATCTGCCATTATTTCACATACTAATTACATGTTATAATATTCCGCCTGTTTTTTAATCATGTTATACAAATTTCATTTTATCATCATATTATATTTCACGCATACAAGTTTGATTATCACATGTAATTATATTTCACATGATTTGTTTATATACACATGATCCCGCCCCAACATGACTGATTAATTCTCACAGGAAGTGACATTCTAGTCTTTTTCACATCATCACATTATGCTCAAATATCACAATATTGATATAAAATAAAATCAAATATGTCAAATTTCACGGAGCGACATATTGAAATGTCCTCACCTGCCCAGTGAATCATTATGGAGGACTCTGTGATGTTATAAGCTGGTGATTTGGGTCAGGTGTGTGAGAGTGGGAAAACACCAACCTATGCGGTGCAGGATCAGACCCCGCTGTGAGATGCAATGAGCTCGTCTATCCGCTAGGATGCTCTCCAGCTCTTAGTGTGTGGAGTGCTGCATCTCCTCCTCCTCCTCCTCCTGATCCTCCTCCTCTGTCTCTCTCTCTCTCTCTCTCTCTCTCTCTCTCTAAGACACACACTCACACAGCAGGGTGCTCGACCAAAGAGGAAGCATCTTTCCGGTGTTTTATCTCTCCTCGGTTTGGGGCTGATACACCATTTTAGATGAGGATGCACCGGAATCACACACAATTCACCTGGTAAGCACGTCTTCATATGCTGCTGTAATGATGCATGTGAAATGTGTTACTTGACATTTTCTAAGCTTCATGCATGAGATTAATGAAAATCTACTGGTGGATGAAATATGAAGGGTTAAATCCCAAACGTCTGCTTCATTCCTACAAAAGTGCTCTTCTTAGAAAGGATTCTGCAGCCTGCCTAGTGCACTAGATAATCAAAAAAAAAAAAAAAAGAGCTGTTTGGGATTGAACCTCAGTGTCATAGCTTGTTCTGTATTACTGTAAGAAATAAGGTCAGGAAATTATACCAAATAAGTGTCCCTCTGACATGTAGATTCTTTTCTTATTATTGTAAGGGTGTTTTAGTTTACTGTTACTCATTTTTGAGTGATTTGGGATTAAATGAATGAAAAATTCTAATCTGACACTAAAGACTGAGGAGACTGTTGATTTACTGTATATAGAATTCCTGAGAATTTGTTTTGTTTCATTTGTTTTTAAGAAATTCTTTGTATTTCATTTGTAACAAGAAAAACTCATTCTATAGATAATAAAGAAATAATCTTATGATAAGAACATGCTGTCATTTGTTTTTCCACATTTGAGTATGGAAAAACGTGTAAAGGTTTACTTTACAGTGCTCTGAAATGATGACCTCGTGTACAGTAGTGAAAAACAAACATAAAAATAAACAAGAACAAAAAAAAAACTCAATTAGTCAAATAAATGAAGATCTGAAAACCCATGTGAGTCCTTATGAAAGCACATGCAAGGGCACGGGGATAATTTGTAGTCATGTGACAATGAATTAATTTTGATATAAAAATGTGTGAACCTAAAGACGAGAGAGATGTTCCTAAACATCGTATGTGTGAATTTCACATGTGAACTCGTGTGATTATTCACGTGTGAAGTTTGTGAGACTTCCTACAAGGAGATGGTCAAGTCAAACCGGAAATTTCTGGTTGAATGAAGGTCGTAAAAGCGATTGACATTTACAGAAGACTTCAAGCAGTGTACTGTGAACATTTAGCGTCATGGAATCATGGACGTCCTGATCCTTGAAAATAGACGGATATCTTGTTGCCGACTTGAGAAAACTTTCTAACTTGATGGGATCCAAGCACTAGTGAAATGCTGGGAGAAGTGCGTTAATGTAGCAGGGGATCAAAGTCCCGGTTTGATTTGAACAGTCCTTCGTATAAGTGGTATCGTACCACCTCAAGTGAAAATGTCAAGAAACCAAATACAAGATTATTCAAACCTACTTCTATACATTTGTACTGATTTCAAGTTTTGATATTCTTTTGATGAGTCAAATGCAAAGATGTGGATTTTGCTCACATTTTGTATACGCATAAACACGGTACTGCAAATGGAGGCAAGATTTCCCTGCACTTGTCCCACATATTTAATTGATCCTTCTTAGCCTGGATCATATTCTGCAAGCTGCCGCTCATCTATAAGCCGCTCATGCTGCTCCACAGGTGTCTTGGCTGGAGGTGGACGGCAGCCGGTAATGGTTTGTCTAAAACAAATCAAATGCGGTAGCTTTTTTTTTTTAAAGGTGGCTACAAACCCATAAAAAAGTATCCGCAGGGTCTCCGCTAAGGATGACATGATATCATAATGACGCTGTGGCACCGTCAGGCCTCCTGTGGAGATTCTACGTCGAACCCTGACCATGTTTTCCTCATGCCCTGGAGGATTCTGGGATTGCTTAGTGTTATAGAAACTGCACCGGTTTCTGTGTGACATATCTGAAACACGCTCATACACTACACATGTCATGTTTAACAACTAATCCTATTATTTCAATCTGAATCAAATATAGAGCTCTCTCTTATCACTAACATCCTTAATGCTTGGTATTGCTTTTTTTAAGGGCAAAAAAAAAAAACTAACCAAAAAAAATCTAATTTAGTCATATTCCTGTGTACGTGTGCATTAACAGATGTATGAGGAGGCTGCACAGTTACCATGGCATTTATTTCTGATTCCTGAATGTAATTATTTATTTAACGGTGTTAGCCATGATTATATTTAATACATATGGTACTGAATTCTCAATCAGTTGTGAGGGATTTTAAAAAAAATCTAAATAAGAGTTGTGTTCAGCAGAAATCATCTCGGAAAGCACGGCAGATCGAACCTTGAGGCAAGAGCACATAGGGATCCGAGCCAAGAACAGGAATCTAAGGGTACACTAATCACACAGACAATTGAAGTTTGGAAAAAGATCAAGCAATTTTCTTCCCCTTGAACCTGAAATGTTTTGGTGAACCACTGCCCTTCGTGCTCATGGTTTTTTTTCTTTTTTCTTCTCGTAACATGCATCTCTTCTGCACTACTTCCACAGTGGACTGGCTGATTTCTGGTTGGATGAAATGCAAGAGTGATAAAGCATATTAATATTAATCCATCCATCCATCCATCCATTTATCCAGCAACCTTTGTAGTCCAGCTAGGGACAGTGGCGGCCAGTGGTGATTACCATTGTATTTATGATCATTTACGATCATGATCAATATTCACACATGCATTCACACACTACGATCAATTTGGGAACGCCGATTAGCCTAATCCGCATGTCTTTGAACTGTGAGAGGAAACCAGAGTACCCGGAGGAAACTCACCAATCACGGGGAGAACTACCAAACTCCAGGTACACAGACCCAGAGATGGGAATCTGAGACGGGAATCAAACCCGGGGCCTGGAGGCGCAAGTGCTAACCACTACGTCACTGTGCCATTTTCAGTGGTGGGCAAAAAACAAACATCTTGTACTCTTCTAAAAGTAGAGATTTCCTAGAGCAAATATTTCTCAAGTAAAGGTAGAAGTCTTCCATTCACTTGTGCACTTGAGTAAAAGTACAGACGTACTCCATTATAAATGTACTTAAGTATCAAATATACAGGGCTTGTATTGGCTCACCGTAGCCTTTATTATAGTGAAAAAAAACTCTCTCTCTCTCTCTCTCTCTCTCTCTCTCTTCTCTCCATCTCTCTTTCTACACCCTTGATTGTGAACCTACTTTTTCACCACTGTTTGTAACCAGCTCCGCTTCTGATTTCAAACACCTTTCGAAACACCGTTAATAGGCGTGTCCCAAAGGAAAAGCAAGCCAATTACTCATAATAGTCATCAGGTGGAGCTTCAAATACTACATAGCACTGTCGTTGGGTAATGCAACAGCACGCAGTAATGTAGTTAAGTAAAAGTACAGATATTTGCGGTTCTTTTGAGTGGAGTGAAAGTACAAATAATCCTTTAATAAAACGACTCAAGTGAAGTGCAGATATGTGAAATATGTACTTAAGTACAGTAAGGAAGTAGATGTACTCAGTTACCCCCCCACCTCTGGCCATTTGTTTGATGAGTTTTCATAGTAGATGTCAGTGATGATGAAATTAGAAACTTCGGGTAGCTTTTCTTCGTAGCTCGAGTCGCAAGAGCTCTCAGAAACAGAACAAACCCAACGGCAGGTAAAAACAACTGGGACAGTGCTCTACTTTACAACAGACTTTACAATATACTGTACATCTCTAAATGTATTTAATTTCTAATATCAGTCAATCACGGTGTTTGTTGGGTCTGGATTATTATTATTATTATTTTCATTTTTAAGTCTTAATTATACACACTGGCTCTACTCTGTGCAAGCGTGGGTTCACATACTCGCTGTCTTGTGCTCTGTGACCCAGATTAGCTCCATTATGTACTGTATCATGTCATGCTGCTCATTATTAGCTTTTAGCAATGAACGCTAATTGCACGCTGCTAGCACAAAGATAAAGCATCTGGGAAAGATAAGACTAAAAAGAAAGATCTTGAAAGATCACCCTGTCCTTGTTCTCCCCGCTCTTTTTCTGCTTGCTTTCCACATCTTTTCTCTCTCTGGTCCGAAACAGGTCAGGAGCAAGGGCGTCGGCGGCTCTCAGGCCAGCATGCTAACAACTTTCAATTCAAGGGCATGCTCAGTTATGTCCATGTTTTCTTTCAAGTCTTTTCCAATTTCGGAGGCACAATAGACTCATTGTAGCAGTGGAAAACAGATGCACACATCTTTCAGTAAAGGACATAATCACTTTGGAAGAATTTTATTTGGTTTCCTGTGTGTTTCTAAAAAAAAAAAAAGCTTCTTGTTTCTGCTACAGCTTAACGTCTTAACCAGCGTTACAGCAAGATATAGATTTTTATTTATTTTTTAAGTAGCAGATGATTTTAAAAAACATAAGGGCATTCGCTTAATCACTAACAATCAAAATCGGGTTCTCGTGGTGAAGCATAATAACAGTTATGAGAGTAAAAAACTCTCTTTATTTCTCTATATAATCTCCTGCCACACTAATGCACTTATCCCAGCTTTTCACGAGTGCTTGGACACCATCAAGGCAGAATGTTTTATGCAATGATTGGACTGTCTGAAATGCTGGCCTCCCAGGAACTCCTTTAGGCCTTGTTCACACGGACGTTAAAATCGAGCGTTTTTCTGCCGTTCGTAGCGTCCGGTGAGCGCGGATGAAGCGCCGAGGGTTTTCTACACACGGGCTTTGGTGACGTGCGTTTGTACGGCTGCGCGTTTATACGGCGTAAAAAAAACGTTGCATGCAGCTTTTTCTTGGCGTTCCCAACGAACGCAAGGAAAACGCTTCTAGTTCGTTTTCTCCGCGTTCATTTTACGATTCGGAGGACCGGATATATCCCATGATCCTACATGCTATACGTAGGGAAATGCGGGAAAAAAGCTAAATAAAAAGCTTAAAAAATAAAACTTGCGCGGAAATGTTTGCATTTCTTCATAAACCACAAAAAACTTCCTTTAATCCGACGTTGTGCAGTCAGAGGGTGAACCCAGTAGCGGCGGCGATTTTTTTTCCATATTAAAAGGAGGCACCTCAAATAAAACCACAAGGGCTTTCATATCCAGTTCCCGACACACTGCCCCCACAGGTTAACACACAAACTACACTTTGGGCTGCAGGCTGGCGTTAGACAGAGACAAACGAACGCCAGTGTAGAAGTCAATCGAGCGCCGCTACAAAACGCAACATAAACGTCTAGGACGTTCAGAGCGCGTTCGTTTATCCAAAGATTTAACGCCCGTGTGAACAAGGCCTAAATGTTGCAAACATGTGGAAGTGAAGCAAGGTCAGAAATGTACAGGGAATGTGGGGACTCTCAGCTGAGTTCCTGTAATGTGCAAGTAGTGTTGGTGAATGATTGTGTGTACAGTTTACACAGACAGATGGGTCTCTTACACAAGTTGACGACAAGTTATCCGTCAATTTTCATTGAGGGGGAACGCTAATTCATGCGTTCCCCCTCGCTTGGTGTTCAGTGGGCTCTAGGCCACCTCAGCTAACAGGCTAAGTCAGAGCTGATTGGTGGTGTGAATGTGTGTTTAATAATTAATTTTGTTCCGTTGTGTTGTATTTCATTCCCGGCCAGGCTCGATTCCCGTCTCTGTGTGCATGGAGTTTGCATGTTCTCCCCGTGCTTGGTGGGTTTCCTCCGGGTTCTCCGGTTTTCTTCCCACACTTCAAAGACATGCAGGTTAGGCTAATTGGAGTTCCCAAATTGTCCGTAGTGTGTGAGTGTGTGTGTGTGTGTGTGTGTGTCCTGCGATGAATTGGCACCTTGTCCAGGGTGTACCCCACCTCATGCCCTAAGTCTCCCCACGACCCTGAATACAGGATAAAGCGGTTTAGATGATGGATGAGTGAGTGAGTGAGTGAGTGAGTGACTGTTGTATTTATGTTTTTATTTACTGCCAGGTTTTGTGTTATGTAATTATAACCCAATCCTATTGAACACCCTGTGTATGTTCTATCGGTTGTTATGTGTCAGCAGGTCATTCTGCAGGTTTATGCTGTAGATTTTTATTCTTTTTAAACATATTTCTACTACTTTATTCCTTATACTAATGCCTAAACTACTCCAATCCATAGAGAGACCCATAGAGAGACTCAGCAATCACTGACTGAAAAACTGGCATTTGCAAGGCCTAAACTGCTACAAACTGTGCAGTCCAAGTGTGTTGCTTCATAATTCAGAGTTTGGAAAAGGACAATCCTGAAGGATCTCTCTTAATCAAGACCTTGTTCCGCGCTACAGTCATGGCAGTGTGGTGATGCAGCTAGCTCATGTTTCAGCTTTCAGACACCACAATCTGGCCATTTGGCTCGCTGATTCGCTTTTATGTGATAGCAATCTGCCAATTTCAAAGGCGCCTGATTTTGGAAATCGTGTCCTTAACCCTTTTTTCAGAGTCTAAAAAGATTTTGTTTACGATAGTTTGTTAATAGCGGATCTGCTGCTTGATTCGTGCCAGCCTGGCACTTTCATTCAATGCCGAATGGAAAGATTTACATGATGGATTTATTCCTTTCTGGCAATGAAGTGTCTTTTAAGACTGGCCAGTAGCTTACAAAACATACAGACCTTCATTTGATGCTCAATGCATTATTATAGTTATCGTTGGTTATCATGGGTACGTTGTTATCATTATTGTCTCATGGCAGGAACTGTTTCTTTTATAGATTTTGGAACCATAGCACAACATTTTTACTATATAACAATATAATTCATGTATAAGAGGGGTGTTCAAGTCAAACCGGGACTTGTAAACTTTCTGGTGAATGAAGGTGTAAATAGGATTGACATTTTTAGATTTGACAGTACGATGATTAGATGTTTAGCCTTAATAAAACATCTGAAGGGTGCAAATGTTTTAAAGAAGACTGTACGTCCATGAATGACCATCCCGGCCAAGGTGGTTTGGAGCACACTGCAGTTGCGGATGGGAATTATCGCCACTTTCCCCGTACAGTCCTGACCTCGCTCCAAGCCATTTCCACATGTTTGGGCCATTAATGGAGTTCCTGGGAGGCCGGGGGTTCCGAACATGAGGCAGCCAGTCCGATCATGGCTCCGGTGTACTGGGAAAACTTTCTACCTGGATGGTGTCCAAGCACTAGTGAAACGCTGGGATAAACCCATTAGTGTGGCAGCGGATTATATAGAGAAATAAAGGGAGTTTTTACTTTTATAACTGTGACTACTCTCATAACTGTTGTTGCTCTCATAATGTTTACTCGTATAACCGTGCTCTGTTATTCTGCACAATCAAAAGTCCTGTTTTGACTCGAACACGCATGTACATATAGTATGTACATATAGTATGCATATATACAATACATCCACATGTGCCTCCTGAGGTTCCCTCCAGTCAGATATCTGTATTTGTTTTCTTTTTGTGTGTAAATCCTGAGCCTTAAAATCTGTGGTTGCTGTGTCCCTGTTTGACCCTTGCTTAGTTCACGAACAAACTTGCTGTTTGGACTAGTATAAATCCAATACAAGTCAAAGCAATAAACTTATAACTTCACTATCAAATAATCCTACCGCTCCCTCTATCACTCTTACCAGATGTGTACATCCCGCTTTCAATGGGTCCAACGTGGCACAAATAAAGACTGGGGTACAGATTCAGTGCTAGCGGCGGCGCTAGTTTGCATGCTGTGCATGAATAAAGCTGCCTTGCCTCAGGCTTTTGGGCTCTATAGCCGAAATCAGTTCGTCCTAAATCCTCTTTTATGCGCCGTCCCCAAGTGACGGGCCCATAATCCTTAATGAATCAATTAGTCTGTGAGTCAATGCCACGCCTCAGATGGACATCTGGACCGACAGACGGATGGGTTGCCATAGAGATGTACAGTCTGATTACATTTGCATGAGAACCGAGAGCCATAATTGAGAAAATTGGGGATGCAAACAACACGCATGGGACAAGAAGCACATGCTTCTGAACATAATCAGACAGATTCTCATTAGAGCGCTCTTGGCTTGCATTAGATCTGCTGATCTACAACAGGCTGATCCTGGCCTGCTCCCCGGCCTCCTGAGAGTTAGAGCTCTGAACGATCAAGTCGAAAGTGTCCATCGGTTGTTCCTTTTAACAACGAATGTTTTAGAAGTAAACGCTTTCAACACATTGGGTGGTCGGCTTGGACGTGCATTATTTCTCCAGCCAGAGACATTCGCTCTCATCCTCATTCCATTACACATATTTGCTTTATCTGATCTGTGCTCAGCTGGACGGAGTTGCCCCTTGCAAGAGTCTGACGTGTACAGTATGTCATTCACGAAGGCATCACCCAAGCCACTAATCACGCTTTGTTAAAGGACAGAGAGTGATGAAGCAGTGTAGCTCTGCTGGATTAAAATGAATTTTGCATCCTGTGTCAGACGTCCTCGTTCGATCGTCACCCTGTTCATATGATTGGCAGTGACACAATACAATTCACATGTTTAAATCCACAGCTTGTTATGAATGCCACCGATGTTCTGTTAATCATGATGGCTGCAATGTGCGAGTCATTTCCAGCCCATGTGTGGGTGGTGGCTGTTCTTTTGACATATTGCGAGGAAGTGCTGCATGAATTCTGACAGGTAGTGTGTGTGTGTGTGTGTGTGCAGCAAGGACTCGGTGACATAATCATGGCAGCTTCTCGTCTGCAGTGGCTGGTCCTACGTGCTTGTTTTGGTTTTTTTTTTTCAGTTGGGTCCCTTGTGTTAAATCATTTATCTCCCGGAGCCTTTGGGCAGCCGCTGCCCCAGCTATCTGCAGCTTAGAGATGAGCAGAAGAGAACTTTTGCCAGTACATGTGGTCACCTTGTTGGTAATGGAGCTTGGCTGTATTTCCACAAGCTCCACCGACGTCACTGTTGTTCTTTCGTCCTTCTCTCTTCTTACGGACACAACCGAACACTGATCTGCAAATGCAGAGGGAACGATCGAGACATCCGTGTGGACGTAATCCTGATCTTACAGTGCTAAGCTTCTAAAACGACGTTACGGATTCATTAGCGGTCTATGTTGCAGCACATCACGTCAGCGGTTTAAGAAATCCAACTCGACACAAAAAGATTGAATTTTTTTTTTTCCCAGTAAGAAAAGAAAGAAACATGAGCTCTTAAGAAGCTTGATTGTGTAAGGCAGGCCGGCCTAGAGGCTCCCCTGGCGCCAGTAGTGCTTATTGATTTTCAAATCAGGGCTGATCTGATTGGATGAATGCGAAAAAAGCATTGGGAACGCTTGAAATTTCGCGATCACATGTCTTTATGTCACAAAATATTGCTACAAGAACAGGCTGCAAGGATGCAGGGTTTGAGAGAGTAAATCACAGCATGGTTGTTAGTCCAGTAATCAGGACAGAGGGGTCGACATAAAGCTCAGGAAAAAACCAGCAGGGTAATCCTTAATCAGAAGATCTGAGAGACTGTAAACAACAAGGAGACAGGAACAAAGATGTGAGGACAAAATCCACAGACGTCAAGAACAAAAAACGCAAATTTGTTCCCTATTTAATATCTGAATGTTGGCTGAATTATGTTACCTGGATGATTCATTATATTATTACCCATAATGCACTGTATGTCCAGTGTAAAAATAATGCAACCATTTCTGTTAGCAAAACAACCTACATCGTATCTACTGTACATGTCAACCCCGTTATCATTTTACAAGATTAATTACATCAATTCATTTTCTTTATGGCTGATAATAATGTTCAAATGTACATCCAAGAAACTATGAGGCTACATTTTTGACTAATTATTTGGGGTTTATTTGTTTAGTAACTCAGTGTTTTCAACAATCCTAACTTAATAATTAATAGACAGATTTGATTGATGGCTCATTAAACAAAAGCACAAGACCTTCTTTTGTCACCCATATGGATTTTAATTATTAATAATTAATGTATTAATTTCACAGATTACATTTTTTCTTAACCGTAATGTTTTTTTTTAGCATAATAATGCGCCTTTGGTGCAGTCGACATCTGTTGCGATATCGCTAAAGGTTTTAAGTTCTGCATCATTGTGGGCGTCATTCACTACAGCGCGACTGAGAACCACAACTCACACAGGGGTCATTCCTGTGGTCCCAGGGTCATGTGTTCCCCAGATTTTTATGGAACATACTGTAACTGGAGAATGAGAAGCGTATTTTTAGTGTTCCCAGAGCTCTATGTCCCCCAGGTGTAGGATCCTATATTCTCAGGGTCCTACAGAATGTTCCCCTGGTCTATGGAGCACATATTGGAAACCTGAGAAGAAGAAAAAAAAGCTCCCCAGCTCACTGTTTGTTTGAAAAAATTATATCTAAAGACCTGCAAAACCATATAAAATGATAACTATTCTTTATGTTGGGTTTAAAAAATTTTGAAGCCTTGTTCCAACAAATTCAACTGGATAATATTCTGGACATTTTTTATTTGTTTTGAACAGAATGGGTTATTGTGTGTTAACAAAGAGTTATCTAGAAAAAACTTTGATTATAATTTTGATAACAGCATTATTATTATTATTATTATTATTATTATTATTATTATTATTATTATTATTGTTGTTGTTGTTGTTGTTTTTCTTTAAAAATAATATTCTGTTTGCTTATACTAATTGGGCTAATTTGTAATTCTGTTAGTATTTTGCAAACGTTGCACTAGAAAATCTGCATCCTGTTGCTATTTCTAATGAATGATTACTCGATTAATGATTGTTAATAGAGATGGGGGGATTCATTCAGTTACATATCGCGATTCTTTTCTGCGGCAATTCATATGTTGTGACTTAAAAACGACTTAAAAACTGATATTTAAAAATTATTCAATACAAATACATTCCTGTATAATCCTATAGGTGGCGCACTCTAAATTATTTTCACATTGGCAGGCGACACCTATTTAGAAAAAGCAATTATTTGTTTAGTTTGTTTAGAACATTTTTAATACCTTTTAATAGTGATTAAAATTCGGCTGCTTACAGCATTGCAATTCAAATAGTATCGACATCTAGGTATCGTGATAATATTGTATCGTCTGGTCCCTGGTGATTTCTGTGCCAAATTGTTAACACATTCGATTATAAATTACTCAGAATTTAATTTAGGGTGGTGAAGATGAAGTTTCTTTTCCATCACCGCTGGCTTTGGTGCAGTCGACATCTCTTGCGATATCGCTAAAGGTTTTAAGTTCTGCCTCATTGTGGGCGTCACTCACTACAGCGCGACTGAGAACCACAACTGCTTCCTGGACGGGGACTTAAAACCAAGTGGTGGGGTAGAATATGGAGAATGTGTGTCTTTAGCCGCAGAATCGTTCGTTTCCAGACAGTCAGCATCATTGACATTAGTGACCTGTTGCACCGTGTTCTGTCCACAAACACTGAATTCAAAGCTGCAACCGTGTCCTTTCATGTTCCATGTGTCTGTTCTGTAACGGTTTTCACTTTCTGTTAACCGCAACAGCTCCAGAATCAGATGAAAGCATTTTTCATGGCTGCCACTGCAGGCTAGTCTTTACCAATCTGACTGTAGCCTGGAAGCAACAAGCACAGTAACGGCCGGCGTCCTGGGAATTTTGTGCTTTTCTACTTATCGAGGCCGTGCATTTAATATAGATACGTGACCTGATGGTCAAAATCTTATCTTTTATAAACCTAAGCATCAGGCGAGCTGAACATATACAAGATTTAAGTTTCTACTTTAACACGAACACCTGTTATCCTTTTCACACACTACAGGTTTTGCATAATTAAAAGAGGCAAATAAACAAGGGATGCATTTCCTCGAACAAATCCTTACCGCTGGAGTCAGCAAGCTGTTCTGAATGTTCACTATGATAGACTCGAGTACATGAATGCTTTTTTTCTTCTTTCTTTTTTTCTTACCTGCAGCAGAGTCGGGTGACCTCATCACATTGTGCTGCTAAATTTAGTTCGTTCTAGTTATTTTTTGCAACGTCTCCACACTTTGTTCTTTATAAGGATATTTAAGCTCGAGTGTGATTTGGGGCCAGTCAGTGCACTGGTGTCTTCCTGCTTTCGTATTTTTAGTTATGTCTCGTTAAAGGGCCACTTCGGTTCTATTCAAGCTAATCTCTGTCTACTGCTTCTACTGCAGAATATGGTGCTGATTGGAAGATGCAATCATTTCGACAGCGCTGCCTGTAATGGAAAGACACCAAGGTTTTAATGATGGTTTACATTAAACCCAATTAACACTGAAACCTGGGGAGGTTTCAGGCGAATGGTTTTGTAAATTCTTTAGTCAAAGTGTTAGAATTTCCCTTTCTCAAGGCGTGTCATGTTTCCCAGGACAGCTTCCGGTTTTCAAAGTCTTCACACGTGAACTGTGCAGTTATAAACACGATTCTGTGCGTGGTTTCTGTGGTGTCAGGAATGAAAACCTGTCCCCTCACAAGCCCGTGTAGGGGTATGATTCAACACCCTCACCATAGAACTATAAATGTGCTGGGGGTTTTTTTTGGTGCCATTTTGTTCTGTCCAAATCGGGTGACAGATATTCCCCACCCTGGAGAAATAGCTGTAATTCCCATGTCATCTTTTATAATCTATATCTACAGCAGTTGCTTAAGAAGTCGCCTCCTCGACGCCTGATTGTCCTTCATTCACTACGGGCAATTTGGGAACGCCAATTAGTCTAACCTGCATGGGCTGTGGGAGGAAACTGGAGGTACCCAGAGGAAACCCGGCAAGCACGAGGAGGACATGCACACAGACCCGAGGCGGGAATCGAACCCCAACCCTTGATGTGCAAGGACACAGTGGTTACCGTGTCTCAAGTAATCGTAATTATTTTCAAGCATTAATCGCTTCAATATAAAGAGCAAGTTGTCCAAGTTTGTTTAAATTCTTTTAATAAACTCTAAACTAAGAGGTTAGGGATTGCTTATGAAAATGTTAAAAAGGTCTTACGGGGCCTCCGCGTGGCGCAGTGGTAAAGTGCTCACCCTATCATCCGGAGATCGCGAGTTCGATTCCCGTGTGATGCTGTAACCTCTCGCAGCCGGAGGTCTAGAGAGAGCTGATTGGCCGAGCTCTCTCAGAGGGGAGGGATGAGAGGTACCTCGTGCTCTCACATTAATCACGGCTCTACTGCCAATCAGGGGCGTCTGTGAGCTCGCGCAAGCGAATGCTATGCTGATGCGGTGAGCGAGCAGTTCGAAAAGATGCGGTCGGCTGGCGTCATGTGGTAGGGAGGAAACACGTGATAGTCTTCGGCCCTCCCGACTGAGTGGTAGTAGTCGCCTTAATGTGGGAGCCCCCTAGTGACGGGGAAGAATTGGACACGACTAAATTAGGGAGAAAATTGGGGAAAAAACAACCCTTTTCCCAAAAAAAGGTCTTATAAGAGCATCCTTTAAATAAATTGATAACTTCTTGAGAAAATGAAAAGAAAGTTAAGACAGACTCGCCACTGCTTTCATTCTGAATTAGGGGCATTTACATTAACAGCATTTCACTGATTTTTATTGCATTATACATCTGAGCGTTTGAGGGTTAAGGGCCTTGCTCAAGGGCCCAACAGTGGCAACTTGGTGGTCATGGGACCTTCTGAACCGTAGTACAATGCATAAACCACTGAGCTATCCTATAAGACTTTCATCCTTTTAGATTCTATTAGTCAGTAGATTTTCTTTTCCTGTCTTTGTCTCAGGTTGTCATTTGATACTAATTCTGAAGGACATTAAGCATGCTTAAATGTGTGTAGGATGTGGAAGCAACTTTGCAGATCAGGTTAAAAAGACTGTCATTTTTGTATCTCAGTCTCAGAGTTATAATTACATCAGTTGGTTCTAATCTTTATTTTCCACTGGAGAATTTTTTTTTTTTTTAGCATTGACTGGAGCATTTCTGACTCCGTGTGAGCGCAGGAACATTGCAGGTTCTCTGTGTGGGCTGTGAAGTTAAGCAATAAATCCAGCACCTAGATTTATTTCGAGTTAAAAGATGCAGACAGGTGCCGGCCTTGGAGATCACGGTGCATTTGGCAGAGAGCACCACTTCCCCTTCTTCTTCCTCCTCCTCCTCCTCCTCCTGCTTTTCCTCCTCCTCCTCATCCTCATCCTTCTAACGCCGACCCACGCTGCATTCCCACTCAGAAATACAGGTGTTGCCATGGAAACAGGAAACAGGGATGCCTGGAGTCATAGGCTTGTGGGAAGAATGTCGAGATTGAGACGTAATCAGGACGGAAGGAGATCGCGCCGAACAGGACTCCCTTCCTGCGGAATGCATCACGCAGCTCTGGTGTATGAGTCACATTTATGCCCATACTTGTCCATTTCCTACTTCAGTTCACCCCCTGCTGGCAAGACACGAGTCCGGGTTTGGATTTATTTTTTCGTAGGCGCGTCCAGGCAACAAAACTTGAAAGGATGTGTGATTTTCAGTCCTTTTACGTACATGATCCATGATGATCTGTGAATGCAAAATGAAACTGCTTTCCTCTGGGATTGTGTCATAGTCGAACTTTCGTTTGACCTGAATCTGTCACAGCGTTCGAGTGTAGGCTGGAGTCTCGAAATAATTGGTCTTAACACACTATTTGAATAAAACGGGTAAAGCCTGTGATCCTTGAAATGATTTAAGAATATTTTTCTGTCATACTGTAGGTCTGGTGTAGGGCGTAACTGTAGCAAAATTATAGGATGACTCCAGAGCACGTCTACTGTAAAGCTTGAAAATCTTATGGAGATCGTTAAGCATCAAATTATTAGCAGTAACAATAAAATGAAAAATAGAAACATTTGTTAACATTGTTATTGTTATCACTTAAAACAACTTGCACATCAGAAGATAGTATGGTAAATAAGAAATAAAACACTTGCTGATATAGGAATATATATA
>JAQQZT010000009.1:4628256-4648380 GCA_030068275.1 Clarias platycephalus | reverse complement strand
TATTGTATATATATAAAAAATATGAAATATTGATACCACTGGCCTCCTGACGTGATCTCCACTCCCGTCTCTGACCTCGCTGTGGTTGTCGTGCTCCCCAGGACACCACCCTCTCATGTTTGGGTGCTACGCCTTTAGTACAGTTCCCAAACAGACCACTAGATGGCCCCTAGACCACTATGACCACTCCTCTCGTTCACTCTCACTCTGCATCGCTTATCCTGTGCAGGGTCACAGGACGTCTGGAGCCCCACCTCAAGCGACTCAGGTCACTAGAGGGGATACACCCTGATACACCCTGGATGGAGTGCCAGTCCATCACTGTGCTCATACACAATCACTCACACACAAGTTGCAATTTGGAAAGCCAGTTGGTCTAAACTGCATGTCTTTGGACTGTGGGAGGAAACCGGAGTAACCAGAGGAAACTCACCATGCACATGCGAATTCCACACTCACAGACCCGAGGTGGGACTCGAACCCTTGACCCTGGAGCTGCAAGGCAGACATTGATACCACTATGCCGCTGTGCCGCCCCTAGATGACCTTTTATCTTTGAAAATGTCTTGATTGTCCCACATGTCTTTTTAGTTACCTAAACAGTCTGGTTATTTACGTTCTGTGATTTCTTCACATTGTGATTATATATTCCTTTTTGTTCATTTTTTTTTCTTGTTTTTGTCATTTTTATGAGATCAGTCACGTATCTCCTGTCCTGCTATTGGTTTGTTTTGCTTGTAGTTTGTCTTTTTGTTTGCATCATTAAAGTTTTTGAACATTCCTGCACCTGCACCTGTCTTCTACGACACTCGGATGTGGATATTTTCCTCTTATATTTCTTGTCATTCCCAAGACATCATTACTTTACATCATGTAGTATAAATTCTTTCTGCGTGTTATGTAAGAAAAGTCATGTTTTGCCCTAAAGACTGTTTATTATTTCTCCCCATGCTCTGGTTTGTTACAGATCCTCGGGAAAATGCCCACAGCGACCCCACTGACTCAGTTTTAGCCCCCTGGGCTCAAGCCTGAGAAGGTCAACACTGACACCGAGACATTATTACAGTTTTTGGATGTTGCTGGGTCTTAAAAGGAAAGCAGCAGATACAGATACAGACACAATCCATGCCGTCTTCCCACGCCCCACTGTCTCGCAGTACGAGTGTCATGACGGGATAACGGAGGCGTGGTCAGGGGTGGGAGTAGCTCTTGACAGGCGTGGTCAGTGGGAGAGTGGTGGGAGCTCCTGAAGGTGCAGTTTCACAGCCGTAGATGATGACCAGCCTGTTTCGGCACAGCGCCAGCAGCAACGGCAGTCACGGCTCGAGGGCTAACGGTAACGGAGGATCCGAGCTCAATAACAGCAAATCATCTCGACAGGTGCTGATGAGTCTCGTACTCCCAACAGGTCTTGTTGTAATGATGTAATTACCCGAATTAAAATAAATGTAAAAGATACAAAGGTACACTGACTTGCGATGAAAGTGATCCATATTGATGTAAGACTGTATGTTGGTATTTCTGTAGCATGTCCGAAGACTGGAGTTCAACCAGGCCATGGATGACTTCAAGACCATGTTTCCAAGCATGGACCACGAAGTGATCGAGTGTGTCCTGCGAGCCAATAACGGTGCCGTGGACTCCACCATCGACCAGCTCCTGCAGATGAGTTTGGATGGACAAGGCACGGACGACAGCTCCGACTCGGAGGACAGCATTCCACCAGAGGTGATGACAATGATGAGTCTCGGTGTAACAAAGTGCTTCTTCATGTTATTTACTTATAGAGAAGACATAACTGCATGTAATAATAATTCAGTTCAGTGCAAAAGTCAGCACAACCTTACTTTGAAAAAATGACATTTTAAAGATGGTAGCTGCTGTTATAAGAATCTTCTGACCAATCAGACTCAAGAATTCGCCCCGCCCACTTAGTGAAACCGGCAAGTTGATATGAGGCCTATAAAGTAATGCAAAAGTGGGTTTAAATTAGTGCTTTAAATCGATTAAAAAATTTAAACAGTCATAGTCTGTGATTAATCATGATTAATCAAAATTTTTAAATACTTAAATTTACTTGTTTTATAAACATGCAATGCTGGAATAAAGAAATGCATAGAGCCTTAATAAAGAAAACCTAGAGCCTTAGCCACCTGAGCCACCACTCACACATCTTGCATTCAATATATTCTTGTAAAAACAGCTCGAGCACACACTTTTATTTTATCCACACTTCCATCTAGAAGCTTTTTATAATGAAACTTGTTGTTCAGCACACCTGGTGATGCTTCCTCAGTCATCTTATTATCCGCGTTTAACGTGCCATTATTACACACAACCAGGTAAGCGGCACAGCAATTGTGGTGCCGGTCACATGATTCATTTGTGTAAAAAAAAAAAAAAACGTGTTTAAATTTCTGGATTAATCACATGCATTAATATTGACAGCTCTAGTATAAATTGTTTTATTACTTGACATGGTTGACATAGATTAACTGTGTCAAGTAATAAACATACTGTAGATCCAAATTGCATTAAAAAAATTTTGGATTTTCTCCCTAATTTAGTCGTGTCCAATTCCTCCCCGTCACTAGGGGGCTCCCACATTAAGGCTACTACTTCCACTCAGTCGGGAGGGTCGAAGACTATCACGTGTTTCCTCCGAACCACGTGACGCCAGCCGACCGCATCTTTTCAACCTGCTCGCTCACGCACCGTTAGGGGCGGCGTATCACACTCGGAGGACAGTGCTATCCGCTCCTTCCGCTTGCGTGAGCTCACAGACACCCCTGATTGGCTGTAGAGCCGTGATTAATGTGGGAGCACGAAGTATCTCTCATCCCTCCCCTCTGAGAGAGCTCGGCCAATCAGCTCTCTCTAGACCTCCAGCTGTGAGAGGTTACAGCATCACCCGGGAATCAAACCAGCGATCTCCGGATGATAGGGCGAGCGCTTTACCACTGCGCCACTCGGAGGCTAAATTGCAGTAGTTGGTAGTTATAGTCATGGCACGTGTTATTCTTCCTCTATATACAGCTACTACTCGGCATATTCTCCATCACAAGCCATGCGTTTGCACCATTGTTGAACCCAGCTCTCGAATCCTGTTTGAAAAGTGTCTTTGTCACAGTTGACGGTCCCCCACTGCGCTACAGATTGTTTACAGAGATGACACTGTTGACAACAACAACGTGCACAGATGGATGAAGAAGTTTAAAGAAACCGGCACTGAAGACAAACCACACAGTGGGAGACCATCGACTGCGACAGATGGAATTTTCAGAGCGGATTCGAGACTTGGGTTCGACGATGGCGTGAATGCATGGCTTGTGATGGAGAATATGATGAGCCGTGCATTTGTATAGAGAAAGAGTTATTCTACCAACATGTTCATTTTGAATGTCCTAGCATAGCTAATACAAAGGTTACACCTACTTTTGCTTTTTTTTTCGGTACAGCCATCGAAAGTGATACTCGACCTTTAATACAGTGGGTGTTTTCACGCCTCAACCTTTTAAACTATTACATGTAATTAATGTAGTTTTCGTATACATTTTCAGTATATTATGCAAAAATACAGGCAGCATCTTACCTGACATGATTGTACATGTAAAGGTCAGAGAATCATGTTTGTTCGGTAAAAGACCTGCTGCTAGCTAGTGTTTTTTCTTAAGTAAACCTCAGTTACATTTATTGGAACCAATTCTGAGAAATTACTGGAATTACAGCAGTTTCTTTTGCAAATTCAGAAATCTTTGAGAAAAAATCAGTGCACCAAAAGCATCTATTTCTCTGTCTGGTTACGCCCCTGACATTTGAAGTGTGATTAAGTCAGTTAAAAAAAAGAAAGAAAGAAAGAAAGAAAGGACACCAAGCACCAAACTGATTTTTTTTTCTTTCTGCATCTTCAGTATGCAGCTGTGGAGACTCTGCCCTGAATAACTACCCGCCCTGATGCCTCGGGCAGGAGTCTGTGTCTGTGCGTGTGTGTGTGTGTGCGTGTGTGTGTGTGTGAGATGCCAGAGAACTGCTTGACCCAGTTTGCTCGCCGAGGTCCTGAAGAGCACACACTGAGCTTTGAAGGCTCAAGATAAGATCAGTGCCCTTCTCAAGCACGCTGATCTCTTTGAACATCATCCGCTGGCACAGACGAGCCCTCAGGAGCGACTCTGATAAGATACCGAGTCCAGTGACCTGTCCAGTTTGATGGGCTCGAAGAAAATAATCATGATTGTAGACGTGTAGACGTGGCAGGTTGTTTTTTTTTATACATTATATCAATCAAACGAAAACTGCAGATGCAGAGTTTGAAAAGGTTTAGATTTTCTGTAGCTAAGATGGTGGGTGTGGTTGAATATTTTCATTTTGTTGAAAACAGAAGTACACATGTAAAAAAAAAAGGGAAAAAAACAACTACAGAGTTTGCTGATTTTTCCCCTAAAATAGTCCATAATGTGTTCTACCAAACTCATCATTTACAGTATATTAGTTTCTACAAATGGCGTTCAAATCAAAGCAGGACTTGACAGAACACAGTTATAAGAGTAAAAACTCCTTTTATTTCTCTATATAATCCCCTGCTACACCAATGCACTTATCCCAGTGTTTCGCTAGTGCTGGGACACCATCAAGGTAGTAAGTTTTCTCAATACGCTCGGAGTCATGACGGATCGCCCGCTTTACGTCTGAAACGCTGACCTCCCAGGAACTCCTTTAATGGCCCAAACATGTGTAAATGCCTTGGAGCGAGGTCGGGACTGTAGGGGGGGGGGATGTGGCAATAACTTCTGTAATGTGCAATTGGTGTTGGTGAAAGATTGTGTGTACAGGAACGACTTCAAATGTCTCATCACCGTACTTCTCATCACCGTGTTTCTCCATGAAACCCATTTTAGGAAGCCTAGCGGAACATTGGAAGAACCCTTTATTAAAGAGATTATCATTAATATTATAAGAAACAGATTACAACAAATCCATCCATTTTGCTTATACGTCTGTGTTTGTGTTATTGTTCTTTTTTTGCAGATCTTAGAAAGGACGTTAGAGCCAGACAGCTCAGATGAAGAAGCGCCGCCTGTTTACTCTCCACCTTCCTACGAGATGCACATCTATGACAGGAAGCACCCGGCTGACGTGCCGCCGTTCCCTCCTCCCAGGCGAGCACATGTAACAGAGGAATGCGAAATTTATGTGTAGATCTTCAAGCGTTCAGTTCCGGAATCTTTTGTTCGTTCACCTCCAGGAACGGCTTTATGTGCTTCGTTCTCCACCTGGTGCCCGTCTCATGCCAGTGCAACTCCTCTAGCTTGCGCTCCTTTAAAGTCCAGACACGATATCTAGACCTTAAATGACCCTAAAACACAATCCTCTCAAACACAAACACAAAACCAGCAGCCTGTAAGAACTTAATAAACTTATCATAACTGATGAATCACCATGTCTTAAGGAGTGACCTTGATTTCCTTTTTCTTTTTCGACTTGCCAGGTTTGAGGCCAATCCTACAACCGAGCAACAGCAGGTCAGCGGTTACAGGAACTGGAATCCTCCATTACTAGGCAACCTACCCGATGACTTTCTGCGGATTCTGCCCCAGCAGAGCGACAGTTTGCAGGTAAATTTATAGTGCTTGGACATAACCAATAAAGGGGAGCATTTATTATCGGGAGCTGCCATGTGGGAGTAAATATGATCAAATCATCAGCTTTAATGCAAGTTACATTTATAATATGTATTCATTATGTTTGGTTTGCTTCATAGCAAAAGATACACTACGTGGACAAAAGTATTTGGTCAAACCTGCAATGGCATTGTATCCAAATACATACACTTCAATATGGAGTCGGTCCCCATTTGGTAGCATTAACAGCTTCCACTCGTCTTGGAAGGCCGTCCACAAGACTGTGGAGTGTTTCTGTTGGAACTCATGATCATTCATTCTGGGGAGCATTTATGAGGTCAGGCACTGATGTTGGACGAGAAGGCCTGGCTCGCAATCTCCATCCCAGTTCATCCCAAAGGTGCTAGATGGGGTTGAGGTCAGGGCTCTGTGTTGGGGCCAGTCAAGTTCTTCCACACTGAACTCATCAAACCATGTCGTTGCTTTGTGCACTGGGACACAGTCATGTCAGAATAGAAAAGGGCCTTCCCCAAACTGTTGCCACAAAGTTGGAAGTATAGCATTGTTTTGGTATGCTGAAGCAATAAGATTGCCCTTCACTGGGGATAAGGGGTCTGATTTGAAACACCTGAATTCAATAATTAACAGGTTTGGACAAATACTTTTGTTGAAAAGTTAAAATACAATACAATTCCAGTTAGCTGGTTAGCCATGTGATGCATAGCATACATCTAGCAGTTTGACACCTGCAGTACAGCTGTTGGGGGTCACTCAAACCACCATGCCCCTAACTACAGTATGCATAATTTGTTCGCTTATTACAATTTTAACTGATGAGTTATACAGTTTAAAAATTCACAGCCTGTACAGGTGTCGCCTATGGGAAACCTAGCTATAGAGACCAAACCAGTTTTTGTACCAGGCGAATGGAAATGTGTTTATTTCTGTAGTAAAGAAGGACACTTTAACATGGGGCTCTATGAGGATTGACTCACCTTTAGAGCCTGCCCCTAGTGGTCATGTTATGGAACTTCCATTTTGGAATAATTTTTCAGGACAGGAGGCCGAGTGCCAACATTGACCCTGCTTTGACTTTTGACGGTGGGGACGGGCATGTAGCTAGTAGAAGGTTTAAATAAGCAATTAATGAATATTATAATGTAATATCTAATATTTCTTTGGGAAATCAAGCCAAGCATATATTGTGTTAAGTCTTTTAATAGATACACCAAGAACCACCAATAATACACGATAAAATACACCAATCTGTAGCATTTAAACAAATTATCAGACATCTTTAACTAATATTTCATCATTAGTAAAGATCTTTTGATAAGATTTGCCAAATTCAGGGAGATCCAGATGAAAAAAAAAGTTTTTAGTTTATACTCTAAATCTATATACAGTAAGTAGGCGGAGCTAATGATTGACCTTTGCATGGTTTTTTTTTTTTGGCTATGACATGTATGTATAAAACCCAATCTTACACTTCAATAAATAATTTTGAAAAAATGTGTTCTAAATTAAACATCATCAGTGTTGAGATGACGCAGTGTGTGATTTCCACCTGAAGCACCAGCGGTTATTCATTTCTCTGACATGGTGTGCTTACGAAATGATACACTGATCCTGAAGGTCTTGCTGATTTATGCCTGTCTCCCCTGTGCCTGCATTCCAAGCGCTCTCAGAGCAGCCTGTCTCAGCCCTCGTCGTCGTCGTCCTCGCTGTCCTCCCTGACGCAGTGCTCGGCTTCAGAGCAGGACAGGAAGCTGAAGCAGTACCTGGAGGACGAGCGCATCGCACTTTTCCTGCAGAACGAGGAGTTCATGAGGGAGCTGCAGCGCAACCGTGATTTCCTCATTGCTCTGGAGAGAGGTGGAGACTGGAATCCGTGCACACACACACACACACATGCACGCAGTGTATAACCATTCTTTATCAATTCACATGATGAGAGGTTAGCCGTAATGATGTGTAACTTCATAACATTCTATTCCAGGGGGGTCAAACTGCATACAGAAAGGCCCATGTGGTTGCAGGCTTTCATTTCAACTGAGCAAAAGCCACAACCTTTCTGGTTAACGAGGACCATGGTGCTAACCGATTGAACTGAGCAAACGCATACAGCCTGTTGTTCAGATTGTTCACGCTCCTGATTGGCCGATTCGGGTTGGTCAATAGACGTGCATTATGTTTATATAACAATAAACTGTAGGTAGTTCATGAACATTAGATTAATGGCAGTGTGTGACGTTTGGTACATTAATACGTTAAATCTTGTTGTGGTTTATCCAGAATATCATAAAAGACCAAAGACCTATCTGTTTCTTAGATATTTGAGGTTATTACTTAGTTAGTAACCTAGTAACCAGTGTAAGGATCCACCCATAGATGGAAACTTCAAAGCACTTTTGTAAATCGCTCTGAATAAGAGCATCTGCCAAAAGCCTAAATGTAAATGTAAAAGACGTTTTGCTCTCACACTTGGTTGTTGTGTTGTGTGTTATTCCCTAGATACAGTGGTATTGTGTGTTTTCATTTTAGATTTTGTATAAGTGTAATGTGCTTGCTTCTTGCTGCTCACCATGAAACATGTACCTCTGCAGTAATGCAAGCTTCACATCCTGAGCGCCTAACGACCTTCCTCAAACTCCTCATTTTCCACGATTTCATGCCTCCGTTTCATTTTGCTAATCCTGCCCTTTTTTTTTTCTTTACGTGCACCTTCGCTCATGTCTAAAGGTGACAATGCACACCCGTGACATTTGTCTTCCCTCTCTCATGTAATTTCCCTTCCTAAGAGCTGCCACATTTCCCCCCCCCATGCCATCATCTCATTCTGGCTCTTTATGTTGTAGATCGTCAGAGGTTTGAGTCTCTGAAATCCCAGCGCTCTCATTCATCTGCTTGCATGGAGAGGTCCACTGAAGGTACACACCATTCATCAGCTGTACCTGCACCTTCTGAGCTGGCCAGATCTCAGACCAGTGTGTGTAGATATGTACTGTATGTGTGTCTGTGTGTGTGTGTGTGTGTGTGTGTGTGTGAGTATGTGGATTAGAGTGTGATTGATTATAACGGCTAGGTGCTGTAGTCGGGGAGGTTTGGACTGATGCAAGTAGCTTCATGGTGGAATATCAGGTGTTGGATGGTGTTCCATGATTTGGACATTTCAATTAGCTAAGATGTTAATGTGTATGTGTGGTTCTGTAGGTGATCACAACGCCTCAGGCTCTGAGGAAGCCTGTACCTCCATCTCAGATGATGCCTTGTTCCGTGACAAACTTAAGCACATGGGCAAATGTAAGGCCTCACACACACACACACACACACACACACACACACACACACACACACACACACACACACACACACACACACACACACGTTACAGGTTCTTTTTTTTTAATTGATAACTTACCTGACAGATTTAATAACAAATAAACAATTAGACAGATTCGAGTTTGGGGGTTTCATTAGTTTTTGCTTTAATTAAGGCTCCCCTTCCACAGTGTGTAAATACAGGGCGATTCACTCGAAAGAGGCCCCTGTTCAAATATTCTGTAATAACTCTCGCTAAGAAGAAGCAATCTGAAAAAAAAAGAAGAAAAAAAAGCCACACACCACGACACACATGTAATCGAATGCAGTACATGTGATGCTGGAAGTGATCTCTGTTTTCTGCCAGACACCCTTACTTAGCGGCACTTCATGTTCCCGAACGTATCGGCAAGGATACCGGCGAGAATAGCAGCAATTTCATCAGTTTTCCTTCAAATCTTCACCATCACCAACACCACATTTCTTCCAAAATTCACTCTGACATGGCTTAAATGAATTGGTGACCCAATAGGTTCGCACTATGGAGACGCGCTGCTCGTACTGTACACCACCATCCTGAGTGAAGGGGTACGCCGTTAAATGGTGTGACGGCGGTTCAGCTCGGGGTGTCCTGGTGTGTTTGAAGCTCCACATACTACTGTACATATACTAAGGATCGTTGTGTACATTGTTTCTTTCAGATTGCTTTGTCCTAGTGAGAGTTGTTACAGAATATTCAGGGCCTCTCTCATGTGAATCAGCCTATAATTTACTATAATCTCTCTCTTTTAAAGAACAGCCATGTGTGCTGAAAGAATGAGAATTATTTCAATATTGTCAGTGACATCACAAAATTTTACCTTTCAACAAATGTAAACTAAAATGTGGTTAAAAAGGGTTGGATGGCAACAAACGGTTTCATGTTATTAGGATATATTTGTATATTTTCATCCAAAAGAAGATAATTTTTATTTATCTATATAATTTAGCTTTTTTTCCTTTCTATAAATGATGTTTCCATGTCTTCTTTATTTTGTCCTAAGGTTCGGCCTATGGATCGGACTTTTATGTCCATCACAAGAGACCTGCGGAATTTGGAGGTCAACATCTTTAGCTGTTCATCATCTTCCTCAAAACATTCCTGAACAATTTTTGCAGCATAGTTGCTAAAAGACGCCACTGCCATTCGGGATGCTTCATGTAGGGGTGTACTTGGACTTCAACAATATTTAGGTAGGTAATGTACGTGTCAGAGTAACATCCAAATGAACAGCAGGACCCAAGGTTCCTCAGTAGAACATTGCCCTCAACATCACGCTGCGTCTGCCGTCTTGCCTTCTTCTCATAATGCATCCCGGTGCCATCTCTTTCCCAGGTAAATGACATACCCACACACACCTGATGTAAAAGAAAGCATGATTCATCAGAGGCCACCTCCCTCCATTGCTCCATGGTCCAGTTCTGATGCTCATTGGAGGTGCCGTCGGTGGTGTACACGGATCAGCATGGGCACCCTGACAGGTCTGCGGTTATGCAGCTCCACACTCAACAGACTGCGATGCCCTGTGTGTTCTAACATCTTTCTAAGATCGAACCATATGAGAAAGCCTTCAATTCCCAATTCTTCAATTGTCAGTGAGTCTTAGCCAGCCAGGACCCTGTCGCAGGTCTATAAAAAGTGGTTGTCCTTCCTTGGAGCACTTTTGGTAGGTACTAACCTCTGCACACCAGGAACGCCTTAAATAAACTGTTACTGCTGTTTTGGAGATGCTTTGAACCAGTCATTCACAGTAGCCATCACAATTTGGCAATTCTGAAAGTCCTTACGCTTGCCCATTTTTCCTTCCTCCAACACATCAACTTCAAGAACTGACTATTCCCTTTCTGCCTAATGCAGTATGTACTGTCTATCCCATCCCCTGACAGGTGGAATATAACCAGTTCCTAGCTGATTGTAATTAATGTTTTTAGTCATTTTGCCTCAAAAAAGACTTTTATTAGACATTTATTTCACTTTTGTTGATAAATCTAGAACAGTACAACACTAGTGTAATCCCAACACTGCTTCCATAACTTGATAATAACGACTATTACACATGGACACCTGGCTCCTTCTTTGTCTGCCCACAGTCGCCTAATTTGTCTCGCTGTATTGAAATGCAAATTACAGCAACGCTGCGCATGTAATCAAACAGCCAGATTTTTTTTTTTTCATAGACCATGAATCAGACCTCGCTTCTGTCTCATCAGACCCCTCAGCATCAGGAGATGGAGGCCAGCCAGGATACACAGCATTAATTACTGACTAAAAATAGAGCTTCTCTATTTCAATATAATGTCTTTCCTTTCTCAATAAATAAAATGGTCAATGATAATAATAATAAAAACATTTTACAAATAAATAAAAATTAAAGAGTTTTAACAACCTAAGAAAAGAAAAATTATGTTTATGTTGAATTTTTTTTATTTTTTTATTTTTCTCCATAAAAAGCATTTAATTGCCTCTTTGAAAATTAAGTGAATCGAAATGCATTATATATATATTTTTTTTATTTCCATTTTTACACTAACTGCATGGATAAAATGTAATAAATGACCTCCATACAATATTATTCTAGCTTAATAAATTAAATAAAGGAATATGAGGAAATGTACTCTTTCTAAAGTACTGTATCCTGTATTCATTTTTAATGAACATTTCTATAGTTCAAATATAATAACAGTGCAAAAAACAGCTATTTAAAAAGAAACTTGTTCTTTCCTTCATGTTTTGCAGCTACAAGAAAAAAGCTTTTTGAAATTGCCAAATCCTTCTCTGAAAAAACCCGTCGGAGGAAGACCAAAAAGAGGGCTCTCCACAAGCATCACTCGTATCCTCCTGAAGCACCTGATAAAACTTTCCCCTAACTCTGCATTAGAAAATTACTGATTTAATTATAAATCTTTGATTACTTGATAATAAACACTTAATCAGTGATAGAAATTTATCTTTATCACTCAAAAAGTATTGCAAAAATACACAACACAGTATACAGCCTAAGGATAGACAATACACACAGTACACACCACTCAAATAGAAGGTAGTGAAGGATGGACTGTGGGACACACAACGCAAACAAAAGGTTTTGAAGAATACACAGTTGGGAACACAAGTCAAATTGCAGGTAGTGAAGGTTAAACAGTAGGGCTTGCAACTCTAATAGAATGAAAGTAAGTAGGACACAAAACTCAAATAGAGTAGATAGTACAGCATAGTACAGTAACTTAAGGATAGACAGAAGGGCACACAACTCAAATAGAAGGTAGTAAGAAATTGATAGTAGTGTTCAAACCTCAGACAACAGGTAGTGAAGAATAGACAGTAGGGCTCAAGGCTAAATTACAAGATAATAAAGGATAGACAATAGGACACATAAGTGTATTATTATGTCGTTATCACTGTTGCTATTTAAAAATGCACACAAGAGGCCTCCGAGTGGCGCAGCGGTAAAGTGCTCGCCCTATCATCCGGAGATCGCTGGTTCGAACCCTGGGTGATGCTGTTGCCTCTCACAGCCGGAGGCATAGAGAGAGCTGATTGGCCGAGCTCTCTCAGAAGGGGAGGGATGAGAGGTACTTCGCGCTCCCACATTAACAACGGCTCCACAAGCCAATCAGGGGGCGTCTGTGAGCTCGCGTAAACTCTGAGTGTGTTACGTCGCCCCCAACGGTGCGTGAGCAAGCAGTTCGAAAAAAATGCTCGGTGACGCCACGTGGTTCGGAGGAAACACGTGGGCGGTCTGCGGCCCTCCCGACTGAGTGGCGGTAGGAGCTTAATGTGGGAGCCCCCTAGCGACTGGGAGGAATTGGACACGATTAAATTAGGGGAGAAAATCCGGAAAAAATCTGGGCAAAAAAATTAATTAAAAATGCACACAAGTTAAAAAGCACATAATTAAATAATAAACCAAATAAATATAGACCATAGCGACATTGACTAAAAAGTGTTTTTTTTTTCCACTTCCAGTGCTTATTGTACTGTATTGTACTGTTCCATAACCCTTGTGTCAGACTTGCACCCGCAACCTCCACTGCCAACCTTCTAGAGGATGTAGAGGGACTTACAGCAGGTAAACACCATCCTCTCATTTAAGACATACAGTAAAATTGTCTTTGGCCTGAGGTCTATCATTCCTAATGCTGTTCAATGTGTGCAGAAGATGAAGGCAAGCTCAGGAGATCCAATGCTCAGGAGAAGGATGAGTCGAACAAGGAAGTGGCGTCATGGTGAGTACGGAGTGCTGAGAAAGCAGCTACAGTATATATAGTACAACACACAGGCTAAAACCTTTGGGGGACGTCTGAACATGGGGTCGCCATTCCAACCTTTCCATTCAGTCGTGGGGTGTAAATATGGGGATTTTGTGCTCATTCATGTACAGGAGCATTTGTGAGATCTGGCACTGATGTTGGGCGAGGACACTGAATCAGCTTCTCAACTGTAGGGTTGAGGGCACAACAGGCCACTACAACCTTGGCAAACCATGTTTTCATGGAGCGCACGTTGTCCACAGGGGCATTGCCATGCTGGAACTGTTCCAGTGAAAAGAGGTTGTATTGTTACAGCAATAAAAGGCATTCTAGAAAGTTGTGGGTGTTCAATGTTGTGGCAAGATGTTGGGGTGTCCATGTTCTTTTGGCTGTATAGTGTATATAGTTTGATAAAATATTCACTGTGAAACTTTTAAATGTATTCTTTTGGAATGATGCTTACAGCATATCACAATCATATCATTAGCACATCTTTTCAGCAGGTGAGTTGATGACTCACTGAGTTTATGGCTCTATTTTAGTGGAATTAATTCATTTCATTTGGCCCAGATTCAGCCCTGTATATCTGACATTCTCAGTTTAGTCGCTAAACCCGACGTGTGTCCGTTTCTCTTGCAGACTTTTTCCTCGTGTTACGCCCCTGCTGTTCTCCTGGTGGTGGGACGAGCTTCTCTTCGATCCCCCCTTTGCCATCTGGATCGGCCTGCGGCGAGTCTGCGTGGGCCATGGAGCCGTGCTCTCAACGTGTGCCCTTATCTGGAAGGTGCTTCGGTTCACATCAGCGAGCTGGAAAGCTGGAAAAGTGACCCGTTCATTCACTTCGAGTTAACCCGAGTCATGAAATCATCCAATGTATAATCAGACCTGTTATTACAGTATCTGTATGGTTTTGTTTAAGTATTTATTTTTTTTAGATTAGGGCTGAAGTTCAGATTGAATAACATGCCAAGGTGGAGTTGCGGTCGGATGTTCAGAGAGAGCTGCGTTGTGACACTCAGGACTCCACACACAAGCACAAACTCCTCCACGTTCGCCACCCCAACCACTTTCGGCCGCGTCCGATCTGTCGAAACTCAGGAGTTTTCAAGACCAGCGCGGCTTCATGTATAATGTAAAATCAGTTTTATTATATATATTAACTTTAGCTGTTTGTTTTAGCTCCACCACATGTTCCACAAGTAGATCTCCAGTTCCAACTCAACAGTGAACCTGAAATAATATAAATAATTGCACACCAAGTTTTCCAGTTGACTCTGAAAGGATGTGACCAGAGGGAGGCGCCACTGTGTCCCAAACTGAAGTACAGGTTCTTGTCTATCATTCATCTTTCCATTGCACTTACTGTGCAGGATACTGCCTCTTTGTACAGATCACTGACTTTGATCCATACCACTCTTTCTTACTTAAATTAAATTAAATGATGTTAAATTAAATGAAATTAAATATTAATTAAATATTAATTAAATCAATAATTCTTTGAAAAGCAAACCAGCGTCTCTGTCTTTTTTTTTTTTTTACTTTAGTGCTAAATGCCATTGTGATTATTCATTTCCAGGAAGTGAGCAGATGAATGTTGTCATCTCAATGTCCTGTTGCTCCAAATCCAAGATATTTACAGCATGTTTGTCCACGTGCAGCTACTTTTGTCTCACGTCCATGTCCATCTCTAGTTCAGGCCTGGATTCCAGCACTTCCTTGCATTGTGTTCACTTCCTGTCTTCCTTTCAGAGTCACAAATTGCTTAAATGAACAGCTTGATAAGAAATATCCCATATGGACATGTGGATAAACTCCATATGAAATTCATGGATCAAACCAGAAACCATGGAGGTGTGAGGATCAAGACAAGGAGGACACAGCGTTAAAATAAATGAATAAATGAATGAATTAATGAATGAGCGAGACATATGATTTAACTAATCTGCTCATTTAAAACACCTTCCTGAATAGGATTAGGTTGTAGGATTGGTGCAGGATGAGCGTTAAAATGTTGAGGGTTTCTCTAGGACTTGTGTTTGTGTCTATGCAGCACTCATGCATGTGATTTGGATGCAGACCTTCTTTGTAGACACTGAAAGGAATTGATGCATTTGTATCTCAAAGATTCAATTTTCCTCCCCACACTATGCCTTTAATAGTATCAGGAATTGACTGGAATTGAACTCCTCACAGACATGAAATTACCTGAATGGCCAGTAGATGGCACTAGAGACCAGGGTGTAAAATCAAAACCTTGATCCTTTTTAATTCCTGTTAACAGCAGATTTCCATCAGCTCAACCATTCCCATGTTCATGTAAGGTTAGATTCTTGGAATGGATTCTGCCTCACTTTTGAGCCACTTTGGATAACAGTGCCTGCTGAATCAGGAAATGTAATGCAATACATGATAATTTAATAGAGCAAATATGACTCTATGGTTTTTCCTATGGTTTTAAAGTGAGGACACTTTTTATATATTTGGTGGGTTCTCACAAGGATAGGAATCTATATATTATTGTTGTTGTTATTGTTGCTTTAATTCTGGCACCTGAAAAATAATTCTTAAAAATATAGTTTTTTGAATATAGTTGAAATTGTTTCATTTCAGGCTGCTGTTTAAAATAAAATTTACTCTTGCATGTGGTGTTGTGGTTGGCGCGGCGGCCTCGCACCTCCAGGGTCAAGGGTTCGATTTCTGCCTCTGGTCTGTACGTGTGTGGAGTTTGCATGTTCTCCCCATGCTCAGTGGGTTTCCTCTGGGTACTCTGGTTTCCTCCCACAGTCCTAAGACATACCTCACTCACTCATCTTCTATACCGCTTTATTCTGGATTCAGGGTCGCGGGGACCTGGAGCCTTTCCCAGGAGGCTTAGAGCAAGAGGCAGGGCACACCCTGGACAGGGTGCCAATCCATCGCAGGGCACACACACACACACTCACACACCCATTCACATACTACGGGCAATTTGGGAACGCCAATTAGCCTAACCTGTATATCTTTGGAATGTGGGAGGAAACCGGAGTACCCGGAGGAAACCCACCAAGCACGGGGAGAACATGCTAACTCCAGGCACACAGAGACGGGAATCGAGCCTGGCCGGGAATCGAACCCGGACCCTGGAGGTGCAAGGCGACAGTGCTAACCACTACACCACCGTGTCGCCCCTAAGACATACCAATCACTCTAATTGGCATTTACAAACTCCCCAAATGCCTTACCAGGGTGTACCCCGCCTTGTGCCCCAAGTCCCCAAGGCTTCAGGCTTCCCGCAACCCTGTAGAGAGTGAGTGAGAGAGTTATCACTTTGATTTGTGTTTGGAATTCTGTATGGTTTACGTGGATGGAAAATTTTACAGCTGGTTTTTGTTGCCTAAAAAAACATTCCTTAATAATCCTTTAATTTTACCTACACAAACTGATTCGTCCGATTTTTCAATCTGAATCTTTGTGCCTTACTCAAATTAAAATGCTGTCTGGAGACAAAAGTAAAAAGGCTTTTTTTAGTTGCTAGGCAAGTGATTCTGGCAAAGCAGCTCAGGTGCTGTCCGTCATCAGGGGATGATCACGCTCCTCTCAATCCAATTTACTCCAGTGGAGCAGGTAGAGGATTCCTACAGCTTGGGTTACAAGCAGCCCGACCAGTGATGGATGTGGAGGATTTCGGCCTGCTCCTCTATGACAGAATTCAAAGTATCGAATGGATATATTTTTGATGTCTCCTCGAGAAAGGGGTTTGAACGTAATGTACAAAACACAGCCCCTTGAGCTTGCAGTAATTGGATTGGGAGCGTCACCGCTTTAGGCCTTCACTCAGCCTCGGGAGGGAAACCGAGGTGAGGAAATCCCCCCTCAGCGCTGTCTCTGAAGACAAGCAACAACTCCCTGCTGATCGGCGCGTTTCTTCTGATGCCCGTGCAGGACATCTCACACGTTGTAGAGGTGAGAGAACTAACAAGAGAGGCATTCTGTTTGGTTTTGGTCTGTTGTCGGTTACGTAAGCTGTATGCCATCTGCCATCGCAACAAAACCTCAGTTGGCGATCAACTAATTTATTATATAACAGTACTACTTAGAGTTTATTGAAACCACTATAGTCATGTAATATCTATATAGCTTCAGCCAGCATGAAAATGTACTGTATGTCTTTAACAAACAAACAACCCAAAGCAAGCTGTTCTTTCATGGAGGCAGTAGCAGATCTTAGCACCATCTCTGAAACAGCCTGTTTAAAAGTCTTCTACAACCTTAATCTTTAGGTTCCGCATACATTTCTCAATTTACAAAGTTGCATCAATTTGTGTGGTATCCATTTATATTTACATTTAATGCTGTTCAACATCAGCAAAACAAGTTATTTCCAGTTATCACTTATTAATTATTTAGCTATTTGGTCGTCCACATGCCATCTGGCAAATCGGTGATGGACACTCCCAACTTTGGAGATACAGTATATCATTCAATGTTCCAGTTACTGTACGTCAGGGGTTGGGTACTCCCCAATTGTCATTCACACACTATGGGAAATTTGGGAATAGCAATTATCCTAATTTGCATTAGGACTCCGGAGGAAAACAGTACAGAAGAAAGCGACCACGTACAGGGAGAACATGCAAACTCCATGCACACAGACCCAAGGTGGAAATCGAGCAGCAACCCTGGAGGTTCAAGGTCACAGTTCTAACGACTTAGCCACCCCACTTTTGTTGGAGCAGTTTTTACTACCTTGAAGCTATAGTACTATCTTGATATCACCACACTTCTTCATATTAAATTAAATTAAATTGTGCAGCTTATATGAAATAAATTGGGACAAATGTTTTATTGTGACAGCCTACAAAGTGCCTAAAGATAAGGTTTAAAAATAGGTTGTTTATGTAACAACCTCAGCAGCAACCTCATTTCCCCTTTCGTCTGTTCCAATCACTCAGCGGTCCTCACTCCGCATTATTTTTAAATGCTCACATTATTCACAGGACACTGTGTGGCTTAACAAACAAAAGAACATTCATTTGAATCTGCTCAAGTACAGGGACTGGAGAACTATTCCTCAAGATTACATAAAAAGTACAAGAAAGTCTGGCTGTTTGGAAGCAAAATATACAGAAATAAAGGGGGGGGGGGGGGGCAAGACTATTGCACAGTACTGTAAATCCTTTCGTTAGCTGCTACAACAGAAATGCTAACATATAATAACAAACAGATTTATATAACCATGTGATTTGAACATCAGTTTACAGTACAGTTTTTTTTTTATCTTTACAATCAGAATGGAGACATAAGAGGTTACCAAGCAATTTTCTTTTAATTGTATTTTAAACACGTGAGAGCCAAAATCTGCACATGATTGCCGCAAGTTTTCCAAAACGCTTGGGTCAACCTCACATTTATTATGGTACTTTTTTTTTTCATTATGTTTAAAAGCATTTTCTTCCCAGAATTTCATTACATGTGCCTGAGACTTTTGCACCATCATGCATATGTAGACCTATATTTCACTCCGAATATATAAACTGAAATAATGGAGGCGGAGAGGAAGCGGGATTAGGCTGGAGCTATGGAGACACGCACAGTCAGTAAAGGACAGATGGAGTGGGTGCAGAGCTCGGAGAATGACTCAGCGCTGAGATGGGAGTGTTTAACATGGAAGAACATCACACCTTCAGGAGCATGAGAAATATTTGTGACGGCTGGTCCGTCAGTGCATGCGAAGCCCCCAGCCTCCCTCTGTGACTTATCTCCTCACGCCTCAAAGTGGAATTTGTATATTTGCATGGAAGTCGATCAGCAAGTTGCAGATTTTAAACAGAACATGGAGCGTGATGAGATGTTTGTCATGGTATTTCGCAGGTTTTAAGAAGCAAGATGCATGTTATTCAAGATAAGGGAGTTATACGAAGTTACATGATGGACAACAAGGTCGTTTCTGTCATCACCTAGTTACTATAGTAATTATAAGCAATGATATACCCTCGCCAGCCTGCTGTTGTCAAAAGTTAAAAGGACAAAAAAAAAATGCAGCTTGTCAGAAACCATAAAAAAATGAATAATAGTAAACGTCAATGATTTTTAAAATTAAGTTCATTCTTCCAACAAAAACACTTCCAAGAGGAGTGAAAGCTGTAATAGCTGCAAAAGGGGGACCAACTCCATATTTAAGTGCACTATAAAAATGATTTGTCTTTGTCCTGTTTGGCACTGAATCCAGATGTTTACAGCCCATGACACACTTGTGGACTACAACAAAACTTCATACTTGCTCTACTTCTTCTAGATCTTGTTTTTCCCACTCTGTACTGTGTGAGTGTGTGTGTGTGTGTGTGTAGTAACTCTACCACTTAACCTCATCAATCTACCACAGCAATGCGAATTTAATTGATGTCTTTAACTCAGCAGCAAAACAGCAGTGGAAGGTACGGCTAGCAAGCAATTCAAAATAAAAATAAACTTGATGACTGATGACAAAAATTTATGACTTGTTAATATATAATTTGCAAATATTTTATGGACAACAATTTAAAATCTGTTAGTTGTTAATAAAATGGCGGTAAACACATACACAAACCTGAGATCCTTAATCGAGAGTAAAGGCAATCAGTGCTATGACGATAATGCTACCTTATTACTTTTGACACCTATATTCACATTTTTATGCAGAAAATAAGTTTAATTATTATTTTTATTTAAACAAAAAAATGTATATGTAGATGAATTAAAAGAATATCTGATATTTTTTGTGTGTGTTTCAGCTAATACTAGCTAGGTAGCAAATCAACACTCAGCTAGCTTGAAGCTTCTTTTGGATTGTCTTAAAGCATTATTAGGCTATATTATATTATATTATATTATATTATATTATATTATATTATATTATATTATATTATATTATATTATA